>OX183134.1:6725821-7131152 GCA_945261195.1 Cryptosula pallasiana | reverse complement strand
TTGTTGGGATATAGCTAGTTGCTAGAATTTGACATTTTAGATGATGATAGTTTGGCCGAGTCACAGGACTCTCAAGACTCCCAAGAAAACTCATCCGCTTGGTCTGATTCGTTGGTCGAACTCCTCTGTTCAATGCACATTCCTCTGCTAACATCATACCACTCGTATGGTAAAGCAGCAAAAGAAAAGGTATTTTTTAAAATAGGGATGAAATCTTTATTTTCACATGCTTTGGAATTTGTTAAAAATAGTCTACTTGATTGACAAAGCCTTTCTCAATTAAAATTAATTTGGAGAGTGCGGTAAATAGCATACTAATCCCTGTCTAGAATCAAGCTCCATGTTTTTAATCAATAAATACACACGTAATTACAGAGTTTCATGAAATAAAACAGCGTTTTTATATTATGAAATTTGCTTTATTATTATTTTAACTACTTTGAAAAAGTGTGAATGGGTTTAATAGAACAAGTTTTTTTATCCTTTTTAACATTTGTTAGACTTCAATCATAGGAATTATGATTGATAGACATAAAGTAGGTTATTTTACTATATGAACACCTTTGATTACAATATAAAAAAAGAAATTCTATAAAATTGAAGAATAGGGTTTAGTTTTCGTGTATTAGTTATTTAACTAATGATATCATTTTTTAGATTATTTTATTAAAATTTCTATGAGCAATTTTTAATGAAAAAAGTCTGCTAGCTGTATGTAGATGTGATGTAGACATGTATGTCTACGAAACAGCCCTGCGAATCTTCTTAGATTTTTAAAGTGCGCAATTCATTTGAAAAGGTGTTGCTAATCAATTAAATTGTTGCAAAATCGTTAAAAGCATTCAGAAACATTCAAGTTGAAAAATTTATTTCTTAAAATAAATTACTCGATTGATAAAATAGAAGTTATCCAAAAATATGGTTGTCATTTTTGACAGAATATAACTACTGCGTGGCTGTAAATAAGTTGGTGAAAAATTTGTATTGATGACTCTCACTAATCGCTATTCAAATATTGGCTAACGTTTGTAGTATTATAATAATTACTTCCAGTTGTATATTTCATTTAGCACTGGGATAAAATCGTAACACAGTTTAGACAGCAAGGTTCATCGATGACCAAAGATCAAATACAATCAAAATTCCGAAAGCTGAAAATGCAATACAACGCGGTTGCAGATAACAACTCCAAAACAGGTTAGTTGTATTTTAACTGTCTTTTTGTCAACTACATAATATTTTTTTTCCTCATCTTTTGCAGTGGATGCTTTTGTATATCCGCTGATAAATGCTATTACTGCTATCGAAAAATTATAATATTGCATTTTGTTTCCTCTATTTGATGCTATACTGTACATGTTAATATTACTCGAATTCAACGGAACTAGGATGATACTTCGACCCCAGATGCTAAATTTTGTTCCCTATTTACATTTGTTTTGCTTCCTTAAAACATGGATGGTACATTCCTAACATGATCCAAAGCTGAACCAAGAAATCTCATCTATAATCATATGTATGCACTGCTACTCCAACGCTATTTTAGGTAGAAAGCGAAAGGAGTTCAAACACTATCTGGTGATGGATACGTATTTCAAAGACAACAGGTCAGCAGCAGCCAATATTACAGGGGTTGAGCCTGAGTAAGCATTGTTTATTTTATTATACATCCAACTTGTCCTTGATGATGGTAGAGTATCATGATATAACATATTAACAAAGTAGGTGTTAAAAATTGCAGGAATCAGACTGAGGAGACATACAATAGGCGTGTCAGGCCAATAGCACCAGCAAGAAACCAGCATACAACAGCACAACTTTTTTAAAGAGTTGGTGGACACAGAGAAGAGAAAAGCCGCTGCATTAGAAAAGCTTGTCAGCCACCTTTGTGGCGAGTAAAGACTTATGCACATAGTTTACTTGCACACAATAAAATGTATCTACAACAATGCTGCAATGTCATCTCTTTTCTTAAGACCAGCTGGCGAAGTGTCAGTTTCTATAATAGTAGGTTGCTGAACAGCAGTTGATGCACCTGAACGTATGGCAGTCCCACCAGAATCATATTCTAGGTTAAAGTTATGTAATAAAATGCAAGCCTCAATAATAGTTTTGCACCGTTCCATGTTATTGATATCCATATATTTCAGCCTTCTCCACTGGCCTTTTAGCAGTCCAAAGGCATTCTCAACTTTTACTCTCGATGCTTTATGTGCTTCATTGAAACGCAGTTCTGTAGGGTTTGAAGGAGCTGGGTATGGTGGTAGGAGACGACTTGTGACAGGATATGCAGAGTCACCTTGAAATAAAATGGGATTTGTGTGGAAAATGGTATTGGCTAAATGCGCTGTTGCAATGCAGAGTTGTTCACTCTTTGAGCTTTGTAAATTTCTTTGGAGAATAAATTTACAGCAAAAAGAATCATTAGATCTGTTCATCTAAATGACAGTTAGGTAAAGGGAATGCCTTGCCTGCGATCGGCAGCTCCATTATAATATAATAAAGTACATTTGAACAAGTACTTGCTGCATTTTTGCCAAGCACAACAAGTGTTTCAAGTATGATTATATTGTTAAACATTATTTCTGCAATGTTTACCTTATCGCAAATTATTAAAAAGGTAGGATAACCCCGTTAAATAACTGTAAACCTAAAAATAATTTTTTTTAAGGCTGTTGAATAACCGTGTTAATTATAAGATTAACGCGATTAATATAATTTATGAGATTAAAGCGAACAACAGTCTTAATCGCGATTAAAAAAAAAACCGTTTACACTTCGAGCAACTCTGCACTTTTTACGGTAACGAAGTAAGAAATACTGTCCCATGCATAGATTTCAGCAATAGCATTGTGTGAATCGAGCATGAAAAATTTATTGTAAATTTAAAAAATCATATTGAAAACTATATAATTAATATATATAAAATTAAATAAATAATTTATAAAATATAATTATTTATTTATAAATAAATAAATTTATACGAAGCTGATAGGTCGGTGTTGTATCAATGCGGCAGCACTGCACAGATTATTATTTTAGTTACTGTTATTTCACTGGCTGTAGAGACTGTTGTAATTGACTTCTCACATTGAATGTTTTTATTTTACAGATTTTTTACTGTTTCATAAATTGCAATACATACATGAAAAATGAAAATTTAACAAAACCTTTACTTGCCGACTGAAATGTGATATGCGTGCTTATTGAGGTTTTATGTTTTATGTATCAGCTATTACAGTAATATCGCAGCAGAACAACTTTACCATTTCATGTCATGTTACTGGACATGCAGTATGACAGACAACTCCAAAGTTAATGACAAATTTATGTGAAACAGACTGCATGTTGCAATAAATGTTGCGCATAGAAGCATAATTAACATGAGTACAATTAAACACGATTAAAAGTCAGATTAATCTGAATCTCTACAAAGATTAATCGCGATTAGAGTGGTTAATCTTTCAACAGCCTCAATTTTTTTGATAGATAATTTTCTTAAATTTGTACCATGACACATGCTCACATGAAGGCTAATGTTTATGCAATACTAGTTTTATCAAAAACGAATGAAAAATTTTTGAAATCACAAAAGTCAGCAAAACACCTCAGAAGCCCTGTATTTTTACGCAAACAAGTCAAATGTTAGATAATTTGCTTTATACAAAATGTTACATTTTTGGAGAAAATTGCACGTAAATAAGCACAAATTGGGTCTAGAAAAATCGTCCTAATGGAAAGAATGCAACTCCATATAAGTTTTTTAAATACACTTTGACTTGAAAATATTGAGATTAAACTAAATCCATTTAAAAATTAGAGATCTTAACCCCTTAGAAATGCATATCAGTTTTGAATAGTAACGCACCAAGTATGAATAGTCCAGTCGGAAGATTGGCCAGCTGTTCCGGAAGAGTACTGCATCTGAAGACTCGTTTGTCGTGCGCACTCCCGTATGCACCAATGAAGTAATATACAAACTGAAGGTTCGAGTTCGCCACTGCCATCACACTAACAGACCAATTCTGTTTTCTGTCATAATATAGATCGGGCTCAACAACTGGTCTTTTCAATAAATTAATGTGGGTGCCTAAAACAGTAATCAATTGCAAACTCAATTAGCTCAGGTTGTTTACATGTATTTAGGATCACAGCATACAAATGAAACTGCATGAAAAAAAATCTGAAAAATTGACTAACTATTTGCTTTAAAAATCATCTTTTTCTGAATGAATAATAATATAAAAGGTAGAAAAACAAAGTGAGATGTTACTTGGAAATTAGACGGTACAATCTTAATCACACCACATACCAAGCATAAGCAGGTAATACTTATTGGGACATAAAACTTAGCGTTGCTTACTTCATAACCGTTTTTTGGAAAAAGCCAATCAGCAGTTGAACCGAGTAGTGGTCATTAGGTCATTTCATGAAGTAGATGCAACAGCATTAGTGAACTACGTTGAATGGGTATAATTTACCGTCGATGAAGCCTATACAGCCTGGTAGAATGATAGTGTCATCTGCCACCTTGGGAAGTTTGACTGTTGTTCTATAACTCGCAATCAAATGAGCCATAAACTCTCCAACAACTTCGTACACAGTGCTTTTTGATAACCCAAATCTATAAATGTACACACATCTCATGGAACCACCGTTGATAATTACCTTCAGACATTGATATGATATACTGCATCATACATCAGCTTTTGCCTGATGCTTTTGCTTTTGCTTTTGGACTGCTGATTGTGCATCAGCTAGAACATTTTCGTTTAGGGAAGCGACAGAAGTAAAGTGCTGGAAGAAAAATTGATGACTTACTGTTCAGAAACTAAGCGATAGGGACAGCTATTTGCAAGATACCATATAGCTACGTATGTTTTCTCAATTGCTGTCAGATAGGCGCTTGGGACCACTGGTAAAAGTGAGCTGAGTTGCTTCACTTGAGCTGAAGGAAAAAGAGTTATGGTTAACACAAACTCATTTCAATTCAGCGCATTGTCAGCATGAAACATTACAAGATGCACGAACCTCACCTCTAGATAAACGGAAATTACTACGAAACACCTTCTCACTCATGTCATCAATGGCTTTGAAAAAACTGACATCGGTGTCATCTGCCTGTTCTCTTATCAACTCCCGTAACACTCGACCATTGACACTAAAACAATATCAATCAACATTATTGAAATGTTAGCAAACAGTAGTCATTACATAATATAGTTATTAACCCGTGCAAAAATGAAATATAAGCCATATTCTTTCGTTATGCTGCGAAAAAAGGTGCAAAATCATTGCTTCTGAACTATGATAATGTGAATCATACAAAACTAGACACACAAATCTGACAGTTTCGCAGCAAAGTCGAGTAACCACATTAAAAATTACCTTTCATTGCATTGTCAAGGAACTTGCATTAGTGATACAATTTAGTGGCGTATATTTACATATTTTTCGTTTTGGTTTCTAATTATTTTGTAAGAGTTACATCAACTACTTCTAAACAATTTAATTGCCCGAAATATCAAGGCTTTCTATGGTGGCTCAGAACGTTTTGCCTTTTGTGTTTTAAAACATCTGAACGCTTTCCAAACCGTTTGAACGAATTTTAAACAGTCTAAACTTTTGCAAAAACTTCTGAACGCTTTGTGAAATCGTTCGTGAGCTTTGAAAATCCAAGCCGATTTGGTGGTTTGTTCTACTGATCATAGATCTACTGTCCATTTATGATGGATAATTGTTTCTCCTAAACATTGAACATTTAAATTTTCTTTATATAAATAAATAATGTTTTTTACTTATTCAATATTATTTGCTTTAAACTATTTTAAATAGTAAATACAACCTAACTGTAAATGTAAAAATTCATTTTAGAGATTATATTCAAAGACATTTTTATACATTTTATCTATGTCTTTGGATCGGCGTCTGTTGATAAAGTTATATAGAGGCTATAAATAAAATGATGAAGATCACTTTTGGTTCGAAAGCCATGTGCCTTTCAAACTTTTCCAACCATTTCAAAATAGTTTAGACTATTTTAAAACAGTTCAGACTATTTCAAAATAATTCATACGGTTTGTAAATAGTTCATACTCTTTCTAAAGCGTCCATACGGTTTGTAATTTTCTAAATCATCTGGATCATTTCTAAACCGTCTGAATTATTTGCAAGACAACTATACGGTTTGCAGATTTTACAATTGTTGGACAGAAAATACAGTTTTATAGCATTAATCCTGCAACTGCTGAGGCCGACAATTAATTTATTATAACCAACAAGCCCGTTTTTAAACATAGTTTCTTGGGCTATTTTACTACAGTTACCCAATTATTTTCAATGTAAAAGACGCCTTGCAAACCGTATGGACTAATTCAAATCCGTTCATACGCTTTGAAAACGAAACCGTCTAACGTTATGAGCCACCATAGCTTTCACAAATATTTCACAGTGATAAGTGTCCATTATTATACTTTGAGAAACATACTTTATCTTTCAGTTTAATTCACAAAAATGCATGCATAAAAAGTTAGTTTTGAATGAAAACAATAATACAATTACTAGTGATTGCTATCAATTGAATGATACATTGTAACAGCAATGTAGTATCACCATCATCATCTATTATTATTACCATTGTTATATTACAAATGTGACTATGGATTATCGTTATAAAAACTATTATTTATTGTCATTATTATTTATTACTAACTTGAAATAATTGTTAATAATAACTATCAACAGTAACAATTATGGAGCATTAAATAAAATTTTAATATTTGAATGATTATCAATCATTGTTGATTGATTGATTAATCAATTATTAGTTAACCAATCAACAATTCCCTATCAGGACTTTGGAACAAATGTAGACAGGAATGAACGTCGCCAGACCTGGAATGAATGTCGACTATGATAGAGAGAAGTAAAATTTGACGTTCATTCGAAGAAGTGTCGACACTCATTCCTGGCGACATATAAACTTTCGTTTCAAAATTCGTTCCAGGAATGAAATAATCACTTTTTCCCAAAGTAGACAACTCCTGGAATGAAAGTCGAAATGGCATTTTACATATTGCCAAGAACGAACGTAAACACATCCGGGAATGAAAGTCGAAGTTCGCTTGTTTTTTGCATAGTCGACATTCGTTTCAGGTCTGTCGGCGTTCATTCCAGGATGTGTCTACATCCATTCCAGCTGTGTATGCATTCATTCCTGTCGACGGTCATTCCTGTCTACATTTTTTCCAATTTCCTATCATATTCATCTAATACTTATCTCGGGTTTTACGGGATTTGAGGTGAGTGCAGGTGCCATGATGTTATACAATATATAGTGTATAATTGAGTTTCTGAGCAAAGATACAACAATCATTCGAAGATTAAAATTTTATTTCATGCTTCATAATTGTTACTGTTGATAACTATTATTGCAAGTTAGTAATAAATAATAATGATAATAAATGATAGTTTTTGTAACAATAATCAATAGTTACAGTTGTAATATAACAATGGTAATAATGATTGCTATTAATTTAATAACATTCATCATTATTATTGTTATTTATTATTATTATTTTAGCTAGTGCAAAACTCATGCGAGCGTAGCGTATTTAAGACAAAAGGATTTATATGTAAATTTGTCCCCCACGGTTTTTTCAATTTTTGAAATATTTCTGCCTGGCTGATTTTTTAATAACTTGGGCCAGAAAATGCTAGAAACAATATTTAAAAAGATATCAAATGGGCACACTAAACCGCACAGGTTTAGCCAATAATTGCATGGTCTTCATAGCTATGGACCTCAAAAATACTTCATAAATTTGCAATTTCCTATTGCGCCATGGGCCACTAAGACTACAGTATATGTGATTTAGATTCTCTGTTATTTTACCGACCCTGTGGTATACTCATGGACGTAGTATTTCTGGACCACGAACAAAATCGGATTTTATATAAAATCGAACTACGTCCAAGTGAAACCCTTATGGTAAGTTGTGGGCCATGTTGTACGAGGGAAAAAAAACGGAAGTTGCCACACCCCTTATATATTTATCAACTTGTTGATATCAGTTTTTGGTCTTTTAATTTGTTCTTTTATTGGGTTCTTGGAGCATAACACATGAATTGACAACTCTGAAACTGCTTATAGTGCATAGGATGATGTTGATACACTTTGAATCTAGGATAATTATGAAATAACTAGCTTCCTAAGCGTGTCAATATCTATCAACCAAAACAGTTGCAAACTTTTTGACTGCATATGTAATGACAACATCATTCCTGGTATAAAGCATCTGTGAGATAAAAAGAGTGAGATAATAATTGGACTAGAGAATGTAGCATTCTTCACACAAAACATATATTTTGTAGTATTGAAAGCCCACTGTTTGATAGTGACTTCTTAGCAAAATAACGAAGTCGACTGAAATGTAATATAAATGTATTTATACAAAACGTATATAAACTTTCAACACACATTTAGCTGAAGCAAGTATGTAACAAATTCAACAGTGATGTTTAAAAATGATCAATCTGGACAGTCTACTTTTGTCTCTTCCTGCCCCTCCACCGATCCACAACCTGTTATACGCCCTGCAATAATACTTCAACCCTATGTCAAAATATTTGCTGACAACAACTCTAGTCAGTTGTGGTGGACAGTAGTGGGTAATTGTGGTCAGTGGTAACTCGTCACTCACTGAACGGTTGAATTGCGCCAACCAAATGTCTGTTAATCTGTTTCCTGAAACAGATTGAGTAACACACAGAGAAGTGAGAGCTTTTAGCTTCCATGTTACCTTGAAAATCAAAAGTACACATTAATGACAACAATGGTAATCTAGTCTCCTTAATGTTTCTTTTGAATTAGAAAATTTGTTAGCTGGTTGATGAATCAAGAACTAATAGATGCCTAATATTGAGGCAACTGTCAGATTTGCACTGACTCAAGACTTCACCAGTGAGTCTAGCTATAAAACTATTTCTAAAAAAAAAATCTTGCTGTTAAAGCAGTCCAAGTAATATCTGGGGAATGTAATCATATAACATATTACTGGTCTTCGTAAGTTATTATTATCAACAGGAGGCGGTAGTAAAAAAAATGCAAAAATAAAATAGGATAATAATAATAACTAATTCTAGTAAAATAAAAAAATTATTTTAACATTTGTTAATAATAATAAATTTGGTTTGTTACAAATGATGAATAATAATATCATTAACAATTATAATGATCATCAATGTGACAGCAGCAGTAGTGATAACTGAGCTCCAAAATATTATAGTTATGTATCATTTATTCATTGATTATACTCTCATTTCGATTTATTGTAATAATACTAATTAATAATTTGTAGTGTCGCTTGTAATTATTATTTTCATGAACCCTGTTCTTTAACCACCTTCCAATATGTTCTCTGTCCTGAAAAAGAGAAATAAGAAATACTACTGCTACCACTACTAAATAATAATTATAGAAGATCTATTTACTACCTACTACTAAAAGTGGTAGTAATAGTGGTACTAGCAATAATATTAGCAGTAGCAGTATTACTACCTACAACACGTTTTTTCATTATTATCATTATAATAATAATAATTAATAGATGATAATATTTATAATCACTAGTATAATCATAAAAATATAAATAATAATTATTCATCAATAACAGTGAGTATTATTATTATGTATAACAATTATATTATTATTATCAAATTTATTAGCTATAATAATTAAACAATAATCTTAATAAATAATAATTATTATTAATTTTATTTATTAATCATTATTGCAATTAATTAATTATTATAAATAATAATTATAATAATAATAATAATTTAATAACAAAAATAATAATTTATCATTCATTCATTACTACAATACAATTAATAATTATTACTTATTACTATTTATTTATATGATAATTATTTGTTTGTTATTCATTATTTATCAGCACCATCATTGACGGTTAGGCAAACACCATGAAAAAAATATTTTCACTAGTGAGAACTCTTGTCTGGGCATTTCATTCGATTGTTTTGGTATCCAAATGCAAATCATGATCTAACCATCGTCAATCACTGGTCTGGTGCTTGCAAAAACTCCCTCATACAACATGGCGGACAAATGCACGGGGGTTTCTTCCGGTCAAAAAAGTCCTTAGTCCAGAAATACTACGTCCATGGGTATACTATTTATCATGGAGCAATCACGTGATGTAGACAAAACCATTTATTTACTGGAGAGTCACATTCAAATAATTAAAAAAATTATATAACGTACCATTAGCTAATTAGCGTGACGGATGGTCATACGCCACTGATTTTGCATCACCGCAACAATACCATTGTCATCAATGCTTAATTACGGGGACCACAAACCATTGTTTTTTTAAGCAAAAGTACTTTTTCTCTATTACTTCTCTGAGACAACCACTGGTGTGACACAAATAATTTTAGCATCATTGGATGGACAACATATTTTTGTAAATGCTGATGCTCTATTTGAGAAAAAATTGTCAAAATAAAAATTGCACTTGTGCTAGCTAATTATTTATATGATATGTATATGTATATGTATATATATATATATATATATATCATCATTTCCATGTATTAATTATTACCACTACCACTACCACCACTACCACCACTACCACCACTACCACCACTACCACCACTACCACCACTACCACCACTACCACCACTACCACCACTACCACCACTACCACCACTACCACCACTACCACCACTACCACCACTACCACCACTACCACCACTACCACCACTACCACCACTACCACCACTACCACCACTACCACCACTACCACCACTACCACCACTACCACCACTACCACCACTACCACCACTACCACCACTACCACCACTACCACCACCACTACCACCACTACCACCACTACTACCACTACTACCACTACTACCACTACTACTACTACTACTATTGCTGATTGCTTCACTTTAATTGAGTATTGAAATAAATATTCCAAAAAAATATCATTTTTTATCATCATCAGATCAATGCAATAATTAATAATAATAATAATAATAATAATAATCTGATAAATTACTATTTTTTGTAAATGAATCACAATTATTATTATTATTATTACAATGAATAATAAATAAACGATACTAAAAATAAATAGCTAAAATTAATAATAAAAAAATTGAACATAATAAAACTTGATAATAATAATAAACAACAACAACAATAACAACATGTAATAATATAATAATAATTAATATTATAATAAAATAAATAATTATAATAATAATAATAGTAATAATAATTATTAAATAAAATAACAAACAATGATAACAACAACATCATCAATCAACGACGACAATCATCACCATCATCATCATTCAATCATATATATATATCATGATTGATAATAATCATAAAATAATCGATGACGATGATATAAAATAATATTATAATAATATAAAATAATAATAATAATAAATTAATAAATAATAATAATATTATAATAATATTAATTATGGTTAATGCTAATGCAAGATATTAAATAATAAGTGCTGTGAACATCATATTTGACTGAAAATGTTCAGCATAAACCATTTGAAACCATAAGTGCTAATAACAACCTGCTTGAAAGCTCTTGTAATGCATGAACAATTAAAACTTGACGTCCTCTGGGGGCGGCCATCTTTTCATTAGTTTCCGGATTTTTTGCGACATGTTGACAACAAAAGAACACAACTCCTGATATAGAAGTTTGCGTTTTTGAACGTTCCACTCACATAAATTATGCCAAGAACGAACGTCAAAAGTGCATTCGGAAGCGCTTTCCCGTACCACTTTTTTCCAGGCATGGACGTTCTTGATCCGAAAATGCCTAATGAGAGAAAAACTCTACACCTAAAGTGAGTCTAGCTAAGCCTGGCCTATGCTCGTTAAATGACATTACCAAATACTGTTTTTTTGTTTCATGTGAAACATCAATTTTCACTGATCCAGCACTAATGTTCATCAAGCGCAGATGGTTTAAATACCTGATAATATTCCATCTTTGAATCAGAAATGTGGCTGTTGATCTTCCACTCCATCCAAAGCATAAACTCTCTACAGTATTTGATTTGTCTTTACACTTTCTTGTTTTCTACTAATTAAAATAAAGAACTGCAGTGTTATATGGTTAACGTCATTGAGCATAAATATCGATAAAATCAATCATTTAGCTGATTTCGCACCAGCGATAGAAACTGACAGTCAGGATTGATCGAACATACAAAAGTATGCGCCAATTAGACCAGCCATTCTCAACATCACATCACAAGTGATTTACTTTGCCAGACAAAGCAACAAAAAGCCTTTAACTTGCTGCCAATGCCAGCTAACAAATACTATCCACCACCCTCAATTCGAAGCTCTAAGGTAGTTTTTTTCAGGTAATAATAAGAATTACCTACACCTAGTTGCAGCTATGGCATTACAGCTAAAAAAAACTTGCTCAAGTGTTAACTGTGTCTGTTGATTGAGTTGACTTTGGCAACTTACTGCATGCAGTTAATCATAGCTAATAACTGTGATTAATTATAGCTAAATAGCTAATCATATGAGGCGCACAGTTTTACTAGTTTCTATGCTCAGCACACACAAGACGAAGTTGGTGGGTATAAAATAGGAGGTAACTTCATACACCATGCATATCACTCTTAAACATAACTTTTCAGCTTCTGAGACAATAATCAACAGGTTGAGATGAAGTTTTCAGGTCATGTTTTGAGAACATAATTCTTCTATTATTTCAAAACTATTAAAATTATTTATGCACAAGGACTTCAAACAAACTGAAATTATTTTTTATTTGAAATATATGTACAAACATTACAATAAATAAACACTAACAACGTGCTAGGACGCAAAGCAGAACAATTGCAAACAATTATTGGCATGATTGTTTCAGCAAAAACATGATCAATAAATTTTTCTCTTCTGAAGCTTTTGTAGGAACTGGATTGCAACAAAGCTTATAGTTCCAAATTTACTAACATGATTGCGGTTCAGTCGCAGTACATAAGCTGCTCATTACGTAATCAATAAATTTTTTATCAAACCTAACATACGCACTATAAAAAAAGCTTTTCAACCACAATTATTTTAATCAGCACCTCATAAAACGTATCTAAACTGTAGATCAACTATTTTTAATTATTTATGAAAAATGTGCCAGCTTTCTAAGTAACTGTTTAGTCAATGTTTGTTATGATCCTTAAAACAACTTTCTTCATATATGTCCAATAATAATAAATACCAGAGGGAATTAGAGCGAAGAAATACAGAAATAAACAACGGTGGTTGGTTATGAAAGCAAACACTTTGAACACAAGTTGACAAACCAGAGATGAATGCCTACTATGGAGCAAAAATATTTCAAAGTTTGTCAAAGAAGTGAGTTGACCCTCACTCCTGGCAACATGTAAAATACCATTTCAACTTCCGCTTCAGAGTGTAAACACCCGGTGAATCAAAGGTTGTAACGATACTTTACTTCTGAACTGGAATGATTTTTTAATGCTTGTTAGTCTATACATTGAAATGTTGTTCTTGGCAGTAGAGTATGCATTTAGTCTGGGTGTTTCAGCATTCATCTTTAGAAGTATCAGCACTCATTGAGTAGGTTTGTATGCATGCATTACAGCATTCATTCCTGTCTATGCTTATTCGAATATCTTCAAGTGTATTATCCGTCATCATTATTTCGCACCTAGTAACTTATCAAAATCAACACAACTTTCTGCTAAATTCACCACAGCTGCCATACGACTGATAAGCACCTACAAACTGATAATTGGTGTTTCTTATAACTTTTATTACTTCCTTATTTATTATGTTTTACTTAACACAAGAACTACACCGAGTAGTGTACATTCATAGTAGTATTATTATACTAATACAACCAAATAAGTAATAACAACAAATAGCTTTTAGATGATCAGCATCAAGAACGATATTAGAAAGACTACAGAACAACAATTAACACAATTTCAATTACTAATAATAATTTTATTAAATAATAATTAATAACCAATTAATAATAACAAATACTTGAAATTGATTCATTAATAATTAATAAATTATTATTAATAATTACTGATTGATTTGTCTTTGCAACAACAAACAACAGCAATAAGATAGCAATTACAATTATTAGTTAGGTACTGTTATTACTATAATCATTTATTCAAAATCAATTTATTGATATCAACTGTTACTAATAATTATCATAAATAATAATAACTTATTTATCATTAAATAAAATAAATATTACTAATATAATCATTATTATTACTAATATTATTATTTTAATAATTACTATAATAAAAACAATGACTCACTACTGTTATTATAATAATAACAATAGTTACTACAATTATTTATTTATTATTATTTAATAATAATATTAATGAAAAAATCACAAGAAGAAACAAACCATTATTATTAATAAATTATTAATTTATTGTTGTGCTTTTTTCATTGATTATAATAATAATAATTACAATACTAATTATTATTGGTGTTTAGTTATATCAATCAACAATCATCTATCATCATCATTATCATCTATCTTTCTGTTGATTGATTATCATTATTATAAAAGACTATTATTATTATTACAATTATTATTATAACATCATTATTATTATTTACTATGATTATTAATTGTTAGTATTTAATTATTAGTATTATTAATACTAATAATTAAATAATACTAACAACAATTAATAATCATAATAATTAATAATTTATTATTAATTATTATTATAATAATAATATTGAAGTTGACAAGAAAGGATCATGAGATGATCAATGATGAATTACTAGGCTGCTGCGTTGTATCAACCATATCATCAACAATCACATCAATCTAATATTTTAAACATGATGATGTTTCTATCACTAGATAGATACACAGGCAAATGTAAAAGAATATGGGGGAAAAAATATTATTTTAAACGGGATTTCCTAACCGGATACTGAAGGTTTACTGCGGAGCTGGTCCAAAAAACTTACCCCAATGATAATTCGTTACCGTATAAATTATCTTAGGCGCCAACGCCGCAAAAACACGCGCTTTCGTTTTCATTTTCCTCTTGAGCCTCTCTTTCGATTTGAACTCGAAATAAATGGAACTTTTATCACGGTTTCGTTTTCAACTACGCAAAACGTTTTTGCTTTCAATCAACAGCATTTTTTAAGAATTACAGTGAAATAACCAGCTTTCCTAAACAAATAACGGCCCGTTTGGCAAAATAGCCCGAGAATCCTATAAATTGGACCGTAATTCCCCAAATTTCCGTTAATTAATTTCAAAAACGAAACCGTGAAATTACAAAAACGTTTTCGAGTTTGAAAACGATCTCGAAGGAGCTAGGAGCCACCATAAGGAGCCACCATAATTCAGAGTTGTCATTACATTCTCTAGGTTATAACACGCTTGAATTTATATTTTGCTAGAGGATCGCAGCAATCTTTCCAATAGAAACCTCATTCTCATCAGTTATGCCAAGTTATATCCGGCCATATTTTTCTGCCTGTCATGACATGTTCGGTTTATTTCGATCATATTCCGACATGCTGCAGCCTTTTGATTGGTCAGCAGTGCTACAGCGAATCAAGTATTGATATCTGTGCGCCAAACAGAATTGTTTTGCTAGCTTTTTTCGGTCTTTTTTTTTTTTTTTTTTTTTTTAAATATTTATTGTGGTATCAATATCATGTCGACGCATGTTTTACATAATGTACCACACAGTAACATTTACAAAATACAAACAGAAAAAGCATATTGCTACGTATAATAATATTGACTGCTACTACAGCTATAGTTAGAAAGGTTTGAGCGTACATATATATCTTTTGCTTTTGGGTAAATAAAGCTTCCTAAGAAGTGATTATCTAAAAAACAAGTAATATTAATATTGAGTATTGAAAGCAGTAGCAAGAGTATGAGAAAAGTGAGAAGAATTTGGTTATTATAAACTATTTGCACGACATATCTAGAGTTGGTAGTTGATTGCATAGGCCTACGTAGAATTAATGGAACATTGAGAGTGAGTTGCTAGAATGAAATAAAACATAACAAAAATAAAAAATAAAAAGAAGTGACATGTTAGACTTGGCTGTATGTATATGGGTCTGGCTGGTATTAAGTCAAATTAAGAAGATAGTTTCTTAAGTTCGTCCTGAAAGAGGATGGTGTGAGTCTGCGTAATGTGAGTGGTAGTGAGTTAAAGGTGTTTGCGAGATGGCGATTAAGTTTATTGTAGTTAGAGGAGCTGGGTAGCTTATATATATTTCTCGTGTTGTATTTATTGCCCTTGTCAGGAAAGAGTTGTCTTAGATAAGGTGGAGATTGATTGTTGAGTATCTTTAGTGCAAGAATACTAGTGAGGTACTGGGAAAGCAGGGGTAAGGGAAGAATACCAGTGGTTGTGGTAGTGTGTTTTGTTGATAGGGTATGGCCATGTTCTTATAATTGCTTCTTCACCAACTCACCTATCAACTGTACTTGCCTTTCACCTTCCAACATTATGTCATTGCTTATGCCAGGCTGATATTGCTGTTTAGCAATTTTCTTGAAGCCCGTGGTTATATTATTAAAATGATTAATATAATGATAACAATAATAATATATATAACAAAATTAAATAATTGTTAGTTTTAATAATAATCAAGATAATAATTAATAAACACCATCTTCTCCTGCATTGTTATTTTTATGCTTGAGTAACTGTTATTATTTTTATTGTTATCAGTATAATTTTTTTTATTATTTCTATTATTATTTTTATTATTATTATTTTTAATATTATTTTTATTGTTTTATGAATGGTTATTTTGTTGTTGTTTTCATTTGTTTTATTAATTATTATTATGACTATATAGAGTAATAATAGAAGTAATAATAATAATAAAAGTAGTTCTTATTTATTTACTAAATTTAAAAGTGACAAAAATATTCATTATTGGTCATTGATTATTATTAATGTTATTATTATTACTGTTATTACTATTTTTATCAATATTATTTTTATCATTGTTGCATAAAAGTAGTTGTTTTTCTTTTTGTTTAAAAATCATTTTTAGTTAATAACACTGTGGTTGAATACTGCTCATTATCATTAGTACTGCTATATACTCTCATCTCTTCCATATCATTATATTCCTCAATTTAAACACAAACAACTTTGATACAAATAAATATCATAAGAATTGAAACTTATGAACAAAAACCATGGTGTATCATAACAATAATAACAACAATGAATGAGCAATACTGGTAATGCATACAAAATGATGATAAACGCCACAATAAAAAACAAAGTAATCAAAAGGAACCCAATGTATCAGAGTTGTTCTCAATTTCTCTGGCTTTGTTCAGCAGTAGTACTATTTCCTATTTGTTTTTTTTTGCTTTTTCAAGTTGTTTACCATGACAAAAAAATACTTGATAATTATGAGTAGGTCTACAACAGCAGCGCAAAGCGAGTCTAGGTTTGAAGACTTGCAATATTTTTGACTAAAGGTTTATAATTAATTTTCATTATTATTACTAATCTTGCCTTCAATAATAATTAATCAACCTGTCTCTCCACAACATTGGCAATAATCATCATAGTTGAAATATCGATGGTAGACGCTTGATAAAAGATACAAAATATTATACAATATTATACAAAAATTGCATAAAAAGTGTGAGAAAAATAGTCATTTGAGGAACTTAATCCGTAATTTGTGCAAAATTTGTACACATTTTGTTTATTTTAATGATATTTGACTTTACCTGCTGCTCAGCATGCCATGAAAAAAACTGGCTCAATTATTCCAAACAGCTTTTCTCCAAATCCACAAGGTTTACGAAAATTCAGAGAAAATAAAACTTATTGTGAGTTTTTAGTTACAATTGCGTTGTGATTGCCACACCGTGAACAGTGCATGTTTAGCTGATTTACTTGCACAGTTGATGCAGCATTCTAAAATACATTTTCGAAATATTGACCAATGGGTTGCACAATGCACAGTCACTAAGCATATGTTTTGATATGGAAATTTAAAATATTATTAGTTGAATATCCACCAGATTCTTTGAGTTGGTTTTTCACTAAATGCGAAACTACAGCAAAGCCTTGAGTTGACTTTTTGGAAATATAATCCATGCTTAATGACGATCTCCTTTGGTGGGAAAATAAACTTAAAAAGATGCTTTTCACCCTCTGGAATATCTAGACTCGAGCTATTACGAAAGAGTTGCAAGCTCAACTCTTCAAAAAGAAAAGTCAACGTTTTTGCAAGTTGTTGTTATCGGTGGTGGTGTGCAATAGTTGTTCCATGTTTGCATGGAACAACCGTTACACTTCTTCAGATGTTGTGTAATTATGTTCAAAGATTCAATTATGCTATGAAGCAAGAGGGAAGTTGGCACACCCATGCGGCTATAAAGTTATAATTAGTGCAGACAAAAATTTTCCAAGAACTATTAGATGCTCTGACAGCACAATTCGTAAAATATATAACCAGTTACATAACGATTGAAACATGTAGACAAATTGAGCATCCTCAAGCCAACTGGCAAGTCAAAACTGAAGACAAACTCCATAACACTGGCCCCTCTTGATCTCCCTAACATCGTTTTCGCACTATTTATGTTATCTCCACGGGCAACGCCCGGTATTTCTGCTAGTAATAAATAAAATAATAAAAAACAAAAATAAATCGCGGGATCTGATTGGCCAAATAAATACTGCATGGCAAAGAAGTAAAGATACTTCCAATCCAAAGATGACAATTTTAAGTAGTGTAAAATTTGGCGAGCATTTCTGGAAGAGGAGTACTTTGCAGGTTTGTAGATCAGCTCAGCACTGAGTAGGTCGAGAGGGCTATTCAATACAACAATCTGCTACTTAATACTTGAATATTCAAAACTTCAACAAAAGATTGTTCAATGCTGGGATGGCTTAACCTTGCAAGATTTTCACAAAGCCAGTGAGTGAAAAATTCAATAAGGTACATGTAGAGCATTACATTTCCAAACTCACAGCAGTCCAGAAAGCTGGGGGTATTTTAAAATTTAACTTTTAAATTGATTGCCATCCAGTGTGCTGTAAAATTTGAATCTCATCTTCCCTAAATATATTAAAAAACTTATTTGCGAAAATGATATAGATCAATGAGTTGTTGTAAAGGATTGTAAAGTATATCCAGTGGTATATTGGGAGGTAAAAATGTAGTTTAGTAGTAAGCGAGTTGGTAGATTTTGAGTGGAAAATCAACTATTGAATATTTCTAGTTCGAATTTGTGATTTCTGTACACTCTAGTATTATTTTATGTTACATGGGATGTTTTATGTTACTAATGGGAGCACTATCTAGCTCTTTGTGTACTATTATGACTTTTTGAGATACTTTGCATTCTCTCTGGCACATTAGGACAATTCAATGATAAAAGTAACACCATTTTTTAGTTCGTCTCAATTACCGCCGGGCTCATCCAAAATATAATTGCATTCCCAAAACACACTTTGAGTCATAGAATAGCGACATTTGTTCCAGGTCTATCGATGTTTATGCAAGAAATTGTCTACATAAATTTCAGATATGTCTGCATTCACTCCTGCTGCTGTTTAATCCAATACTAGCTAGTCAATGAAAACTGAAATCATCATGTATCTTATTGAAGCTAGACATACTATGGCATTAAACTCAGGCAGGGTTGCTCACCACTGATTCCCTCTCTATAACAGCACTATTGCCAAGAGGGACTGACAGTGATACGTCAAAAATCTAGTACAGCTCAACCGATAATTATCACGTAAAAGGATTCATACATGAATTTGTCTCCCATGCAAATCAAGTGTCCAATTACAGTTTTGGCAACAACTTTGCAACTAATCTACCAATTAGAAAAAAACTTTATTCTCCAAGCAGCCAATAAAATTTTGCATCTAATTGCCTGTCCATAGATTTTTTAAATGTACTCTACTCACTAATAACTAGCCATGAAGGTGACACAAATTTGGTGCAACTGTGCAAATTCGCCCGGACATTTTAATAATTTTTGGACAATTTGACTATTTGCATACAGTACATTAATGCTAGTAGCCAGATGGTAAAGAATGCTTGACTGAAAAGAAGATTAAAACTGCATAACAGAAGAGATCGTCTCACATAATGAGTCCTAAATCACGTAAAAAGTATGAAATACGTAATAGCTCATGATTTTTCCATGCTTAATCAATATCTATTGATAATGGGCTGACAGAAACGTTTAAGCAAAAAGTGTAAAGAGTTACCCTCTCCCTGGTAACACAACTCCTTTGCTCCTCTTAATTTCACATGAGAAAAATGCAACATTTCATGTGTAACTGATAAGAGAAAGTGGCAAATATATTTGCCATGGTTCTCTAGCGCTACCCCAAGTTGGTTTGTTTCGTTAGTTGGTATTAGAGAGTATTGTGCAGAGTTAGTTCTCCAGAGCAAGAAAACTATAATGTTGAATATAAAAACGTATTTTTGTTATTATTGATAATTGTTACTATTATTACCAATAATAAGTTGATTGATCAGCATGACGATAATCACAATGGTTACAGATTATACAGTTTATACAGAATACACAGATTATACAGTTCACATACACACATCGGATATCATATTAGTTTACTCACAGGCCTATAGTTAGTCAATTAAGAGCTGCGCTTGGTTGATAAAGTCACAGGGCGAAAGGAAACAATGTACCTTTCAACCCAAAACACTTTTTAAAAATAAATTATTTTATGTTTTAATCAAATGTAAGCTATTTTTTAGCACTGATGCGAACACCAGCTCTTTCAGAACAGCTTGATATCAGTTTTTAGTATGAAAATCAGATCTGGAAAACTAAGTTAAACTAGCTATAAAATGCTGTGCACTCTCTGGTACACACAGTGTACTAAATCCTCATTAACCTGACTTGTGATGTTCATTCCATCACTTGGGACTGAAAGCAGGATACTACAAGTACTGCTGCAGTTTCACTGGGATTGAATGTTACAATGCATTAGCACACGATCCATTGATAGCTTAGTAAAATTTTGCGGTACCTGCAAATTGCAGAACGGCAGAACTGCAGAACAGGTCGCAAAACGCAGAACAACCCATAGACCGGTTATTTCCCTTTTTTAATTACTTTTGAGGAGTTGTCATCACAATTGCAAAACTAGCGGTATATACATTGTCAAAGATTTTCTTCAACGTGTTTTGTGCGGCTAAATACATGGAGTTGTTTCCTCCTTTTGAAGGCAATTTTTTCTAACATCCAATCACAACTCAATCAATGAATAGAACTTTATGACAGTGGATCATTTGAGTATGGTTTATGCCAATTTTATTGGTATTCAAAGCATAACCAAACTCCTGTAACATAGATAAAATATTTCTTTCAAGCGATTCATCGTAGAAGCAACAACAATAAGTGTTTCGATTAATCATCCTGGCTACAAGCTGTGCATGATCTCATAATGTGACATGTACATACACAATTTATGTGCCTGTTATACCAGATACATTTGCTAATGATCATAAAAGCAATAACTGCAAGTTGTGCAGGTAAATCATCAATAAAACTGCTGTCGCATGACCAAATTTCTGTCACAAAAGTAACATTTATTTTAAATAAATTAATTGTATCAACAATATTAAAATGCTATCAACAATAAAATACACAACTTGAATTAATAATTCTAACCACAAACTGTGTATTCGATTTTCCGAATGTTGCACAAAATAAAACACTTGTTATTGGATAACATAACCATTGGCTTCTAGCTGTATGTATACATCGTCATCAAAACTACTGTCTTCACGAACGTGTAAACACTTGTTAGGGTAATTGAAACACCCAATATGGAAGTACGCCCATTCTCGTTTTAGAGTAGCTTTCAGGGTGCTTGACTGGTTATCAAAATAGCTACGATATATCCTTTTCCCAATTACTGCATTATCATAAATGTCCGCAGGTTTCCTGCATTTATAGCATGTCTTGACCCTCTTCTGCACAGCCAAGTCTACTAGCCTCACAAGCTCCTCATGATCAATGGTACATAATGGCAGGACGCACTCTGAGCATCTCCGTCACATAGTAGCCAAAAAAAAACCTTCTGCAACTATTCAAAAAAATTTCATCAGAAATATAAACTCGTGAGCAAATATTCTTTGTGCCAATGCATACCGTTTAGGTTTTTTAGCTTTCTTCATTAGTGCTGACTCATCATCGCTTGTGGTAGATAAAAGATACATAATAGAGCTCTCAACGTCGCTTCTGTCACAAATTTCCTAGATAAAAGCCACATAAAACAATTTGCATAATTGGGTATTCTATTTATTCACTAAATAAAATGGGAGTGGTCTAAAAGTGGGTAACAAAGCCTTCTGAATCTCGATAATTCCATCCATAACATAAGCGCAATAGATGGTGACTTGTACGCATTTTTTTTTCTTGATACGTAACAAGTTGTACAAGGCCATAAAGTGAAGTTGGAAAAATTTTGCTTGTATGGATAGAAGGACGGCATAAAAAATTAAGTATGCAATTATTTTCAGATTTTTTGGAGGTGTTTCAGTCGAGTCAGCATTTCAACTTATTATTGATAGGTTTGCTATTATGCACACACTAGCATTCTTGTGATAAATTACACGGCCAACATTTCAAAAACTAAAGCAACATCACAGTTGAAAAAAATATTTTTAAATTAAATAATACCAAAAAATTCAAATTATTATTATTTAGATTCATTTGTGAAGAAAAAAATTGCCAGATTTTTATTGTTGTCGTCGTTGTTGTTATCAACAACAACAATTACTTTTAAATCTGAATTACATGTTATTTGATCGAACATACAATAAAAAAATAAATAGTAATTAATTCACGATTATTTTTATTATTATGGTTGAGATTATTTAGCATTTTTCGACAATAAAGAGAAGACAACTTTAACTAGCCTTACCTTGATCTCACTAGATGAAGGGAGAGTTTTGGCTGAGCTAATAATAGCAGGGGCAGTCGATCTCTAAAAGCAATAATAACAAATTTGTATGCATGCACTACTTCCATTTCGACCATGAAGTAGAAATAAAATTTCTACTTCATGGCTATCAAGTAAGGCCCACATATTATGTGGAACTTACTTTATAGCCATACATACAAGAGTACAAGAGAGAAATATAAAAAACTTTGTTTCAAGACCATTAAAATGCCCAATTATTCTTAATGTAAAAATGCTTTGCAAAACTTGTAATTGCAATTCTTAACAACTAAAAACATTCACAAGCTTTTAATAATGAGATGGATGGTCTCAAGTTATCGGCAACATAAACTAATTTTTTGTAAAGACTTTCATGCTAATTCATAATAATAGCACATTACCTTGTCCAGCCGATTACATTTAAGAACTGAAGAGTTTGATCTGTAGAATAAATATTGTTTTGTATTAATCAGTCTAGTACAAAGATGAGCAAAATGTCCAAGGTCATTATAATATAATAGATATGATTTAAAAAATGACTACCTTTTAACGATCCGTGGGTTAAAGCAAACTTCACAGCGTGTCACATGGCCATCATTTATAAGGGTGCATTGCTCACAAACCCAATCCGCTGACTCTAAATCACTGCAATTAGATAACATGTAAAAGCAAACAAAACAAAACCAAATTTTTAACATATTTGACAATCTATGACAATTATTTATGTATAAACAAAGTTGACAGCGAAGTATCTTAACACAGGAAAATGAAGCAGACAACAAAACAAGCAATTATTTACAAATTACCTGTCAAAAAGCGCAGCCTAAAAAAGGATAGGAAAGTACTGGCAGTTTTATCATGAATTCATGCAACTAATAAGCTAGTTGCATGTCAATTAACCTGCTTAAAGATTAAACTAAGCAACTATTTGAGGTTATAATCACAAAAATGAAGTTCTCAGTTACAATCCAAACTTTTAATGAAGCCATGACTAACTCCTTAATTGATAGATGGTATATAAATATGAAGATATTTTATTGCTTAAAGGGGCTAGGACGCCTAATTTGAAGAGGATTTGGTTTAATTTAAACTTTTAGAGGTTGAAATGTGTTAAGAAAAATTATTTGGAGTTGCTCTCTCACCAGTAAGCCAGACACTGTCAGCACTCACCAGGACGCAATTTTTTCCAGAAGAGCTGTAAAGCAAGTTTTAAAAAATTTTGGTTCGTTTTTATAGAAGTAGGGCCTCCTAAACATTGGCATTGTGCAGAGACTTTTTTGATTGCAAAAGAATCATATTGAAACAAACATTAAATTTGTTGGAGCTGTTTTTTTCGAGTCAGTAAATTTTTTTATCTCTAGTGAAATTATGTATACACCAGCATTCACGTGATAATGTTTATGATCAAAATCAAAAAATTAATGGAAGATTTTTATTAAAATAATAATTTTCAACGGAAACAATAAATTAAACAATAATATTGGTATAATTTTATAACAATATTAGATAAAACAAAAACATTGCCGAAATTATATTTCCGACGTTTTTCTTACAACAATGATAATGATTAAATCTGAAATACTGGCTATCGTTCCAGGATAAGAATTAAAAAAACACCAAGTAATAATAATTAAGATTTTTAGAAGGTCGTTTAGAATTTAAAACTCAATTGAAATGGTACAAAATACTTGATGGAATATACTATATAACATCATAATGGAACTGCGGCCTGCAGATAGCCCCTTATGTCGACATTGTTGTCACAAACCTCCATAGTCCTCCACAAAGTTCTTGCATTTGTGCTGCCGCAAGTGAGTTTTCTTAATAGTTTTACAATGCTTGAGGAGAGAACAACTCTATACACAAAAGTGCGTCTAGCAAAGCCTGTCTTAAGTCCTTTAATGATTTAGAATGGTCGGCATTCACTTACCAGCTGAACACATGATGACATAGGGCTATGATGCCAACTGAACAATCCCCAAAGAGCACTAAAACAAAATATTTTGTTATTAAAAGACAAAAACTGATAAAAATAAATGATTCAATCATAGATGAATGACAGTGAGGATGCCGTTTTAGTGACTGATGCTTGAGCCAGTAAAGAGGATGCACACGTCAATTTTGGGTATAAAAATACATTTTGGAGACTTCTGAAGTCTGGAGTCTTCTGAAAACTTCTCATGGGAGTAAGAAAACAGAGCTTTTTCCTGAGAAGAACAGTTTTATTGCAATTTTGACAAAAAAGGGTACACATTCAGCACCTGGTATAACTAGGATCCATAAATACATGTAGGCAGAAGAGGACATCATGGCTCAGAACGAGAGTCAGACGTAGCTCTAAGTAGATTAGAACAATGGCAGCGGAAAGATCATCATAACTTGACTACTACCAGCAATTTACTTGCTTTGCATCTGGTGTTTATGACCAGCACTTTACCTGCGTTGTACCTGGTGTTTATGACCAACACTTTACCTGCTTTGTACCTGGTGTTTTGACCAGCACTTTACCTGCGTTGTACCTGGTGTTTATGACCAGCACTTTACCTGCTTTGTACCTGCTGTTTATGACCATTACTTTACCTGCTCTACACCTGGTGTTTATGTCCAGCGCTTTACCTGCTTTGTACCTGGTGTTTATGACCAGCACTTTACCTGCTTTGTACCTGGTGTTTATGACCAGCACTTTACCTGCTTTGTACCTGGTGTTTATGACCATTACTTTACCTGCTCTACACCTGGTGTTTATGTCCAGCGCTTTACCTGCGTTGTACCTGGTGTTTATGTCCAACGCTTTACCTGCTTTGTACCTGGTGTTTATGACCAGCACTTTACCGGCTTTGCACCTGGTGTTAATGAATTCCCCTAGAAAGTAGGGATTGGGAGTGTATCACAATTAAGCCTCTCCTTCAGTTTTTCTACTGCATGCTGAGCAATGCTTTGGTGGGCAGCATTGTCAGTCACACTGTCATTAATACTGGATAGCGATGTACATAAAGGGTATTTTCGACCTGTTTGTCAGACAAGGTAAAAAAAACTAATAGGTGACTAAATACATAGCGAATGGAACACAACAATAGCTTCAGGCATTAAGGCCTGGCTACACGATCGCAAATTCTGTGCGTTATTGCACAAGAGTTCCGAAAGGTCAACGCATTTTGCTGATTGCCCTGACTTTCGTCGTTTTGCAAACTTTTAACATGTTTAAATTAAGCGTTGTGCTTTGTCCGATGGGCCATGCAATATTGATTGTGATTGGCTAAAGCAGTCTACAGTGAATCCAGTTAGGCGCGCTTCAGTGATTTTAATAAAAACTACTAACAAGACCGCGGCTAACTAGCTACACTACTACTATTGGTCATTACTTCAGCTAAGATAATATAACTCCTCAACGCAACGTAGTTCAATGCACAGAACTTGCGTTCGAGTAGCACCTAGCTCTTAGTGCGTTGAAATTGCACAAAGCATAGCGCACGGAATTTTCGATCGTGTAGCCAGGCCTTTATAATCATTCAATGAACTGCCATGGAATAATGAAAAAATTATAAGAAAGATAACTCTCAATTTTAGAAATAACAAAAGGGAATAAATTTGAAGGGCAATACTGAACTAATTAGTAAAGCTACCCTTTTAATTTAGTATGTTTTGAACAATTTAATAGTTTTGACTAATTTTTTTCAAGGATATAAACTTGGTTTATGAGAATGAAAGAATAAACTCACTCGTTATAAATTATTTAGTGTTCAGATTCATCTGCTACCTAGGAACAATAGAAATAAGTGCTTGCTGATCAATTATTTTCGTTCAGTGAGTTATTTTGTGTCAAACCCTGATTTCCAAACCAAATGATTATTTATTAATTAAACTTATTGCAATTTGTTCAGTGAATACAGGTCATGAATGCTTTTATAGTATACGATGCTTATGTGAGTTTCAGGCTGCCAAAACTGTTTACTGCAATGCGAGCAGTAACGTACTTTAATTCTTTTTTTTTTACTGAAAAATGATAACGAAAATCTTTTTACGTTCCATTCAAATATTGGGATAAGAACAAGAAGTTGACTTTACACAGCTGATGGTAAAAAACTCAGTACTAGGAATGACATTTTGTGAGGTGATTTCCTTCTAAAAAAAAAAAATCTGAAAATGGAACAAAATTCAAATGACAATCAAACATTTTCAACATTAAAGTTAAGACGTAAAGTTCATATTTTTAAAAATTGACCTTTCTGAATGAAAAAGTCAGGTCACAAGAGATAAAAATTTTTAGTTGGATCAGGTCAGGTTGTGGAATTATGATTTAGAGTACATTCCACAGCTCAAACTTCAGCTCACAAAATCTCAGTGACAAAAACTAAATGTGTAAAAAGATATTGCAATTAGTGAAAAACATCATTCCAGTCAGTATAAAAATCAGAGTTTTCACTTCACTAAAAAAGGCACAATCATTTAAATCAAGTGTTTTCTGATTGTGAAGTCTTAGTGTAGCTTTTGGCAGACACCTGATAAACGTGATTAGTATAACTTTATCCGAAATAATGTGGGAGAAACGATACACGACGAGGATATTTCTAATGCTTAAAAAGTTGAAGGCAAAAACTGACAACATTGAATGAGAGTTTGGTTTATGTCCAATCATTTCATTAATTTGTAGAGCAATTAGAGGACTTGCAAGGTTTTATAATGGAAAGCACTTAACTAGGGGCAAAACTGATAAAAGATTTGGTTGAATACTCGACTATCAGTTCACTGGTTATGAATTCAATATTTATATGTCAGGTTTTAGGTGTTTACAAATACTCTGAGTGAATTTTAAAAACTTGCTTTAGCTACCAATGACTGAAAGTGCATGAAAAGCTAATAAAAACTACACCAATAAGTTCCATCTAGGTAAAAACTTAAATGCAACTTCGGTCACTTTTTCGTTTTTTTTTATATGTTCAACTTACACATAAATGCAACCTTTGAAATCTTTGCAAGTTTTTTTCGGTTGTATGCGTTTAGTTTTACTTTGCTAAGATATCAAACATACTTCAAACGCAATCGTCAATTAAAACACAGTCTTCTCGGCGCATAAACTGCAGTGTGTTTTTATGACATCTACAGTTGCCCAGATACCACACTATTTTTGGCATCAATTAAGTATCCATAGGACAGAACAACAGTACCTGTGCATATTGGATACCATGGCACAGATATGCAGGGTACCCAGACCCTAGTAATGTGTTCCAGGTGAACATCAAGCTGGCTGACAAAGCCTGAAAGATGGACATAGCCTCAGTAGTTGCAGAGACCCATATTCACCTTCTAGCTGCGTATATATATTAAATTACCTAGACCTCAGGCAAAGAAAAACAAAGAGCCTATCACAGAAAGTACAAATACTGTAGTGCTTTTTGCTGCTACTTGGTCACAACTGCTAATCTGCTTGTCTATTTATTATTCTGCAACTCCCTATATAGGGCATCAACAAGACTAGTCTTGAAGCTTGAGCTTTATTGCAAGGAATAAAACTGAGCTCTCTGGCTCAGTTTCTCATATTTATATAAAAATATAATATATACAGTATAATGCAGAACCAATCAGATTACATGACAACAATGAAGCATATAGTAAGTTACTTAAGCGTAGCGCCTATTCACTGTCTTATTGGTCCTTAACCAGAATAGGGGCGGGCTCCTGTTTGACCTTTGACCCCGTAATATCACTTGCTAAATTGTCCAGAATTATCTACTCTTGGTACTGTTTGGGGGAGACAACTTGTAATCTTTGTGTAATCTTCACTAGCAATTGTGGTCGGCTACAGCTATCTCACCAGGTGAGCTCAACTCTCCAGCAAATTCTCCCACATACTCCGCCCCATTAGAGGCTGTGGGCTCTAATAACAATAATATAGCATTTGCTGGTGGTTCCCCCACCAAACTTTTCTCGCTGTCTTTTACTACTCCTACGGACAGTTTAGGTTGAGTAGTTACTTTTGATCGGCTCCGCCTCTTCTTTCCTAAAAGCACACAACCAATGCCCAGTTGTTTGTCTGCAACAGTATAGCCTAAAGGCTGGTATCTCTCATCCCAGCTTGGAATGAGATCTGCATCATTCAGAGAGGTGGTGTTACAACATAGAGATCGTACAGCCCTCACTGCCAGTGGTTCTATTGGTACACTGATGGTATGGTTTTTAAACCCTCTTGTAAGTCTTTGGGCAGGTATACACAAGCTAGATGGCTCTGTTGGGTGTCTCCGGCCCGGGGCAACTCCTGCCTGGCCCGGGGGGTTCTGGAACCTTAGATGGCATTGGCTATATAAAGTTTTACTTTCAATAGCGCTTTTGCTGTCATTCTTTACTGCAGCTCTCCCCGTAGGAAGCGGAGGAAAGTCCTCAAAGAATGTGAGTGTGGGCTCCTTGCTCTTAAGATCTGGAGGACCATCATTGGGATTATCACTCCCTACCCAATCATGGTAGTAATCAGAGTCATGACCATCAGATCTTTTCTGTGCCTGAGTTGTAGTGGTAGTTTCACTGGCACAAGATGGCTGCTCTTCGTTGGCCTCTTCTGGCTGCTTCCACTTCAGTGCCATCTTTGTAGGAGTACCCAATACTGTCTCTTTATCAGTTTCTGCTAACATTTGAGCATTACTTTTGTGACCTCTTTCCACAGCAGTCGTAGTAGGTGGAGAAACAGAATCAGGTGTGAACACTTCAGGCCGCTGGGTATGAGTGAACTTGCTCACTACTGCACACCAGTCTGCAAACTGTTGACTCATTGTCTGTCTAGCATGACCTACTGGAGGCATTTTTGAATTTGTGAAAGATTTGCCAGCTTTGTTTCTGGTTTCACGCTGCATATCGGGTGAATGAGTAGCTTTTGTGGGTTCATTTGACACCAAGAATGGCTGTGCTCCTCCCAGTGGTTCTCTGGCTAGCATAAATTTTTTCTCTTGGGAGGTGTGTTTTCTCGCGGTCTGCCATTGTGACATTGCAGCATTATCATGAGAGCACCTCTCTACTTGATGGCAAACAGCCTGGCCATATCTTATGGGTGGTCCTGTATTTCTCTTGGGCAATCCCCTTTCCTCTTCACCTGCAACAGGGCAATGCCCTTGGACTGTCAGTGGTGTAGCCAGCAGGGGTGTAGCGCTTGCTGCACCGTTTTCGCCTATAGCTGGTAGAATATCTGGTCCACCTTCATATAGTTTGCAGGGGAGGTTGGTGGTGACTTCCTCTCCCTGCTGGAAGGATTGTCCACTATTGGTTCTGTTAGCTGGGGTGCCGGTGCCAATAATTCAGCAGGAGGGGTAGGCTCTGCTGGTTTAGCCGATCGGGCTGCTTTAGGGCGCCGGGCTACTGCTCCTCTCATGTTGGGACGCCTGTTTGGCTCTACGGCAGCAGGGGCCTGCCCCCTGGGATCTGGGCAGCTCTTGTATGGCTTCAAGCGTGATCCATTTTGTATTGATGACTGCCCATGGCGTGTGATCAGGTATGTGTGGTTAGAGTATGCTTCTTCCACCGTAAATGGACCCACAAACTTTGGCTGTAGTTTGGGATTTTCACCCTTGCGCCTCCTTCTGTTTTCGAGCCAGACTTGGTCTCCAACAGCAAAAAGGGTTGGCTCCTCCCCCTCTTCATTCCTGATTTGTCGCTGCGTCTCTCTTAACGTGTCATGCACTGACTCTAGACGCTCTTTCAAGTTCTGCGCATATTGGTGTACTGGCATATGGTCGGTAAGTGGTGGATGGTAATCAATTTGGTCTGGGAGTCTGAGTTCTCTTCCCAACATTAGGTAGTTGGGTGTTTCATCCGTCACTGAATGGGGGGTAGCCCTGAATGCCCTCATGAGTTGAGGTAGCACCAAGTCCCATTCTTCAGGCCTCCTTGTTAGTAGCAGAGAACGCAGTGAGTCACCAAGCACTCGATTGTTTCTCTCGACCACTCCATTGGCTTGGGGGTGATAGGGTGTTGTTCGAGTCTTTTCAGCATTCCACAGGGTACACAGCTCTTTCATCAGACCTGACTCAAATTGTGCACCCTGGTCTGTGTGGATTTGTTCAGGGATGCCAAAGTAACAGAATATTCTCTCATCGAGAGCTGCAGCCACCACTGGCGTAGTTGCATCGGGAATAGCTAGTGCATCCTGCCATCGAGTAAAATGGTCTGTGAGCACTAGTATCCACACATTTCCTCTGTCGGTTTCAGGCAGGGGCCCAACCAGGTCGACAGCCAGCTTTTGCCAGGGGCGACCAGCATACATTCGCTGTCTGGCAGGGTTGGGCTTTGTGCCACCACTCTTTGCACGCTGGCAAACTTCACAGCTTGCAACCAACCGGCGCGCATCTGCATTCATTCCTGGCCAGTACCAGGTCAACTGTAGTCGTTTGGTGGTCTTTTTTATGCCTGCATGGGCTAGTGAGTGGGTCTGCCACATCACAGTTCCTCGAAGGCTGGGTGGGCAGATGGCACACCAACGGGCTCTATTGCCAACCACTATATGAACTTCCAGCACGCCATCAGCCCTTATGCGGAGTGATGGTTGACGTGCGCTCAACTGTCTGAGTTCCCGACAACCCAACTCCAGTTGCTCCTTAGTCAACAGGGTCCCACTCTCTACGGCTGCATAGATAACTGCTGTGGGATGGTTGCCCTCCTTTTGTGCTTTAGCCAGGTCTTTGTCAGCGGGTGCAGCATTGCTTCTGCTCACAGCTGCAACCTGGGCTCCATCAGTGGTGGTGCCGGATAGAGGTGTTCCTGTCAATGGAAAGTTTACCCCTGCATCCTCAGCTACTTCTGCCTTGGTAGGTCCACCATCTCTATTTTGGATGTGGGTGCACTGTCGACAATCAGTAGCACAACGCCTGCTGAGGCCGTCTGCGTTGCCGTGCTGCGACCCACTCCTGTGCTCCAGAGTGTAGGTGAACTCTGACAAGATCTCTAGCCAGCGAGCCACCTGGCTGGTTGGCTCCTTTTTTCGACACAGCTACAAGAGCGAGGCATGGTCAGTGCGCAGTCTGAATTTCTGCCCGTACAGGTATGGGCGGTAATGCTTAACAGCTTTAACAACAGCAAGCAGTTCCTTCCTTGTGACGCAGTAATTGCGTTCGGCTGGACCCAATGTTTTACTGTAGTACGAGATAACTCGCTCTCGTCCTCCTTGCTCTTGTGATAACACTGCTCCCAGGCCATCTTGACTTGCATCAGTGTCCAAGATGTAGGTTCCTTTGGCCTCTGGGTAGCCCAGAATGGGTGCTGTAAGCAGGCTATGTTTGAGTTGCTGGAACGCTCTCTGTTGGTCAGTGTCCCACTCCCAAGTGGCTTCCTTGCTGGTTAATCTGGTTAGTGGTTTGGCGACTGTAGCGAAGTCGGGAATAAACTGTCTATAATAGCCTACAGTTCCAAGGAATGCTTGAAGGCTTTTTAGGTCTTTCGGAGGCCTCCAGCCTTTAACTGCTTCCACTTTAGCTGGGTCGGTGGCTACCCCTTTCTCACTGACCACATGTCCTAGGTATTTGACTTGTGACTGTAACAGCTCACACTTCTCCGGCTTGAGTTTCAAGCCGGCGTGTTGGAGTCGTTGTAGCACCTCTGCCAGTCTGTGTAAATGGGTCTGAAAGTCTGGAGCAATGACAATAATGTCGTCCAGGTATAGGAGAAGCGTTTGCCAATGGAGTCCGTGCAGCACCTTTTCCATGAGACGTTGGAATGTGGCAGGAGCTGAGGTCAGCCCAAAAGGCAGCACCTTCCATCGCCACAGTCCGGTTCTGGTGGCAAAAGAGGACTTCTCTCTGGCGTCTTCGTCTAGCGGCACCTGCCAGTAGCCACTGACCAGGTCCAGTGTAGTAAAATATTTACTACCTGAGAGTGCGTCTAAACTCTCGTCGATCCGAGGCAGTGGGTATGCATCCACGTGGGTCACGGCATTCAGCTTTCTGTAATCAATACAGAATCGCCAGCTTCCATCTTTTTTCTTCACCAGCACCACTGGCGAGCTCCAAGCCCCTGAGGCTGGTTCAATCAAACCTCTTTTCAGCAACTGGGCCACCTGCCTTTCTGCCTCCTCTTCTTTTTGAGGCCCTAGGCGATGTGGGGGCTGTCTTATTGGCTTGGTGCCTGGCAGTAAGGGGATGCTGTGAGCTACAAGGTCTGTGCGACCCATGTCTTGTTCTCCCTTGCTGAAAACTGTTTGATATTGTCCCAACAGCTGTGCTAGCTGTTGGGCTTCTTCCTGATTCTTGCAGTTCGGCAATGCTGCGTCATAGACTTCTTGCAGGTGTTCTGGCACTGGGTGGGTGAGTACTGTCGTGCCACGTAAGGGTGCTCTTTCGGCTGGTGGATCTTTATCCATGCATTCATCTGGTGAGACAGCCAGGTACTTTCCCACCTTTTTTCCTGCCTTTAATTGTACAGGTTGGTCCGTGGGGTTCAGACATCGTACTAGAATTCTGCCCTGCTCATCTGGGTGGTTTAAGCTAGCTGCCAAAGGTGGTCCATCTGTCCGCCCCTCTATCAACCCCAGTGGAGGGTGGTTTGAGTTGTTCAGCTTACACCACAGCATGGCTTCTGAGCATGGTGGGAGTTGGGCGTCCCTGAGTACTAGCACTTGACTGACCATCATTCTGCCATGCTTATCAGTACATGCAAGTTCCTGCCCATCCAGAACAATTATGGCTTCATCGAATTTGAGCTGACACTGGTGTGACTGCAGGAAAGGCATCCCAACAATTGCATCTTCACTTATGTGGCTAACTACGAATGTAACTTCAGTCTTGACATCTCTGAGCCTAAGAGGAAGCCGAATCGTGCCGTAAAAGGGGATGCGGGAGCCATCGGCCATGAGTCCGTGCGTGTCACTCTCTTGCAAAGTTTGCCTGGTAGCAGATGAAAGTCGCCGAAAGGTGTGTTGAGACAACAAATTAGTAGTACAGCCTGTATCTACTAGGATGGAGATTGCTTTCCCTTCCAACTTGCCTGGCAAAAAGTAGCTTGCTGTATAGGGGCGTTCAAGGGGTTCCTCCATTATCTCGGCTGGTCGTACTTTAGGAGTTGTCTGTCTAGAACTTTGCTTGGGTCGGGTACCTAGTTCAGTTGAGGTAGCAGGCTTTGCCGACTTTATATGCTCGTGTGGTTGGCCACATAGCTCCGGGCTTGCCTTTACTTCATCTGTCTCTTGTAACGTTGCGAACCGGTTGGAAGTAGGTACTTCCCAGCGTGGTTGGGTGGCCACTGGTGTTGTCAGCGTTGTAGGTTGGCCATCTACAGGATTGTGTTGTTCCAAGCGCTGAATTGTCTTGTCATATCTCCGGGTTGCCCGTGGTTGGCTAGCAGTTGGAGTTACTGCACCGGGCCTTTTCCGTTTCCCGGCTGTTTGTTGGTCTGCTTGGGCCTACTGCTCCATGGCTTGGAGGGGCAGCCACTGCGGTAGTGTCCTTGCTTCCCACAGCCCCAGCAACTTGGTGGGACCAGCTCCTCCTTGTCTGTCTGGGGAGCAGGTGGAGTGTGTTTTTGTGTTTTAATCTCTTCCAACAATCCTTGTACAGTCTTCATTATTGTCATCAACATGTTTTGTTCCATACATTCTTTGACTTGAGCAACTGGGGGTGAGGGTGGTTGAGCGGTTTGTAGCGCATCCTCTTCTTCTTCCTCACCGTCCACCATACGAACCCTGTTGGGTCGTTCTTCTGGGAATGACTTGATCTGTAAGTATTCACCGCCGCTTCTGACTGCATCCTCTACGGTTTGTGGTTGAACTGCGAGGAGGTGGCGTTGTAAGGCAGCATTTCCCAGAGTGCTAGAAAAAGTATCTAGCACCATCCTTTCCACCCGTCGGGGTGGCAAGTCATCGTACGCCACATTCATGAGGCGTTGCACCTCATTGGCGTGTTCTTGTAAGGTTGTTTTGGGTGACCGACGCATGCTGGACAGCTTTGCTAGTGCTTCTCTGGCCGTCAGGCCAAAACGAGCCCTAAGAGCAGTGTATACTCTCTGCACATTATTAGGCTTGCCACACTCTAGAGCGTCTCCTCTGAGAACCTCTCTTAAATGCAGGAGTGTGGTGTTGTGTCCCCAGTCATTGGCATCGGCAACTTCTGTGAAACGTGCAATAAAATATTCCACGTCCCCTGACCCTTCAAACTTCGGTACTTTAAATGCAGTCTGTGCAGCACGATGTTGAGTGGCGCCTTGCAGCGCTTGTGCCAACAGTTGAATCGGGTCAACAGCTGGTTGTGCTGCCAATTGAATGGCTGGCTGTACTGCAGCAGGCTGTGCTGGTTGAAAGGCCTGTTGATTAGCTGGTTGAACAGCTTGCTGTATTGCAGGCTGTATGACTGGTTGAGCAGCTTGCTGTGCCGGTTGAATGGCTTGCTGATTAGCTGGTTGAACAGCTTGCTGTATTGCAGGCTGTATGACTGGTTGAGCAGCTTGCTGTGCCGGTTGAATGGCTTGCTGATTAGCTGGTTGAACAGCTTGCTGTATTGCAGGCTGTATGACTGGTTGAGCAGTTTGCAGTATTGCAGGCTGTATGCCTGGTTGAGCAGCTTGCTGTGCCGGTTGAATGGCTTGCTGATTAGCTGGTTGAACAGCTTGCTGTATTGCAGGCTGTATGACTGGTTGAGCAGCTTGCAGTATTGCAGGCTGTATGCCTGGTTGAGCAGCTTGCTGTGCCGGTTGAATGGCTTGCTGATTAGCTGGTTGAACAGCTTGCTGTATTGCAGGCTGTATGACTGGTTGAGCAGCTTGCAGTATTGCAGGCTGTATGCAAAGAGAATAGTTGGGAAGAGTAAGCAGCGTCTATATAGCTTATAGTAATCAAGCGCACAGTGGTTAACCAAAACTAAGGGACGCAAATTCAAAGTACAGTTTTGTTTTTGAAGTTGTGTCCCTTGTTTTTGGTGAACCACCATTGACGTAGAATGAAGTTATTATAATTTTTTTAGAGATTGTTTTTATGTCAATTGATTTAACAGCCATATTTTTATTTAAAAAGGTGGTTCTCTAATCGCTTGCAAAACTTTGAAGTAGATCATTCATAAATCTTGCTTCGTTTCGACTCTCTCCTCCCTCTCCCCCTTTCTCTCTGGTTTCACCCCTTAAAAGGTAGGCATTTACATGTATGTTTCTGCTGATGCACAATAATAATGCAAAAAAGTAGTTTACAATGTATTAATTATTATTATTATAAATAAATAATAATTTATTATTATTATTTATTTATTAATTAATAATAATAGTAGTTGAATAATTTATTATTAATAATAATTTATTATTATTATTATTTATCATTATAATTTTTTTGTTATTATAATTATTATTATGATAATTATTTATAGTGTTACCATTTGTAATAATAAGTAATAATAATAATTATTATATTATTTTATTGTTATGAATGATAAATAATAATAATAGTAATAATAATATATAATAATAATAATGATATATATATATAATTATATATTATTATTACAATGATAATAACTATTAATTTTTTGATGTTGAGTCAATCAAATGCATTATTATTATCATTATTATTATTAATAAAAAGCTAGTAGCATGCATTGATTGTAACAAGGCATGCTACTAACTTTGTTTTTTATACGATTGTTATTATGACTGTTTTTGTTATTATTATTGTTATGACTTTAATATGTTTTGCTGTAGTAGAGATTGTGTAATAATTATAATAAAGATCTTCTATTAGCCGCCTCAGGTTTAAATCTTCGTGCATTGTTGTAGAGAGTTTGCTCAAAGAAGATGAGTTCTTCACCGAAGCAGCAGCTAAGAACATTGACTCGTCATAGCAGAGTAATATGTTCTGCGCCAAGTTGTAGTGGCTTTTTTTGGGCTCGCTGGGATCAACTTTTTTCGCTCTCCAAAGAATGAAGAAAGGTATGCTTTTTTGGAAACAACGATTCCATTCTTCTGTTCACTTTCACATATTAATTGAAGTAAAAACTTGGATTTCAATAATGATCTTTGTGGTGTAACATTATTGTTATCATTCCAGGTGTAAACGTTGGATCATCAATTGCCGTGCCCAGCATTTAGATGGTGTATCTGCACACAAAGCTCATATAAATTGTGTAAGTATTATCTAATTATTAATTCTCAAAAATGGATTGTTGCACCTGTTTGTGATAAGATGATGCTCATTTGAAAGCCATATGATGTCCAAATTGGCAATAGGAAGTCTTGATTGCCAGGCTAGGAGGCGCAGGTTTTTCTCCAATTGTGTCCCATTGGTACAGCACAGTTTTGCAAATCGTTTTAGAGATTATGCTCTGATCACTTTGAGCACTCTCAGTTAACTAATGATGACCAAAATATGCTCAAGTGGAATGCTGTACCAAGACTTTTCAGCGGATTGGCAAATCAGTTGCCTTCTATTGAATGTCAGAGGTCAGCACCAAAGAGAAAAGTTCCGGAGGTAAGTAACTAATGTTTTCCAACACTTTTATTTCTCATGATAGCTCTCCTCGCTAAATTCAGTTGTGTTTTGTGCCTACTTGTGAGAATAGATTTAAATATGCAATCAATGTTTGATCAGAGATTACATTATTGGTTAATTCACACTTGCACAGCAGTATTCATCATCCACAACAAAAAGAGCTTGTCTTGCTAAACCAGGAGACTGTGTACGTAGTATGCTGCCTGTTATCGCTAGCTCTGGAAGAGTAGACAATTCCTCCAGAATCTGTGATAAATCTGTGGAACAAATGTGAAAACATTGCTTTCAACTGCAATGCTGGAAGCCACTGCGAACAGGTCCCCCTCTTGCGTTTTTGATTCCAGATCTAATCTTCTAGAGATATTTCTCAACATCCGTTTTCATCATTGTTTACGACTTTTTAATCGAGATCTTACAGAATCTTTAAGTAAAAGAAAAAGTCGAAAATATTTGAATCTATTGTCTTGAAAATTCTATGCCATTGTTTGTACTGTAGCATATCTCTCCTATGTTTCTAGGGTAACATAACATAATCGGTGTCAGGAACTGTTCTCTGGAACATATACGACTGACATCTGGAAATGAGTGAGGTGATGATCAACTGTGTGACTGTAACCCATCTCCAACAAGTTTGAGACTGCATGCTATGTTCATTCATTTAATTTTATTACTGTGATTACGAGTCTATTTTTATGTTTTTTTCTTGTTGTAATTTTATTGTTCATTTTGTGTAAGTTTATTTACATATAAGCAAATTTATTTTAGTTGACAAATATAAATGTTTCAATCCTCTATCACTTGCCTTTTCTTCTCTGATTTATCTGTCTCAATCAGCATTATTATGCATTTATGGAGCTCAAACAACGGTGGCTGAGGATTGCTTAGTTGACAGAATATGGAATGACATTTGAATCAATGAATAATGAAGTGCAACTCAAATAAGTACTGTTGAGGATTGTTCAATTGACAGAATATGGAATGAGGTTGATGTAAATTTATAATAAGAACGAAATACAGCAAAAGATCACAACTACTATTAGGTTAACCAAAAACAGGAGCAGACAATTTCCCTTTGATACAGAAATCGCCGCGCTGCATGCTCTTCCCAACTATTCTCTTTGCTGTATGCCTGGTTGAGCAGCTTGCTGTGCCGGTTGAATGGCTTGCTGATTAGCTGGTTGAACAGCTTGCTGTATTGCAGGCTGTATGACTGGTTGAGCAGCTTGCAGTATTGCAGGCTGTATGCCTGGTTGAGCAGCTTGCAGTATTGCAGGCTGTATGCCTGGTTGAGCAGCTTGCTGTGCCGGTTGAATGGCTTGCTGATTAGCTGGTTGAACAGCTTGCTGTATTGCAGGCTGTATGCCTGGTTGAGCAGCTTGCTGTGCCGGTTGAATGGCTTGTTGTGCAGCTATCTGAGCAGCTGGCTCTACTGCTTGCTGTGTAGCTGCTTGAGCAGCCGGCTGGGCTGCTTGCTGTGTAGCTGTCTGAGCAGCTGGCTCTCCTGCTTGCTGTACAGCTGTCTGAGCAACTGGCTGGGCAGCTGCATTTCTTGTTCTCCTGGTAGCCATGCTTCTCCGTAATGGTTAGCTTGGTAGCGTGGTTGTCTCTTTGAGCAGTTGTGACCTTGTGGACATTGAATGCAATATCCCACCGCTGCCACCAATGTAGTGCTTTTTGCTGCTACTTGGTCACAACTGCTAATCTGCTTGTCTATTTATTATTCTGCAACTCCCTATATAGGGCATCAACAAGACTAGTCTTGAAGCTTGAGCTTTATTGCAAGGAATAAAACTGAGCTCTCTGGCTCAGTTTCTCATATTTATATAAAAATATAATATATACAGTATAAGTAGTAATATATGAGCAGATCTCCCTACCAAGTGTTTTTTTGTGGATTTGATCTTGGAGTTGAGACAATGGGTTACGGCGTTGGATGAATTCGCCGAGTTTATATTGTATTTCATTTGAGGGGTACTTGAGTGGCATTTGAATGGCATTTAAGTGGCATTCGAGTTTTGATTATTTTTTTACTTAATTTGAACTTTTAAATTTTGAATGTATGGCATTCAAGTTTTGATAATCTTGTACATAATTATATACATAACTTTAACTCATAGAGCATCTAGATTTTGAATGTATGGCATTTAAGTTTTGATATTTTTTTGTAATTCGACTCATTATATCTACATTGAATAAATACAGTAATTAAAAATGAAACAATATGTGAATATATACATTTATTGTGCAATAAGTAGGGAAAATTTCATATAATATAGCTAGAGTCAGTAAATATTAAATAATACCAAACACTACAACTTGTAATGACAATCAATGCATAAGCTTTTACTAAAAACTATCTTGAAAACCTTCAAAACATGATCCCAAATGGAAAAAAAATGGATAAAGTTAGATATTCATCTATTTGTTTACATCTACAAAAAAGAGGTATTTGGTGAAATATTTTTTCGATTTATTCAATTTTCATTAATTTTTTACAAAAACAAATCATCCTCTAAATGGTTAAATTTCATCTAATTGTACAAATTTACAAAAAAAACAGGGTATTTGGTAAAATATTCTTTCATTTCATTAAATATTCATTATTTTTTTTGCAAAAAAGAAATCACCCTTTAAATGGTTAAATTTTATCTGTTTGTATATCTTTACAAAAAACAGGGTATTTGGTAAAATATTTCCTTTACTCTATTCAATTTTCATTAATTTTTTCAATAATTGCTTAAATATACATTATTCACTATTTTCTTATTCTAATTGTATAAATTTACAAAAAAAAACAAGGTATTTGGTAAAATATTCTTTCATTTCATTAAATCTTCATTATTTTTTTGCAAAAAAAGAAATCATCCTTTAAATGGTTAAATTTTATCTGTTTGTATATCTTTACAAAAAAAACAGACTATTTGGTAAAATATTTCCTTTATTCTATTCAATTTTCATTAATTCTTTCAATAATTGTTTAAATATAAATCATTCATTATTTTCTTATTATTAGGTGAGCACCCTATCATACAAAATTAGTTTCTTGAGTGAAGGTTTTATCCTGCATTTTCCTTTTGAATTTTTTTCAAAAATTTACCATTTTTTTCAAAAACAATCATTTATATATACAATTTCCATTATTTTTTAAACAGAACAATTCCTATCTCTGAGAGGTTGGAGATATTGGGGTAGAAAACTTAGACATGATGATGAGAAGGCTATGGATTTTCCCGTTTAAGAACAAACCATTTTCGATGGCAATTTCAATTCGGAAAACTAAAACAATGCAATTTGTTTTTCAAAACGCAACCATCAGAAAGCTTTTGTCATGATGAGGAGGAGGAGGCTATGGATTTACCCATTCAAGAACAAACCATTTTCGATGGCGACTTCAATTCTAAAAACGAATTAGAACTGAAGCATGTAGTATTACGTAATCATTTTTTTTAAAGAAGAACAATCCATTTTTGATAGCAACTTTAATTCTAAAAACTAAATCGATGTAACTTTTTTATTCTTTGTCTCCCATGAAATTGTTCAAAACGAATTAGAACTGAAGTATGTGGTATTACATGATAATTTTTTTAAAAAAACACATCAAAATCGACAAATTACTCCTCTAGATAGTTCAAGTTTACAATATTTGAGAATTAATCACAATAGAAACATTAAGCCTACTTGATAAAAAAGAATTTGACTGTTAAATTTAACTAATTGATTCAATGTTATTATTTGGATCTTTTGAAAATAAACATTTCAATGAAAACATCATATTTAGTCTTTGACACACTTGAAACCATTTTCCAGTAAATTTTACCAACAATATTTCAGAAATTTTTACTAGATATTTACAAAAAAAAAATGAGGTATTTTGGTAAAATATTCTTTTATTACATTCCTTTTTAATTTTTTATGTTTTAAAACAGGGTTTTATTACAAATTTTTTTGTTTTTTCAGTTTTTTAAAAAAATAATCATTATAATATACAGTTTTCGATATTATTTTAAAAAAATAAATATATATAGCGGTTTTCACTTTATATTCTTTTATTCCATTCAATTTTCAATAATTTTTTGAGTGAGGATTTTATCCTACACCTTCCTTTTAAATTTTTTTATTTTTTTAAAAAATAATCATTGAAATATATAGTTTTCGATATTATTTTAAAAACAATGTATATATATATATATATATATAGAGTTTTTCATGGTATTTGGGAAAATATTTTTTAATTTCATTCAATTTTCAATAATTTTTTGAGTGAGAATTTTATCCTACACAATCCTTTTAAATTTTTTATGTTTCAAAACAGAGCTTTATTACATTTTTTTGAACTTTTTAAAAAATAATCATTGAAATATATAGTTTTCGATATTTTTTGATTTTTTTTGTACTTTTTAACTTTTTTAAAAACTGTCAAAAAATCACCAAATTACCTCTCTAGATGAATAAAATTTACTTTTTAAAAAATAATCATTGAAATATACAGTTTTCGATATTTTTTGATTTTTTTTGTACTTTTTAACTTTTTTAAAAACTGTCAAAAAATCACCAAATTACCTCTCTAGATGAATAAAATTTACAAGTAAATAATTGTAATAGAAAATACCATATCTAGTTTTTACATTCATAAAACTGTTTTATAGTAAATTTTCTGTAATACAAACTACTATAGCTTACGATATCAATGGTTACAAAGTGCTTTTCTTGAACAATATCTTTCTCGATATTCTTCTGGTATATTATTAGACCCAGGGAGGAACTCTTGTATTCCGTATTCTCTGTGATCCAATAATTGACTAAAATACAAAAGTTATTCATTATATAAATAAATTTTACCGAATTTAAATTTTACTCTTAGCTACATTAGATAGTTTACATTTTATATATAACAGGAAAATAACTCACTGAGTTACATCATTCAGCTCAATATTTCTTAGGGAAAGTTCTTTACTCTGTTTTCTTTTTACGATAAAATGGACTAAAATAAAAAATGATGTATTAGTATAGTATGATTAAAATTAATGTAAAATAAATATAAACTTTCGTTATTTTTTCAACTTCTATGTAAAAGAAATACACTGATTACACACGAAAAAGTCCTTTTTTTTCATTTGGTGTGATTTTTTTTTCAACTTCTAGCTAAAAAAATACACTGATTACACAAAAAACCCTTTTTTTTAATCCAAAATATATATAATTTAAAAATGTTTTACAAAAAAAATGTATATGAATTGATCATTTATGTGAAAAACTAAACATTTTTGTAAAATAATTATAACCTTTTTGTTATTTTTTAAACTTTTATGTAAAAAATACACTGATTGCACAAAAAAAGTCCTTTTTTTAATCCGAAATAGATATAATTTAAACATGTTTTACAAAAAATGTTTATGAATTGATCATTTATGTGAAAAACTAAACATTTTTGTAAAATAATTATACCCTTTTGTTATTTTTTTAAACTTTTATGTAAAAAAAATACACTGATTGCACAAAAAAATCCTTTTTTAATCCGAAATAGCTATAATTTAAAAATGTTTTACAAAAAATGTTTATGAATTGATCATTTATGTGAAAAACTAAACATTTTTGCAAAATAATTATAACCTTTTGTTATTTTTTAAAACTTTTATGTAAAACAATACACTGATTACACAAAAAAGTCCTTTTTTTAATCCGAAATATATATAATTTAAAAATGTTTTACAAAAAAGGTTATGAGTTGATCATTTATGTGAAAAATTGAACATTTTTGTAAAATAATTATCACCTTTTGTTATTTTTCCAACTTTTATGTAAAAAAAAACACTGATGATATAACAAAATCCTTTTTTAATTCGAAATATATATATATATATATAACTTAAAAATTTTTTACAAAAATGTTCACAAATTTATCATTTTAAGGGGTTTTTCATTGTAAGAATACACTAAATTTTCACAAATCAACTTTTTAAAATTATGGTAAAAATTAATAAAACTTACCTATAGTGATATGAATCCCTTGAGTTATAGATTAGCTTCTCGAGAGTTTGTTCTCCACAGTCTTCTTTTTCAGCATCATCGAAGTGGTTGAGAAAATCCTCAGATTTTGGATTATCAGCCAGTTCCGAGGCTTGGACGAAGGCTTGATGAGCTGCGAGTACACTGATGTTGTAGAAAATTGAATTGTCTGCGTTTCGACTCAGGCCCTTGAACAAAATCACTCCAAATCTCTCCGATGTCACAGCAGAAGCTATTTGATGAGGAATGCGCATATCTCCGATCAGTAATTCTTCATCTACAACACTTCTGTATTGAACTAGAAGAGTCTCTTCATTTCCATTCCATCGCCTGTCAGACTTTGTTATAACTTCAGGGTTTTGGAAACATATGACACTATCTGTTGGGAAATCCTGAAGATTAGCTACCTCGAAATAAGCATTGATTTGTCGCATACTTTTTTCTGGTAATACATCAAACACATTCTTACACCTCAAAGTAGTTCCTGTTTCTGTAGCAGCACGAAAAATTGCTTTTCCAGTCTTTTCAACACCCATGTAGATCAAAACCAGTGGTCTTATTTGCGAAGCTTCATTGACAAGTAATCCCGCTGCTAATGGAATAGTGCTCTTCACTCTAACTACCTTTCCATCCTTTTTATAGTTGTATATGATGGTGCAGTTCGTTTCATCATGGAGCTCAACGGTTAACACCTGCATAACTGTAGGTATTGGTAAATCTTCAACTTTGACTATGTTTTCAATGTTTCTTCTGGAAGCTGGAGATAGAGTACTTAACAGAGAGGCGCTTTTGATGATGAGAGTTGCCAGAGTATTCAGACTGGCGCTTTGAAAGGGGATCATAGTGCGTTGAAGAAGTACATTGTCATCAATCACCTTATCTTGTGAAGGTTTTGATTCTTTATTCTTCAGTTGTTTTGATATGACTTGTGTCGACATTCTAAAAGATAAAGTAAAAATCCATGTTATGATTTCTTTTTCAAACCAATTTGAAGATATATATACATATATATATATATATATTTACTCAATATCATACCACTATTAGTATCTAAATCGATAAAAATTAAATTTATACTCAATCAAGTTGACTTACCTCCAAACAGAAAAGTCCTTCTAGCAGTTGTAGTAGATGATGTTGTAGTAGATCTTGCTCCTTCAGTTGCTAATGTCGAAGTGACTGCTTTCTGTGTAAAAACAGTGCTTCTTATATAGCTGAAATCATGCCATTTATCATAAGGTTAAATTAATGAAACATTGTTTCTACGGAAGAACACCAATGCTTTCGCGGGAATAAATAATTTATTTTCACGCGAATACAAACCAATGCTTTCGCGGGAATAAACATTTTATTTTCACGCGAATGGAAACTGTTGCTTTCGCGGGAATGAATACTTTATTTTCACGCGAATACAAACCAATGCTTTCGCGGGAATAAACATTTAATTTTCACGCGAATGGAAACTGTTGCTTTCGCGGGAATGATTACTTTATTTTCACGCGAATACAAACCAGTGCCTTCGCGGGAATAAACATTTAATTTTCACGCGAATGGAAACTGTTGCTTTCGCGGGAATGAATACTTTATTTTCACGCGAATACAAACCAATGCTTTCGCGGGAATAAACATTTTATTTTCACGCGAATGGAAACTGTTGCTTTCGCGGGAATGAATACTTTATTTTCACGCGGATACAAACCAATGCTTTCGCGGAAATAAACATTTAATTTTCACACGAATGGAAACTGTTGCTTTCGCGGGAATGAATACTTTATTTTCACACGAATACAAACCAATGCTTTCGCGGGAATAAACATTTTATTTTCACGCGAATGGAAACTGTTGCTTTCGCGGGAATGAATAATTTATTTTCACGCGAATACAAACCAATGCTTTCGCGGGAATAAACATTTTATTTTCACGCGAATGGAAACTGTTGCTTTCGCGGGAATGAATACTTTATTTTCACGCGAATACAAACCAATGCTTTCGCGGGAATAAACATTTTATTTTCACGCGAATGGAAACTGTTGTTTTCGCGGGAATGAATACTTTATTTTCACGCGAATACAAACCAATGCTTTCGCGGGAATAAACATTTAATTTTCACGCGAATGGAAACTGTTGCTTTCGCGGGAATGAATACTTTATTTTCACGCGAATACAAACCAATGCTTTCGCGGGAATAAACATTTTATTTTCACGCGAATGGAAACTGTTGCTTTCGCGGGAATGAATACTTTATTTTCACGCGAATACAAACCAATGCTTTCGCGGGAATAAACATTTAATTTTCACGCGAATGGAAACTGTTGCTTTCGCGGGAATGAATACTTTATTTTCACGCGAATACAAACCAATGCTTTCGCGGGAATAAACATTTTATTTTCACGCGAATGGAAACTGTTGCTTTCGCGGGAATGAATACTTTATTTTCACGCGAATACAAAGCAATGCTTTCGCGGGAATAAACATTTAATTTTCACGCGAATGGAAACTGTTGCTTTCGCGGGAATGAATACTTTATTTTCACGCGAATACAAACCAATGCTTTCGCGGGAATAAACATTTTATTTTCACGCGAATGGAAACTGTTGCTTTCGCGGGAATAAACATTTTTTTTTCAGGCAAATAAAAACCAATGCTTTCGCGGGAATAAATACTTTATTTCCACGCGAATGGAACCCATTGCTTTCGCGGGAATAAACAATTTATTTTCACGCGAATACAAACCAATGCTTTCGCGGGAATGAAAGATTTATTTTCACACATTCACCTATATAAGAGACAACGGTTTCAGACAGAAAGCATCCAGTTCAACAACAGTGAGCAAAGGAGCAACATCTATCTACTACATCTTCCATTGCAACTACTAAGAGTTCTCTCTTCATAAAGGTAAAACTTAAACTCAAATATTTCCGCTAGCTAACACAACTATTTGAAGGCTTTATGACATATCTATCTTTAAATTGGTTATAAAGAATTGAATCAATTTTTTCTGTTTTTTTCAGAATGAATACTCAAGTCGTAGAAAGTCAACCATTGTATCTAAAGTCAGAATCTCAGCCTGATGAAAAGGTAAGAATTAATAAAAAATACTATTTAACACCTGTTGAACACCTTTAATTATTTTAGTTATCTAATTATCGCTTGTATTTTAGAACAACGCAACAACAAATCCAATCTACTTAAAGGACTTCCTTCCAGAAATATATCATAACTATGTGATAAATAATGATGTTGTTGAAAAAAAAGCTGTAGAACGTTTGACATTTCAAGTTATAATATTCTGTATAACTCAACACATGATGAGTATGGGGATGTGTTGTAAGAAACGTGATATATCTACAGAACGTTTTGATGAAATCATAAAAAACGGTTTCGAAATCGTTTTGTCGATGGTGGAAGTCGTTAATATTAATGATTTTTTAAAAGAAATTGAAAGAAGTGCTTGGAATCAAATAGTTTTCAAAAAATTATACAACATGACATGGAACAAAAAAACTTTTATAAATTCAGAAAGCATATTTATAATTATGTCCAAATAGATAAAGCTCTATCCTCTTCTGTAGGTATTTTAGAATTAATGTTGGAAGGGTTTCATACATATTTATGAAAAATTTTAGTTGTTTTTTATTATTTTACAATATTTTGTTCAAACTATTATATTTTATTTCTTACCAATTTAGATGTTATGTTCAAACTATTATATTTTATTTCTTACCAATTTAGATGTTAAAAGCGGTATGATATTAAGTAAATACATATATATATATATTTGAACGCATCCTTTGTTGTCTGTCTCCACATCCCGATAGTTTAATAAGCACATTCTCAATCTACCATAACTCTATGATCTTAACCGCTTTTGGCATAAATACATATATATATATATATAAGACACTCTAAGTAATAAATACACTCTTAGCCACTCATGCAAATATTACCCTTTTATTTTTAGAATGTTATGGATGCTCTTTCTGAAGAGCTCCTTAGCACAGATCCATATCCAACAGAAAATAAAATGAAAAACGGCAAAACAACTCCTAAGAGAAGGAAAACTGCTCCAAAAAAGCGAATAGTAAGGAAACGAAAACAAACAGTGAGAAAACAAACTACTTCCGTTGATAAGCAAACAATGGAGAGCGCAGCTATAACTCATTTAACAGTTGAATGTCTCAACGAAAGGAGAGCTAGGGAATTAGAAAAGTCTGAAGGTTCTCAAGTGATTGACTCACCAAAAGTTCCGATTTGCAAAACATTTGAAGATCTTCCTATCCCAAGCATTATGCGAGTGACTGGTGTGATACATCCATCAAGTAAGGAGAAGTGTAGATATTCTCAAGTACACTACCATGATCCTTCAGATATAAATGAACTCGAGCCCAAAATACTCCTCTGTCCAGTTGAAATAGCTAAAAACTTCAACTGTGATAATTACCCTCCTCCGTTTAACGTTGTATATTTGGGTAGAAAGGGAAAACCAAAAAATAAAAACGTTCTTTGGTATGATGTCAGACGTGTTAGCAGACATCCTCTAAGCAAAAAGAAAGCTGAAGAGGAATCACTATATTTTAGTACATTGACTAAATGTCAGCTCAAACGCTTCTTGAACATCAACACCCTCAATAGTTTTCAACCCGGCGCTATTTTTCCTTACCAAGATGTTGTTGATAGATTCGTTCCTCATCGATTTAAAGGAGGTCAGTCGAATGTAATTTGTATCCGTTATAGCATTGAACAATGTGGAGAAACGCTGTTGAAGACGCTCGTCATACCAGACAAATATGCTTCAGAAGCTAACAAATATACTCCAGGTGTGATGATCTACAGAGGAAAAACAACACACGGAAAATTTAAGACAGAATACGATCTTTCATTTTGCTCTCCATACTGTCTCGGTCGAATGTATTGGAAACAATATTGTGATCAAGCAAAGTACAACAAAACAATATTAGAAATTGATGATGATGATGAACTTGAAGATTTTCTATGTGGAGACTTTGATGATTTTGAGACAGGATATGTTGCTGAAAAAAAATGATGAGTGTTTTAACGATGGATAGTCTCTAATTCAAAAAACAAGTTGGACAATGTGACTTGGTGAGCTATTTCCCTTTTCTATATAATGTAAACTATCCAATGTAACTAAAGCTATAATTCAATTTCATGTAATTACTTTAAATTTTTTCCCTACTTATTACACAATAAATGTATATATTCACATATTGTTTCATTTTTAATCACTGTATTTATTCAATGTAGATATATCTCCTCTCTCCTCTCTCCTCTTTTTATCTCTCCTCTCTCTCAACATACTCTCTCCTCTACCAAATACTCCTCTCTCCTCTCTTGCAGTTATTTCCCAAATACTGTAGATTTTAACCATCTAGAGGTCTAATTTGGTAATTTTCCAACATATTTTATAGCATTTAATATACTTATTATGTAATAAATGTATATTATTCAATGTAAATGTAAATATATTCATAAATATGTACATAATTATCCATATATACATAAATGTATAAAAAACTAAAAAAAAAATCTCTCCTCTCTCTCCTCTCTCTTCTCTCCTCTCTCATCTCTCCTCTCCCCTCTCTCCAGAAGATTTTCCCTACTTATTATGTAATCAGGTATATAATCATATAATTTTCATTTTTGATCAATATATTTGTTCAATGTAGATATATCTCCTCTCTCTATGTAGATATAAATATAGCCATAAATATGTACATAACTAATCATATATACATGAATGTATAGAAAACTAAAAAATCTCTCTCCTCTCTCTCCTCTCTCATCTCCCATCTCTCCTCTCTCCTCTCCCCTCTCTCTCAAGATACCATATGAGTTCGAGTTATGTAAAAAAGTTATCAAAACTTGAATGCCATACATTCAAAATCTATATGCCATATAAGTTCAAATTAAGTAAAAAATAATCAAAACTCAAATGCCACTTAAATGCCATTCAAACGCCACTCAAGTACCCCTCAAGTAAAATACAATATAAACTCGGCGAATTCATCCAACGCCGTAACCCATTGTCTCAACTCCAAGGTCAGATCCACAAAAAAACACTTGGTAGGGAGATCTGCTCATATATTACTACTAGTATAATGCAGAACCAATCAGATTACATGACAACAATGAAGCATATAGTAAGTTACTTAAGCGTAGCGCCTATTCACTGTCTTATTGGTCCTTAACCAGAATAGGGGCGGGCTCCTGTTTGACCTTTGACCCCGTAATATCACTTGCTAAATTGTCCAGAATTATCTACTCTTGGTACTGTTTGGGGGAGACAACTTGTAATCTTTGTGTAATCTTCACTAGCAATTGTGGTCGGCTACAGCTATCTCACCAGGTGAGCTCAACTCTCCAGCAAATTCTCCCACAATACTTAGGATTCACCAATCTGCCTATTACTCTGCATGCTATTTCTTGGCACCAAGTCTATTTAACTTACTGCATGCCATTCTATTAGTTAGTATTTATGATCTGTATGTTTATTGGTTCTATTTTATAGTACTTTTGTGTCATTGGGTGTGTGTGTCTTAAGGCCAACTAGGTCCTGTGCTCCAACCTATAACAGGCTGCATTTTTGCCTTCACTCCTTGCATTGTATTGGATCTCTACTTGTGCTGTTTGTTTTGCTAGTGATATACCTCCACCAAAATTTTTAGAAAAAAATATACGCATTTTACTCTAAAGCTCCGAGTAACGGACCTGAGTCTAGGGCTTGTTTTCTAGCTGTGTAGCAGAGTTCACTCATTCACTGTAGATTTGACGTCATCAATGTGATTGGATTCAAACAAGGTTGCCTTGTGGGGAGAAGAAACTGGTGGCAGAAGGCCACCAGTAGCTACAGACTTGACTGTGCCAGCAAATGAAAGCTTAGCGGGTGTCAGTATAACCTAATGAGTTGAGAGACCCGAGAATCCAATTCACTGGTGGCAGCAGTGAGATACCATGCTCTCATCATAATCACTTTTGCTGCCCTGACTCTACACCATGTAAACAAGGCAGACCTAGCATTTCCACCCTATATTCATTGCACATGCCAAGACAGCAGACATTTCAGCATGGCCATCTACTTACTCTGCTTGTTTCAAGGGTCTCGTTTTGGTGTGCAAAGAATGTTTAAGAGACTCATTCTGATAAAAAGGGGCATTTGAGACGGGCAGGAAACTCCATACAGTAGTTTTGCTCAACTCCCTTCAAGGCTGGCCTAATTGATATTGGAAATAACCAAATAGTCTTCACAAATTCTCTTAATAAAGATTGGATGCACCGGTAACAGGTTCCTTGCAGCTTGAATGAATATGAAACTATAAAAATAATCAGCAAACAAAAGATTAAGTCAAGTCTCACATTTAGATTGATTCAGTGTCCAGACATTGTTGCAGTTTATACATCAAATTACAGGAACAATTGCTTTCTTTGGAATGGTTGCATTTTACAATAATATTTTTTTTACTGATGAATGAGAATAGCTATAATAAGCTATAGTGTGGTTTAGAGCTCTATAGAATATGAGCCAGCCTATTGTGCTTGCGTTTGATTCTTTAAAAGGTTCAACATAAAAGGCTATATCAGCCACGCTATTGTATGCAGCTTTGCTTTGTTTGAATTACTGAAGACACATGAGCCCCAGTAAACCATTGCTAGATGAAACTGATAGAATTTGCTTGCAAACAACAAAACAGTATTAGAAATAACTACGACTTTTATTTTTGCCTTCTAATCAAACCAAAAAAAAGTCTAGAACACATGTGATGGAAGACTGAAGATGATACACTCATTCACTACTTTTTTCAGCTACTGATTTTGCACTTTTGATTTTTTTATGTTAAATTGAAAAGATTTTCAAAATACCGAAACATCATTTTTTTATTGCCAAATGGTTTGATGTGGCATTAAATACAGCCCTATATCCTTAACGTTATCATATGAAGCCTGGGAAAAACTTCCACTGTGCCGTGAATATGGTTGAACCTGCAGCTGACTGCATCAATGTCTTTTGTAATGAAACGTTTGTATAGGCTACAAAAGAGTTATTGATTACATTGTTGTTAGGTAGTTCAATCCATAACATACTCTGTTTGTTAGCAACCCTGTAACTATGTACAAGCTTTTGTTGTACTAGTGCAAGCTTGGTTACCTGATTTAGTCAAACAAAAAGCTAATTCAGCTGCAGCATTATTACTACTCTCGACTCACTGCAATTAAGTGTGTTAAATCAGTATTGGAGAAATGTAACTGGAGTTTTGGCTCTGAAAGTAGTGAAAACACTGACACATTTCCGTGAGCGCAAACAGCAATGGTTTGTGTTATATATTAGGGTGTGCTTTAGTTTGAGAGCGAAAACAGCAATGGTATGTGTTATATATCAGGGTGTGCTTTAATTTGATGCTGTTAATGTTGTATATAAAGCACTATTAATATAGCACAAACATGCATCTGGTATTGCTAAAAAATTCAGCAACTAACAGAGTGAACTACTAAGTTAGTTGTGTGTTTTAAAGCTGCATTTTGTTACTACTTTAGTTGTTGGGTTATCACTGAACAATACTTCGCTACTTAAGCTGTAGTTTTACTGTCATCTAGTTATCCCCTTCGTATTAGTCTTTAATTGGCTCTATTTTCCATGCCTGTTTCTCACAAATTGAATAACAAAGTTTTACAGTTGCAATACTATTGCATATTCATTTATCTAAGTGAAACATGTAAATCATTTATTTTTGGTTTTGTATATACAGTTTTCATAGGGCTTTTACTTGAGTGATTACCTAATACTCTGATCTTGTTCAAGTCATCAAAATGTCGGTACAGTTTAATAAACTGCTGGGGGAAAACCTATAAAGACAGCACTAACACTACTTTTGACTAAATGCACTGCAATGTTGATTAACTTTTAAGATTCAAACAGAGAAGTACTATTTTGATTAACAGTAAGCATGAAGTTTCCCAATATGTCATTGTGTGTAAGGCATGTGGACACAAACAGGTCTTTGTCAAGTGGCATTAAGAGTATTTTCGGCCTCTGTTCACCTTACAATTTGCAATAAAAATAATCAAACCGGCTATGAATTTAATCAATGAATAGTTGTTTTGTTCGGAGCTCACTGAATAAAACAATGATGAACGACTATTTATTTATATTGATCGTAGGTGACGAATGAAATTGAATACTTATCACGAGCGAGTTTATTTTTTTCACTTTCATAGGTCGGTTTTATACTTCTGATAAAGTAATTCAAAACTGTCACACTTGTTAAAAACCCAGCTTTACCAACTATTTCACTTCATAGCTATTAAACTTTGATTGTTTTTCTTGGTTATTTCACAAGTTGGGAGTTGTCATCTGTATAATTTGTTCAGTAACTTAAACTACAGTTTCATTTCATTAGCAACGTATTTAATTACAAACACTATCTATTTTTTGTACTTTGTCGTACGAAAAGGTCCCAAATACTTTTAAGGATAGCTTTGGTTAACCAATTGACTAAAAGCAGAAATAATTGTTTCGTCTGAAGTCTGCTTATTTTGCGTTCATTCAAATAAACATTACAAGTAAATAACAAATGGGGTGAATTGCACCCATATGATACATCGATATCTTGTAAATCTATCGACAGTTTTTTTTAGCTGATCAGAAAGAATTTAGAATCTGCTTAATTTTGTCACAATGCATTCCAGGTCTCTGTTTATCATTATATCCCTTCCCCACCTACTAACAAATTATAACTGCACTCTATTCCGTTAGAAGCTTTTACCATTGTTGACTGATTAAACAATAGGCATAGCCACACAAAACACGAGTAAAATGGCATAATCACTTGAAGTTTCTTTGCTGTTCAGTTGCTTGATTGATTGATGCGATGGGAAGTGTTCCATTACTGCAAACCCCCTTAGCCAACAAACCACATCTTCAATTGATATAGCGAATCAATTTTTGTTGTCGTCGATGATTATGACATTCTATGTATGACCAAAAACTATATGGAAAGCTGAAAAATTCCATTTTATTTAACAACGCCAACTGTAAAATGCTGAAATTAAAATTTACAACATCCATTTTATAAAAGCTTCACAAGAAAGAGTTTTTTTTTAGTATGTGCTAAGAAAAGTCTTCAAGGAGTAACTTTGTATTCAGGAAAGTAACAGCAAGAGAATGCTAAACTAAAACAAAAGTCTCACGAGCAACGGATGTTTGGCTAAGTTTGAATAGCGACCATTAATTACAAATGTTAGCTAAGCAAACACAAATATAATAGATTTATAATTAGTTTGATTGTCATCTGTGTAATGGCTTCAGAGCTGTGATTTGTGCGCATCAGCCTATTAAGCAATTATAAGAACAATAAAGATGAAATTCACTCAATTATTCGCTTGCTAACAGTAAACAAAAACACTAAATTGAAAATTAATTACTAATTGAAAAACTGGTTCTGCCAGCACATTTTAAACTCAATTCCAACTTGACATGTTTTTTACAGTAAGTAGCTGTATTGATTGATCGAGTGTGAATCAAACGCTCTAGATAAACATGCCATAGCCTGGTTAGAACATAGCGACATATTGAGATGAATAATATAAGTAGAGAACACTTCAATTAATATTTAAGATCAGAACAAATTTTCTGAAGTTTTCCCTTTTAATACTAGCAGTTTCCTTCATCATGCGAGATAGAGATTATCCGCAAAAGTCAGCAAGAAAAGTAAAACTAAGTCTTATGAAATCCATCTCAAGCATTGTAGATGCTAAAATTAAAATTAAAGATTAAACTATTTTCTATGAAGTGGCCACAGTTGAATAGTGGTGATGGGTAATTGATAATTTACTTAATAACCAGAATAGCTGTTATACGGTTTTTGTGATTTTTGCATATTTTGTTGTTTAGCAACCTCTCACTCAAAGCATGTACTGGGAACAAAAACACATGATAAGAGAAAAGAATAAACCTTTGTGCTACAAATACTTGTAGAAAATCAGAAGGATTTCATCTATCTACACTTCAGTACCTCCATTACAGCCTGGCCAGTAAACTCTAAATGGTTGCAATGAGCGGGCTTTCTTTTTCCGCAGAAAAACATTACTCTGAGACACCAAAACTTTGCGTAACTGTAAATAAAAGGAAATTTCACTCTAGACTGATCAGTTCCCAGCAAACATGTGCTTTGAAATTTCCTTATGCTTTGAAAAAAAGTACGAGTCTCGATAAAAAAAACTCAGAATAGCAATATTGATTTATGTTAGTGTGGACTTAGTAATTAGTTTTGATCATCGGTGACAAGAAAAAACTTCCACAAATAAAAATTAACCTTGCTAAAAGCTGTATTACTGAAAATAATAACAAATAATGGTGGCTATGAAGCCTGAGCAGAGAAGGTTGCACCAGCCATGCCGGTGAATGCCACCATGTTTTGCCTGAAAGTATTAAAAGTGCAGAAGCAATGGCCTGCTAGTGGTAGGGGACACCTATAATAAAAGAAGACTAACATACCAGGACCAATGATATCAGATAATTTCATTTAGTCTTTTCTCTGCAAATAGAGCAAGTCTGGCAGGCTATAGCAATAAAAGTTAAGCTAGACATATTAACTATTCTAGTTTTGGCTGTTTCTTAGGTGCGGCTCACTTTTGTATGGTCATTCTAGAATATTTGAAAAGTGATCTCGCTTTGTATTTAACTAAATCTTCAGTGGCATTACATCAAAGCCTCTGATCCTGGAGTTAATCACATAATGCTTCGCACAAAATTTCACTCTTTTCATGTATTGACAATGGGTGGTGCCAGCAGTTGCCAGCACATGCACAATGAAAGGTTTGTGTAAGCTCAACAAAGATTAAATGAATACATTGTAATCAGGTAGCTGAGCGCATAAAAGACTCTAATTGTTAACAAGCATGCAACTACTCAAAAGCTTTTGTTGTACTGGTGTGACTTGGTGACCTGATTTAGATAATAAAAAGCTGATATGGCTGCAGCTCAAATACGACTCCAATAAAGGTTGCTTTAAATCATCTTCGGAGACATTTACTTACAAGTTTTTTTATATAGGGATCCTAGGGATGATAGGGGTCTATAACTGCATTATTTGTTTTAAAGCACTCAACCCATGATGTTTTAGGTATATTGGTTTCCTGGATAGATCCGTAAAATAAATGTAAAAAGTAATATTTTTCGCAATGTTTTTAATGCAAATGGCTTGGTATCAATGGTCTTGTTGGATCACAAAATACCATACCCAGAAGCAAAAAATATCAATTTGCGAGGCATACTCATAGGTCGCGAACACCACCGATCCGTAACATAAAACTTCATATGTACCCACGTGAGTGACGTTTGTTTCAAAGCAGTTCATTCTCGGCATCATTGATTATAAGTTTATTGTTATTTATTAATCAGTATTTTATATGTTGTTTATTATTATTATTACTTATTATGATTTCCACTCACAATGCTGACATATTGGAAATAGATTGATCACAATAATGAAACACAGAGTTATTTTGTTAAAACAATAAAGATAAATGTTATATCTAATCAATGACGGATTGCTTTGAAATAAGCGTTGTCAACCGCACATGTGTAAAGCTGTTTATTCTTTGACTCGCTACCACTATTTGCTACTTATCGATGCATCACGCTAATAGTACCAATGAGGAATCAACGACACGCTGATGAAGTGCTAACACATATGAAAATAATTATACTCGCTGTAATGCAAGTTGGAATTTGACCTCTTCACATCTGATCCTGATCGAAGGATATTTGTTCTTAATACTATATAATAAAATGCAAACGCGTGGATCGGTGCGTTTTATGTTCACTGATGTGGATTCCAAATATAAATAATAGCAGATGTTCATCAAACCAGGTCGTGAATACACCCTGCCAAGACAGCGGACATTCCGGCATGGCCGTCTACTTACTCTGCTTGGTTCAGGGATCTCTTTCTGGTGTGAAAATAATGTTTATGAGACTCATTTGGATAAAAAAGGAGAATTTGAGACAGGCAGGAAACTCCATACGGTAAATTTGCTCAACTCTCTTCAAGGCTGGCCTAGTTGATATTGGAAATAACCAAATAGTCTTCAAAAATGTTCTTATTAAAGTTGCATCAGTAACAGGTTCTTTGCAGCCTTAACTATTATGAAGCTTTAATAAAATCAGCAGTTAAAAACTTAAATAAAGTGTCACATTTGGATTGATTCAGTGTCCAGACATTGTTGTAGTTCAAACCTCAAATTACAGGATCAATTGCTTCCTTTGGAATGGCTGCATGTTACAATAATGGCCGTTTCACTGATGAATGAGAATAGCTATAATAAGCTATAATGTGGTTTAGAGCTCTATAGAGTATGAGCCAGCCTATTGTGCTTGTGTTTGATTCTTTAAAGGCTCAACATAAAAGGCTATATAAGCCATACTATTGTATGCAGCTTTGCTATGTTTGAATAACTGAAGACACATGAACACCAGTGCACCAATGCTAGATGAAAATCTTTTCAATGGCTTGCAAACAACAAAACAATATCAGAACTAAGTACCGATTTTACTTTTTCCTTCTAATCAAATACAAAAAGGTCTAGAACACATTTGACGGAAGACTGAAGATGATACACTCATTCACGACTTTTTTTCAACTATTGGTTTGGTGCTTTGATTTTTTCATGTCATATTAAAAATATTCTAAAAATGCGGAAAAATCATTTTTTTTTCCAAATCGTTTGTTGTGGCATTACATAGAGCTGCATATCCTTAACGCGGTCACATGAAGCGTAGGATAAACTTTCACTGTGCTGTGACTATGGTTTCATCAGCAGCTGATTGCATCTACGTTTTTTTGCAATGGAAGGTCTGTATAGGCTGACAAAAGATCAAATTATTACATTGTTGTTAAGTAGTTCAATGCATAACCTACTCTATTTGTTAGAAACCCTGTAACTATATACAAGCTTTTGTTGTGCTAGTGCAAGCTTGGTGACCTGATTTAGTCAAACAAGAAGCTAATTCAGCTGCAGGATTATTGCTACTCAATACTCACTGCAATCGAGTGTTTTAAAACAGTATTGGAGAAATGTAACTGGAGTTTTGGCTCTGAAAGTAGTGAAAACACTGACACATTTCCGTGAGCACAAACAGCACTGGTATGTGTTATATAGTAACCTGTTCTATAACTTGAGATGTTTTTATTGATATGTATAAAACACAATTAATATTGCACAAACAGGCATATGGTTTTGCTGAAAAAAGTCAGCTACTAACAGTGAGATCTGCTAAGTAAGCTGTGCCATGTTGTCATGTTGCCATGGAGCCTTGACCTGAGTGATTACCTAATAACCTGATCTTGTTCAAGTCATCAAAATGTTGATACAGTTTAATAAAATGCTGTGAAAAAACCTATAAAGACCGTGCTAACACTACTTTTGACTAAATGCGCTGCAATGTGGATTGAGTTTAAAAATTAAAACAGAGAAGTACTATTTTGAATAACAGTAAGCATGAAGTTTCCCAATATGTCATTGTGTGTAAAGCATGTGGGCACAAACAGGTCTTTGTCAAGTGGCATTAAGAGTATTTTCGGTCTCTGTTCATCTTACAATTTGTAATAAAAATAATCAGACCGGCTATGAATTTAATCAATAAATAATCAGTTTGCTCGAAGCTCATGGGTGAACAAAAATGAGCTCGCTGAATAAAAAAATAATGAGCGAGTATATATTTATATTGGTCGTAGGTGAAAAATGAAACTGTGTAGTGGATTTCAGTGTACATACCCTCTGCGCATATATAGCATCACATTCTGGCATCTCTACAATAGCCATTAGATGGCCAGAATTACTAGCAACTATTAACCAAGTGGACAGTACCTATATTTATGCCTATACCGACCTTGTGTACACCTATACCGACCTTGTGTACACCTATACCGACCCTGTGTACACCTATACCGACCCTGTGTACACCTATACCGACCCTGTGTACCACCTATATCGACCCTGTTTATTTTGCATTCGATCAAACAAAAATTACAAGTAACTAACAAATAAGGTGAAATAAACACATATGATGTAAATCTACTAGTAAATTCTCTTTGACTAATCAGAAATGATTTCGAATCTGCCTAATTTTATTACAATGCATTCTAGGTCTCTTTTCTTCATAATATCCCCCCTCCCCTCCCCCACATACTCACAAAATTATAACTGCACTCTATTTCGTGAAAAGTTTTTTACCATGTTGACTGATTAAGCAATAGGCACAGGCGCACACAACAGGAGTAAAATGGCAAATTTGTTTTGTAATGTCTTTGTTGTTCAGTTGGTTGATTGATTGCTGTGATGAGAAGTGTTCCATTACTGCAAAACCCTCTAGCCAACAGCCCACATCTTCCATTAATATTGCAGATCAATTTTTGTTGTCGTCGAGAATTATGACATTCTATGTATGACCAAAACACTATAGAGAAAGCTGAAATAATCCATTTGTATTAACAGCGCTAACTGTAAAAGTAGAGTTTACAAAATCTATTTTATGAAAAATTTACAAGAAAGAGTTTGTCAAGTATGTGCTAAGAAAGGTCTTCAAGGAGTAACTTTGTATTCAGGAAAGTAACAGCAAGAGAATGCTAAACTAAAACAAAAGTCTCACGAGCAACGGATGTTTGGCTAAGTTTGAATATCGACCATTAATTACAAATGTTAGCTAAGCAAACACAAATATAATTGATTTATAATTAGCTTAATTGTCATTTGTGTAATAGCTTAAGAGCTGTGATTTGTAGCAGCAGCCTATTAACCAATTCTAAGAACAATAAGGATGAAATTCACTCAATTATTCTTTTGCTAACAGTAAACAAAGAAGCAAAATGGAAAAGAATTACTATTGAAAAACTGGTTAACCACTTTGCACTTTCTATTGCAGGCGTATTTTAAACTCAATTCCAACTTGAGCTTTTTTTACAGTAAGTAGTTGTATTGATTGTTCGAGTGTGAATCAAGCGCTATATATAAGCATGACATAGCCTTGTTAGAACATATCAAAATATAGAGATGAATAACATAAGTAAATCACACTTCAATTAAAATTTAAGATCAGAAAATTTTTTCTCAAGTGTTCTCATTCAATATTAGCAGTTTCTTTCGCCACATAAGATTGTGATAATCCACATAAGTCAGGTGAGAAAGGTGAAATTAGGTCTTATAGAATCCATCTCAAAGCATTTTAGATGTTAAAATTCAAATTACAGCTGGAAATATTTTCTTTAAAGTGGCCACAGTAGTGATGGAACGGAGAAAAAAACTCAGGTTCAGTCCGATTCCGAATCTTTCCACTCAAATCGAATCGGTCCCAGGCGGTCCGGTCCGAGTCCTATTTACGTTTGACAACTCCTTGTTTAAACACATTTTTACGGAAGGTCGAACGGGTCTCCAAGTTACTTGATGATCAATGCAATTTTAGCAAAGCTGAAGTACCAAGTAATAACAGCAAGCAGCATTCTTCTTCTTTTTTTCTTCTTCAAATTTTGCTAACACTAAAACATCCTAATTAGGGTCTACAATAAATAAAAATTAATTATTTTACTGATTTTTTATCAATACAACTGTAAATTTTTACTTATAATTAATAATAACTATCATTTACTTTTGTTAATTGTTGTTGGAATTATCAAGGAATACTAATATCTAATAAAAGTTCAGTGCTCTTGCTTGAGTGAACTGGTCGAGTCAAGTGAATTCATTACATATGTCATAGATAATAGTTATTAGATTGAGCGCATTGTTGAGTGAGCAGTGAGAATTAATTCCATACAAAGCTTCTCCTTGGCATTTTTATTATTTACTACTACTAGCGCTCTTGACTAAAAATCAGCACATGTGATTGATGTGCGTGCGTGATTTTGTTTGCTGGTGTACTGGTTAAAAGTATACACAGCTTGTCGACGTTCCTCAGATTGCAAGCTATCGGATTGTGGGAGATTTGTGTGATAGGTAGTGCTAACCCCCCCGAAACCTCCCCCCCCCCTTTACACCCCTGGTGCCCTTAGTCATAAGTCATTATCCCACCAGAACTCTACCCCCCGGAGATTCTCCGAATCCCCTGGAAAATGGATATCAGTTGTCCCGAAACACTATCTCCCTATATATAGTAAAATTAGCTACCCCGAATCTACCCCGAACCTACCCCGAACCTACCCCGACCTGGGATCCAACCACATTGATTCAGGTAGCCTGAGGCCTCCTGAACGCGATGCAACAATCAGAATCGAAATCGGAGCGTTCCTTCTCCCAGGATCACAGGATAGGATATGGTCTACCCTTATAAGGACTGGAAAGTTACCAGCTACCAAAAAGAGCGGCAATAAGTGCCCAGGGCAAAACACCATGTGCTTGCTACATGATTGGACTGTTTTATTGTTATGATTTTGTATTATATATTACCATTGGCAATTGCCTTGTACCCTGTATTGTGATTCGTTGTGCCTAATAAGGTAATGAAGTGGTACCTTTTTCTCTATAAATAGAGCTGCTGTGCCTTGGGCAGGCAGTTGTTGTAGAGTTGTTGAAGTATAAGTACCCTTTTACTTGTGAATATAATAAAGTATCTATTCTGATAAACACATTTCTACTACGTTTGAGTCGAGGGCTCATGAGTTGTTAACGTCTTTGGAGATAGAGAGACAGGAGTGGGAGAGAGAGAGGTAGAGAATCCGTTGTGTAGCTAATAGAAGAGGCAAATCTATTACAGGATGACGCCTGTCATTGAAAACGATAGACACAATACAGGATACATAACTAGATTAGCGCATGACTACTATTATATGCTTTTAGTATAGTCGTAATTACCCAAAGGAAGGCCGAACAATTAAGGATTCGTTCGGATTCGAAAATGTTGGATTCGATTCGGATTTGCACCGGATTCGAGAGGGGACAACCCATGGTCCGAGGCGAACGAGTACCTATTTTCATCACTAGGCCACAGTGGAATAGTGGCGATGAGTAATTGATAGTTTGCTTAACAACCAGAATAGCTGTTATACTGTTTTTGTGATTTTTGCATTTTTTGTTGTTTTGTAACCTATCACTTGAGCCATGTACAGGGAACAAAAACAGATGATAAAGGAAAAGAATGAACCTTTGTTTTCAAAATACTTGGAAAAAATCAGAAGGATTTCATCTATCCACACTTCAATACCTCAATTACATCCTAGCCCGGAAACTCTATATGATTGCGGTGCACGAGTTTTCGTTTTCCGCAAAAAAACATTACTCTGAGACACCAAAAGTTTTCCTAACTGTGAAATAAGGAGCCTTATGCTTTGAAATCTCCTTATCCTTTGAAAAAAGTACAAGTCTCAAAGAAACAAAACTCGGAATAACGATATTGATTTATATTAGCATGGATTTGGTAATTAGTTTTGATCATCGGTGACAAGAAAAAACTTCCATAAATAAAAATTAACCTTGCTAAAAGCTGTATTACTGAACATAATAGCAAATAATGGTGGCTATATGAAGCCTTGACAGAGAAGGTTGCACCAGCCATGTCGGTGAATGCCACCATGTTTTGCCTGAAAGTATTAAAAGTGCAGAGGCAATGGCCTGCTAGTGGTAGGGAAACCTACAGTAAGAGAGGTCTGACAACAGGACTCATGATAACAGATCATTTCATTCAGTATTTTCTGTACAAATAGTGCAAGTCTGGCAAGCAATAGCAATATGAGTTGAGCTCGACAAAAACTATTTACTATTTTAGCTTTGGATATGTTTTTAGGTGCGGCTCACTTTTGTATGGTCATTCTAGAATATTTCAAAAGGACTGTCCCTTTGTATTCAACTAAGTCTCTAATGGCGTTACATCGAGGCCACAGAGCCTGAAAGCAATCACATAACACTTGGGACAAAATTTCACTCTTTTCATGTATTGACAATAGGTGGTGCCAGCAGTTGCTTACATTAATATATACGCACATGCACAATGAAAGGTTTGTGTAAGCTCAACAAAGATTAAATGAATACATTATAATCAGGTAGCTGAGCGCATAAAAGACTCTATTTGGTAACAGCTCTGCAACTACTCAAAAGCTTTTGTTGTACTGGTGTGACTTGGTGACCTGATTTAGATAATAAAAAGCTGATATGGCCACGGCTCAAATACGACTCCAATGAACGTAGCTTTAAATCAGCTTTGGATACATTTACCTACAGGTTTTTTGCTATAAACTTAGAGCACACATGCGCATACAGCTATTCATAACAGTAACCAGCGATGTCATACGTTATAGAAGTGTTTTCGCTTCAATTATAAAAAACGTCGAAGCATTTTAATCAATGGAGGATGAAAAGATTAAAACTCACTTGCTAAAGTCAATGGAATGCATCAGGTTACATTACAAACTTACAACAGCTAACCATAAGGATCTATGACTGGACTATTTGTTTTAAAGCACTCAATCCGTGATGTTTTAACTGCTGGTCTATCCAGGGTAATTTAATCTTAATGTATTGATCCGTTTATTGTTTGTTTTTAATTTTCTCTACTTACCTGGCCTTCATCTCAGGTTTTGGTAAAACATGGGAAATTAACAGCCATAAGATATAATTCAGAGTCTAAATGCTGGATACGTAGGATTCGATGTAGGTTTTGAATAAAAGTGCTGCATATAGGCCTTTCACCTGAGGAAATTTCCGATAACCTAAGCCCATCATGTCAGATAAAAAATGGCAGAAATGATTAAAAAGGTAGAAATTACCTGATATAGGATTGCTAAAACTACTTTTGCCTAACTTATGTGAAAGATTGGAAAATGTTTTAAGATGCATGTCGGCGATTGGCGTGCAATTTAGTGGTCAGAGTTGTCTTTTCTCTTCTGTTAAAGAGTGCTATATAGTCTTAACCAAAATGCTACAAATAGTCATAAGCTAGTGATTATTTATTTTTTGTTTTATTTGAAAACCAATGTTTATTTACAATCTTCATTTCACATTTTATTTTGGCCAAAAACTTTGTAATTAAGGTTTGGAAAATATTGTTGATGTTGATGACAACAACGACCCCAGAACCGGAAAGTTCGAGTTCTTTTTTCTTCACAAATAAATTCTGAATAGTGGTATTTCAAATTTTTTGATACCATTTGATTTAAAAATATTTTTTTCAACTGTAATAATGTCTTAGTTATTTGAGATATTGACTATTTAATTTATCTCTTGAGGGCGAGTACCAACCTATTACCGAACATTTCAATAAAAAATTAAAATGCTGACTCAACTAAAACTCTTTCAAAAAATCTAAAACTAACTGCCAACCTAACTTTTTATACTTTTGAAAGTCTGTGCACACCGACTATTACTGGGAGGCTGTACTTCTATGTAAAGAAGCCAGAATTTTGCAACTCTGCTTTACATTCCTATATAAAGTATTGCGTATCAATAACAAAAAAATTGCGCACAAGTCAGCCTCTATTCCATTTCTACTATAGAAGAAACTAAAGAGAGCACAACTCCGGAGAGAGCTTTCCTAATCCAGAAGCACAAGAGTTAAATGAGTTAGGTATAAATCAGCCCTAAACCATTGAAATAGCACCTTTAAAGCTTGCACAAAGAGAGGCTATTTTGATTATAAAGGTTTAAGGAACTTGTCTGTGGCAGTATTTGAAGCGTATGAATGTGAGCGATTAATCGCTAGATGTGACCAGTTGTGGAAAACTAATAAGATCAGAAATAAACAGCATCCAATGTTAAAAATGTGGTTATTTGGTATTTGTTAAAGTAAAGCTTGTAAGAAAGTAAAAAGTCTGTGACAGCAAAAAACTCCTATTGGCATCAATCACTTGCAAATCTGCAGGTACCATATGATTTAGCTTGTTATTGAGGCTTTAAAGTCTGTCTCAACTTGTTATATTTTCTCAATGCCTGGTTTGTTCATTATGATATCCATCACTATCATAGTTCATAATAGTGGAATTTTTCATGAAAAAGAACTTTTTTCGCTATAACACTTGCTGAAGTGTTTGGACTTTCTCACCAAATTTCACTTACCAAACAACATCTAAAGCTGAATTAAAAAATTTCAAGCATTGTTGACGGCAGAAACATCGAAAATAGCGTTATAGTCTGTTGAATTATTCTCTGTGACAAAGTCATCGTCATCAGAGTGCTCATTATCTGAATCACAGTGGTAATCATCAAGAAAACCTACCAAGCCCTTTGGTTGAAGAAAAAGTAAGTTCTCAGCCGGTCATTTCAAATCGGAGACAGAAACAATTAGCCTTAGCAACAACTTTGAGCAGTTGTTTGGAAAGTAAGGAGCTGGCACAGACTTGCAGCTTTCAGCTCATTGCTTTTCACAGATCCTAATCTATTACAAATGTTGTCTTTCCCAATTTAGTTTGACAACCCCACAATTGATGTACTGGAGTCAAGCCGAAAACAAGCTCCTGCGCCGAGGGACCTTTATTTAGTTCAACATATAAAAGTAAAGGTGGTCTTGGCTACTAGCTTGAGTTCCCAACAATAATGACATATGAAACACTGGGTGTTAGAAAAACGCCACTTTAATTCTTTGTAGCAATGATGATGATTTGATATGTTAGGTCTTAACATGGTCAAGCTCTGCTGTAACAATTAATTGGTGAAGTAGTTAATTAATTATTACTATTTTGTAAATCGATATTTATAGAAACGGGTTTTGTAGTGCCAAATCCCATATACTTTGCCTGAGACTGTCCAATTTCTACACATAGTTTACTTTAGTCAGTTCAATTCCAACCTATGTTTGCTATGTTGTGTCTCAAAGTAAATGGGATGAGCAGATCTTGTACAATATCATCTCAGAATTTTTTTTATATTTTGTCCAGGCAACTTCTAACATTTAGCTGGAACAAAAATGTTTACCCATATTAACACTACAGCTGGCAACTGGCCATCTGAACATCTCTTGAGAGTGCAGCTGAAAGTTGGATATTTTAAATCGATCTACGATTAACTGATAGGCTATTACATGTGTAGTGTAAGGATGTTATAATAATGGTCTCTTTAGCAGTTGCTACACAAGCCCCCCAAGTCATTACACAATTTACAGCTTTTGTTGATATCGATAACATGGTCAATATATTTGCATGCAGTCACCCCATCGAGGCCTAACTACAACATAACAACCCGCTCAATGAAAAGCTACCTACACAAATGGAAAGGCTGGTATTCAGTCCTAACGGCTAAGTTAACTCAAAGCTATGACCTGATGAATGGGCCAAGTATTTTTGTGACAAGGTAAAAATTGGATTCTCTCACAAGGTGGCTTCGTGCAGAAGTTATTCCTGAAGGTGACAGTGAGAAAAATGTTTGTTCAACAGTTTGGAGTTGTGTTTTTGAACGATGGTCAACTTATGCATAGAAAATCAAAAATAGATGTTTTACATAAATATATATTTCTGTTTCACATACAGCAACGCTGAGCACTACAAGCAACCACAACAATAGCAATAATAGCAAATCATCATCAATGTCATGCAAGGAGGGTAGCAGCGGTTTTAAGTAACAACAATACTATTACTTTATTATGCTGACTAGTTGTGTGCACTAGCATTAAATACGTCAAGGAGGCAATAGAAAAGTTTTTTATATTTTTTCCATGGTTGCTGCAGTGATAGTGGTAGCTATTATCATGCTAATAAAAGCAAATATCATCATGTAGCAGATTTCATTTGCCCACTACTTTTCCACTTTTCCGCTGTCATCGAGCAAACTGCTGTCTGCCGGCACAACTAGACAGTCAGCCTCTCAACGTCTGACAGTAAACAGTCAACCACTCCCCAGATGTGACCCCGAGCTCGCATGGAACCTACAACTAGTTGCAAAGGAGTACCGTCGACTTGTACAACTGTAACGAGGGCAAGACTCCTGCATACGCTCAGAAATTTTAAGTTGTAAAAGCAATTATTCTCATCCAGAATAAAAGAGGGCAACGTAAAAGTGACACGTAATAACATGCTGCCATGCAATGCCGTATAACACACAAGTTGTGCTGCAAGGAAATGAGAGAAGGCTCTGCCTTTTATAGGCAGAGTGGCAGGAAGTGCCAAGAAGTGTTTGGCATAGTTTGCCAAAAACTCCAATCACACATGAGAATAACACGATTACACCAATGATGTAATAAATAAACAATACTTAGCCAATGATAGGTTAATAAATAGATTTGGAGGAACTGGTGCTCGGATGTAAGGGGCAGAGTCTATGGGCATCTCAACTAGTAGTAGCTGTGCATTCCTGTCTCTAGAGTTACCAGTCTTCTTTGGCCTTTGATCTTGATATAGCTACTTCTCAGGTTAGTAAAAACCTGTATATGGGTCCTAGAGGTCCTTAGGCTGTTTAAGTTATTAGGTTATGGCATCCATCTTGATGCCGGCCCAGAATAGCTACCCAGGGCCAGTTTAGTAATGATGCAGTGCTATTATAGACTTTTACAAGGTTGGTATAGCAAAAATGTCTATCCATTGCTATTTTAGCTACCAGTGTGACTGCAATCACTTCCGGGCTTGTTGGATTGCTCAGTTGGCGTTCCGGATGCATGAAGACCATCAGATGGACCTTTGTTAAGTAGCTGCCATACGCGGGGCTTATGCAGGAGAAGGGTGCCTTGCGCCCCATTCGTCCCCGCACCCTTTCCCTTCCACCCAGATAATTTTTCTAAAAGCTCCACCTCGATTGTTTTCTAGATCAGCCACTGCTAGGTGGTACCGAATGGAACCACCACCAGTTGCTACGCAACCACACAAACTATTACTAAGTTTACCAGCTCGTGTGATATTGTAACCATGTCAATATGTTTGTACACAATCACTACATCAAGTCTTATTTACACCATAACAGGCACCTAATACAAGCTATCTAGGGTATTTGTAAAGTAGCCACGAAAAATTTTAATTCAACACACAACAGCTGAAAACATCCAAAAATAAATATTTTTATATTCTGAGATGAGCAACCGCTGGAAGATTGATGAAAAGGCCGTTGACCAACAATGTACTCAGCTGTTATATTTAGTATTTAATACATGTGGAACTTATTAGTAATACTAGATAATTTGGAAAAGTTCTCTTCTTTTACAGTCAACATAAATGACGGAGAAATCATCATAAAACAAATTTTTTCTCTATTTAGTGAATATTCTATATCAACTGCAGCAAGTTTTATTGCGTGAGAGAAACTGGCTAAAGGCTAGTCCACGTGTTGCGCCATGGTTTATGGTACTGATCAAAACATACGAAATAAATCACCCAAATGAATGTTACTGGTTCTTGCTTTCTTGTCTAGAGTTGGTTGAAGAGGCGAGCTCTCCCCACTGTAAATTGCTCTCTGTCGATAGGGAATTAGTCCGAGTCCAACTAATCAGCAAGTTGTGATATGTCATAGTCGATCTTAAAGTTCAAAATGAACTGGATAGGTGTTTGATTTTGTGATAGAACTTTGCGCATAACACCAGTAAACAGCTAAGCGTTACAGGCACCTACATGATTTGACGTGTCTCTGAGGTCCATAGAAACCCTCTTGCTCAAGCACAACCAATGACAATGGTTGTTTTCATTGCTGAAGCAGCCAGCATTGACAGTATGGCAGTAAATACTCCCCAGCAAATCATGGATCCCTGCAAGACAGGGATTGAGTTCCTATTGTTGGTCATAGACCCCTGGGAAATATCACTGCGCCTGAGTAAATTCATCGCTAATGTGGGAATTTAAGAGATTATTTGTAGCACATTTCAACCGGGTGAGTGGTTAAGCGTTAACTTGCTACATGCAATGAACCCCTCATGAAACTTCAGTTATTTTAGTGATCCATGTTTGCCATAGCCAATGCATGTATTGAAAGCTCCCATAGCCAAAACAAATGGATTTTTCAAATCAGCCTTGGGACGTTAAAAAACACATCATGGAGTAGATCCATATCTTGCAGTCACAATAGTGGTAAACTTTTTTACCTCTCATTGATAGTTACTGAGAAAATGAGTTTTAAAAATGACTCTCTTAGCACCAAAATTACTTTGTTTCGTGTTCGCACAGTGGTTAGTTTTACGCCTCATTATTGATACATTAGAGTGATATCCGTGACCATGGCATGACCAAGCTAGCGTAATTAATTTGTGGTTAGCTACTAATTACTTTGTGGTTATATATACTAAAAAAGTTACGTTTTTATTTGGCAAGGGAATTATTAAATCTGTTTTCATACCTCCAGATGTAAAGGATCTATAACAAATGGTATATCAACAGGTCGGTAATCTGATAGGCTGGTGATATAACATGAACTAAAATCATATGGTCCAACTCCGCACTCGAAAATTTCTCGTTTGCAACGTGGTTTTCAAGCATTTTTTCTGCAGCCTGCACTTATGTAAGCAGTGCAGTGATTGGTTAATGTCATTCGGCAAAGTGTATCCTATTAAATCCTTTTAAAATTTGTTTCTAGCAGCATATGGTCCCAAGCTATTAAAAATTTAGTAATTCCCGAATATTTTGAATCTGAAAAAAACTTGGTGCTACAAATATTGTAAAGGATTTTTTCGCACCTTTACCAAACAGCTACTAGAGAAGTGTACTTGTTTAGCAATGTAACAGCAATTGCTAATGAGTGCTGCTTATTCGCTAGTAGTGGCTCTATGTATAGATGAGCTATGAGTCAATAAGCTCTGTGTTGTGCCGTGTGCAAGTATACTAATACTATTTGGCTATCTGCCAACTGAACACACCGTGTTGTTGTGCCGTGTGCAAGTATCCTAATACTATTTGGCCAACTGCCAACTGAACACACCGGGTTACAATAGCTAACACTTTATTGCTTCAAGAGACAAAAGCTTACTCAGAGTATTTCTCTTTGTAAGCGCACAATCCAATCTGCCCACTGGCCCACATGTTGACAAAGTTATGCAGTTAGATATGCTAATGAACAGTTGAAAACTAGCATAAAATAATTGGTTCATAACAATAATATAGGTCATACAAAAATAACAGATAAACAGGCGCAATGCAAACATATACTCATCAATAGACAGCAACAATAACGCGCCAGTCCACTTTTATTAGTAAGGCGGGAAATCCCCTGCTTGTGTTCTTTACTCATCTATCCTTGCGGTAGGCACGCATACACCTCTGCACTGAGGGCAGTCAGGCGTAGCTGAGTCTAGTATAGCTAATGCGTGTTTACACACTGCATACTGGCTTGCAGAGCATCAATGTGAGAGGCCACCTATGCTAAATTCCATTACATAGGCCAGTAGTAATATATGAGCAGATCTCCCTACCAAGTGTTTTTTTGTGGATTAGACCTTGGGGGTTATGCAATGGGTTACGACGTTGGATGGATTCGCCGAGTTTATATTGTATTTTATTTGAGGGGTATTTGAGTGGCATTTGAGTGGCATTTAAGTGGCATTTGAGTTTTGATTATTTTTTTCACTTAATTTGAACTTATATGGCATATAGATTTTGAAGGTATGGCATTTAAGTTTTAATAGTTCTTTTATATAATTATATACATAATTCTAACTCATGTGGCATCTATATTTTTGAATGTATGGCATTTAAGTTTTGATAATTTTTTTACATAACTCGAACTCATATGGTATATTGAGAGAGAGAGGGGAGAGGAGAGAGGGGAGATGAGAGAGGAGAGAAAGGAGAGAGAGAGAAGAGAGATTTTTTAGTTTTCTATACATTCATGTATATATGGATAATTATGTACATATTTATGGATATATTTATATCTACATTGAATAATATACATTTATTACATATTAAGTATATTGAATACTATAAAATTAAATTGAATAAAGACATTGATTAAAAATGAATAATTATATGATTATATTTATTACATGATAAGTAGGGAAAATCTCCCCATATAATATAGCTAGAGTCAGTAAATACTAAGTAATACAAAGCACTACAACTTGTAATAAATACTAAGTAATAATCATTAATGCATAGTTTGTTCCTTTACATCAATGTCTTTGATGTACTGATGTTATATCTTAGGAAGGAAGACTTCTGTTCTATGTGCTTTTAATTTCGTAATGAACTAAAATAAAAAAGTTATGTATTAGTATAGAATGGTTAAGCAAAAATGTAAAATAATTACATGAATTTGAACTTTAGTTCTAGTTACATTGGATAGTTTACATTATATAGAAAAGGGAAATAACTCACCAAGTTACATTGTTCAGCTTGTTCTTTCTTGAGCATTATTTTCACCAAGTGCTTTTGATTCTCTTTCATCTATCTAAAACAAAACAAAAAATACTTGCTTTATAAATATGTTGTAAAAATTACACTAATTACACCAAAAAAGTACGTTTTTTTACCTGGAAAATGTATATATTCAACATTTTGTTGTAAAAAATACACTAATTACACCAAAAAAGTCTTTTTCTTACCTTGAAAATGTATATATTCAGCATTTTGTTGTGAAAAAACAAACTAATTACGTGAAAAAAGTCCTTTTTTCACCTGGAAAATGTATATATTCAGCAATTTGTTGTAAAAAAATACATTATTTACACCAAAAAAGCCCTTTTTTCCCCTGGAAAATGTATATATTCAGCATTTTGTTAAAAAAAAATACACTAATTACATCAAAAAAGTCCTTTTTTCACCTGGAAAATGTATATATTCAGCATTTTGTTGTAAAAAAAAATACACTAATTACATCAGAAAAAGTCCTTTTTTCACCTGGAAAATGTATATATTCAACATTTTGTTGTAAAAAATACACTAATTGCACCAAAAAAGTACTTTTTTTCACCTGGAAAATGTATATATTCAGCGTTTTGTTGTAAAAAGTACACTAATTCCACCAAAAAAGTCCTTTTTTCACCTGGAAAATGTATATATTCAGCATTTTGTTTTATTTATGGTAAAAATTAGTAAAACTCACCTATAGTGATATGATTGCCTTGAGTTATATATTAGCTTCTTGAGCTCTTGTTTTGGACAGTTTTATTTTTCAGCATCATCGATGTAGAATCCATGTAGTTTGAGGAGTCTTCATTGGCTTGGTATCATCTAAGTAGGTGGTAGATCTTGAAAGGAATTCTTACTGTGTTGCAGAAGTATGCTGTCTTCAAAATCCGTGTAGTTTGAGTCTTCATTGATTTGGTATCATCTAAGTAGGTGGTAGATCTTGAAAGGAATTCTTGCTGTGTTGCAGAAGTATGCTGTCTTCAAAATCCATGTAGTTTGAGTCTTCATTGGTTTGGTATCATCTAAGTAGGTGGTAGTTCTTGAAAGGAATTCTTGCTGTGTTGGAGAAGTATGCTGTCTTCAAAATCCATGTAGTTTGAGCCTTCATTGGTTTGGTATCATCTAAGTAGGTGGTAGATCTTGAAATGAATTCTTGCTGTGTTGGAGAAGTGTGCTGTCTTCAAAATCCATGTAGTTTGAGTCTTCATTGATTTGGTATCATCTAAGTAGGTGGTAGATCTTGAAAGGAATTCTTGCTGTGTTGGAGAAGTATGCTGTCTTCAAAATCCATGTAGTTTGAGTCTTCATTGGTTTGGTATCATCTAAGTAGGTGGTAGATCTTGAAAGGAATTCTTGCTGTGTTGGAGAAGTATGCTGTCTTCAAAATCCATGTAGTTTGAGTCTTCATTGGTTTGGTATCATCTAAGTAAGTGGTAGATCTTGAAAGGAATTCTTGCTGTGTTGGAGAAATGTGCTGTCTTCAAAATCCATGTAGTTTGAGTCTTCATTGATTTGGTATCATCTAAGTAGGTGGTAGATCTTGAAAGGAATTCTTGCTGTGTTGGAGAAGTGTGCTGTCTTCAAAATTCATGTAGCTTGAGTCTTCATTGATTTGGTATCATCTAAGTAGGTGGTAGATCTTGAAAGGAATTCTTGCTGTGTTGGAGAAGTATGCTGTCTTCAAAATCCATGTAGTTTGAGTCTTCATTGGTTTGGTATCATCTAAGTAGGTGGTATATCTTGAAAGGAGTTCTTGCTGTGTTGCAGAAGTATGCTGTCTTCAAAATCCATGTAGTTTGAGTCTTCATTGATTTGGTATCATCTAAGTAGGTGGTAGATCTTGAAAGGAATTCTTGCTGTGTTGGAGAAGTATGCTGTCTTCAAAATCCATGTAGTTTAAGTCTTCATTGGTTTGGTATCATCTAAGTAAGTGGTAGATCTTGAAAGGAATTCTTGCTGTGTTGGAGAAGTGTGCTGTCTTCAAAATCCATGTAGTTTGAGTCTTCATTGATTTGGTATCATCTAAGTAGGTGGTAGATCTTGAAAGGAATTCTTGCTGTGTTGGAGAAGTGTGCTGTCTTCAAAATTCATGTAGTTTGAGTCTTCATTGATTTGGTATCATCTAAGTAGGTGGTAGATCTTGAAAGGAATTCTTGCTGTGTTGGAGAAGTGTGCTGTCTTCAAAATCCATGTAGTTTGAGTCTTCATTGGTTTGGTATCATCTAAGTAGGTGGTAGATCTTGAAAGGAGTTCTTGCTGTGTTGCAGAAGTATGCTGTCTTCAAAATCCATGTAGTTTGAGTCTTCATTGATTTGGTATCATCTAAGTAGGTGGTGTTTGCCATCTTAACTATCCAATCTAAAAAGACAAAAAATAAAAAATATTTTAAAAAATGTGAGCTATTTATTATTATTTAATCATAATACAAAGAAGATAACATTTTCATCAATATTCAAAGACAGGGTTTGTAACACAAACGGATTTGGTTGTAGGAGGCTATTTTCTCCATAGTGCAAGTAGGTGAGTTTTTCAACTAGTGGTAAATAAATATTTATTATTATTTTATTATTTAGATCACAAAACTTGAACAAAATTCAATAAAGTAACAATGAAAACCAAATGAATCACAATAATATTAACAATAATAAGAATAATAATAATAATCATCACCAGTAAAAATTATTTTTCATATTAAATACAATGAATAATAACTGTTTTATGCTGATAATGAAGTAAAACAATACAATAATGAAAGTTGTAATCATTTTTTGGCTGTAAAGTTCAAAATCAACCTGTTGTTCAAGATGTCATTTAAGGCTAACCTATTTTTTCTCTCGGACCTACGACAATTCTGTCAATCAATGCCAAAAGACTGCGATCTTGAGCGGAAACAGGATAGGTTCTATGAGCATGAAATTATTTAGGAGAGATACTTCTATGGTCAGGCCATATCGTAATAGGAGGATAACTCCAGAGTGCAACTAGTTGAGTTTTTCAACTAGTGTTAAATAATTATTTATTATTTCTCACCTTAATACAGAAAATCTCCTAGTAGTTGTAGTAGATGTTGATCCTTCAGTCACTGCTGTTGAAGTGGATGCTTTCTGTGTAAAACCGGTGCTTCTTATATAGCTAGGTTGTACTAGGTACTAGGTACCGATTGACACGAGTTGATTCCAATGAAAAGCCTTTATAATATATAAGCAGGTCTTTACGCAGAAAACTCACGCAAAAACTAAAAACAATAAAAAACATTCTTCGCGGGAGTTTTCCGTCGTATATGTTATAAAGGCTTTACGCAAAAACTCACGCGAAAACCGAAACTAAAAACGAAATTCTTCGCGGGAGTTTTCCTTTTTATAAGTCATAAGGGTTTTACACGGAAAACTCATGCGAAAAGTGAAACAGTAAAAAAATTCTCTTCGCGGGAGTTTTCCTTCTATATACTATAAAGGCTTTACACAGAAAACTCACTCAAAAACGAGAAATAGAAAACAATTTTTTTCGCGGGAGTTTTCCTTCTTTTATGTTATAAAGGCTTTATGCAGAAAGTTCACGCAATTTTTTTTACCGTAAGTTTTCCGCGTAAGGCCTATATAGTACATAGAAGGAAAACTCCCGCAAAGCAGTTGTTATTGAGTTTCGGTTTTCGCGTGAGTTTTTTGCGTACAGCCTTTATAACATATAAGACGGAAAACTCCCGCGAAGAATGTTTTTTATTTTTTTAGTTTTCGTGTGAATTTTCCTGCTTATATATTATAAAGGCTTTTCATTGGAATCAACTCGTGTCAATCGGTGCCTAGTACCTAGTACAACCTAGCTATATAAGAAGCACCGGTTTTACACAGAAAGCATCCACTTCAACAGCAGTGACTGAAGGATCAAAATTCACTACAACTACTAGGAGATTTTCTGTATTAAGGTGAGAAATAATAAATAATTATTTAACACTAGTTGAAAAACTCAACTAGTTGCACTCTGGAGTTATCCTCCTATTACGATATGGCCTGACCATAGAAGTATCTCTCCTAAATAATTTCATGCTCATAGAACCTATCCTGTTTCCGCTCAAGATCGCAGTCTTTTGGCATTGATTGACAGAATTGTCGTAGGTCCGAGAGAAAAAATAGGTTAGCCTTAAATGACATCTTGAACAACAGGTTGATTTTGAACTTTACAGCCAAAAAATGATTACAACTTTCATTATTGTATTGTTTTACTTCATTATCAGCATAAAACAGTTATTATTCATTGTAAAAATAAATAATTAGAGCTTTTACTAGTGTTAAATAATTATTTATTATTTTTTGCCTTAACTCTACTTAGAGTCCTCTTAGTGGTTGTAGTGATCTAAATAATAAAATAATAATAAAAAACTAGTTCCAAAGAACTAGATGATTTAATTGACTACAGAAAAATAATTATTTTAGCACTTCTTACCTCGATGCTGGTTGCTTACATGGTGTTTCATTGCTATAGCGGCAGGAGTGTTGATGTTTGAGCAGGAAGATGTATCATTAAAGGTGTTAGGATTGGGTCTTCTAGCATCAATGTGAATGCCGTTGGTGGTAGAATTGGTGGTTCTAGTGGAGATAGTGTCGATGTTGTTGGTAGTTGTAGTTGGTTCAATATGGAGCTTAGGAAGTGCTTTGGAGTGTGATGTCATCATACCTGCAAAAAAGTAAAATAACTTAGTTTAATGATGTAAATATACTGAAATTATTATAGTGTTAAATAATTATTTATTTTAAAAATAAATAATTAGAGCTTTCTACTAGTGTTAAATAATTATTGATTATTTTTTACCTTATCACCACTTAGAGCCAGATGATTTAATTAACTAAAGACAAATAATTATTTTAGCATTTTTTACCTTGATGCTGGATAGTCTCCTAGTAGCTGTAGTAGATGATGCTTCTCCGCTTGCTGTTGAATAACTGGATGCTTTCTGTGTGAAAACAGTGGCTCTTAAATAGCTCAAGTTGCACTGATTAAACCCTATGAATCAGCATTTTTTCCAATGCTTTCGCGGGAATAAAAACTGTTTTTTCGCGTGAATAAAAAGCAATGTTTTCGCGGGAATAAATAATTTATTTTCACGCGAATGGAAACCGTTGCTTTCGCGGGAATAAAAATTTTATTTTCATGCGAATACAAACCAATGCTTTCGCGGGAATAAATAATTTATTTTCACGCGAATGGAAACCGTTGCTTTCGCGGGAATAAATAAATTATTTTCACGCGAGTAGAAACTGTTGCTTTCGCGGGAATAAATAATTTATTTTCACGCGAATGGAAACCGTTGCTTTCGCGGGAATAAATAATTTATTTTCACGCGAATAGAAACCGTTGCTTTCGCGGGAATAAATAATTTATTTTCACGCGAATGGAAGCCGTTGCTTTCGCGGGAATAAATAATTTATTTTCACGCGAATAAAAACTGTTGCTTTCGCGCGAATAAATAATTTATTTTCACGCGAATGGAAACCGTTGCTTTCGCAGGAATAAATAATTTATTTTCACGCGAATAGAAACTGTTGCTTTCGCGGGAATAAATTGTTTATTTTCACGCGAATGGAAACCGTTGCTTTCGCGGGAATAAATAATTTATTTTCACGCGAATAGAAACCGTTGCTTTCGCGGGAATAAATAATTTATTTTCACGCGAATGGAAACCGTTGCTTTCGCAGGAATAAATAATTTATTTTCACGCGAATAGAAACCGTTGCTTTCGCGGGAATAAATAATTTATTTTCACGCGAATAGAAACCGTTGCTTTCGCAGGAATAAATAATTTATTTTCACGCGAATAGAAACCGTTGCTTTCGCGGGAATAAATAATTTATTTTCACGCGAATGGAAACCGTTGCTTTCGCTGGAATAAATAATTTATTTTCACGCGAATAGAAACGGTTGCTTTCGCGGGAATAAATAATTTATTTTCACGCGAATAGAAACCGTTGCTTTCGCGGGCATAAATAATTTATTTTCACGCGAATAAAAACTGTTGCTTTCGCGCGAATAAATAATTTATTTTCACGCGAATGGAAACCGTTGCTTTCGCGGGAATAAATAATTTATTTTCACGCGAATAGAAACTGTTGCTTTCGCGGGAATAAATTGTTTATTTTCACGCGAATGGAAACCGTTGCTTTCGCGGGAATAAATAATTTATTTTCACGCGAATAGAAACCGTTGCTTTCGCGGGAATAAATAATTTATTTTCACGCGAATGGAAACCGTTGCTTTCGCAGGAATAAATAATTTATTTTCACGCGAATGGAAACCGTTGCTTTCGCGGGAATAAATAATTTATTTTCACGCGAATGGAAACCGTTGCTTTCGCAGGAATAAATAATTTATTTTCACGCGAATAGAAACCGTTGCTTTCGCGGGAATAAATAATTTATTTTCACGCGAATGGAAACCGTTGCTTTCGCTGGAATAAATAATTTATTTTCACGCGAATAGAAACGGTTGCTTTCGCGGGAATAAATAATTTATTTTCACGCGAATAGAAACCGTTGCTTTCGCGGGCATAAATAATTTATTTTCACGCGAATAAAAACTGTTGCTTTCGCGCGAATAAATAATTTATTTTCACGCGAATGGAAACCGTTGCTTTCGCGGGAATAAATAATTTATTTTCACGCGAATAGAAACTGTTGCTTTCGCGGGAATAAATTGTTTATTTTCACGCGAATGGAAACCGTTGCTTTCGCGGGAATAAATAATTTATTTTCACGCGAATAGAAACCGTTGCTTTCGCGGGAATAAATAATTTATTTTCACGCGAATGGAAACCGTTGCTTTTGCAGGAATAAATAATTTATTTTCACGCGAATAGAAACCGTTGCTTTCGCGGGAATAAATAATTTATTTTCACGCGAATGGAAACCGTTGCTTTCGCAGGAATAAATAATTTATTTTCACGCGAATAGAAACCGTTGCTTTCGCGGGAATAAATAATTTATTTTCACGCGAATGGAAACCGTTGCTTTCGCGGGAATAAACAGTTTGTATTCCCGCGAAAGCATTGGAAAAAATGCTGATTCATAGGGTTTAATCAGTGCAACTTTAGCTATTTAAGAGCCACTGTTTTCACACAGAAAGCATCCAGTTCTTCAACAGCAAGCGGAGAAGCATCATCTACTACAGATACTAGGAGACCATCCAGCATCAAGGTAAGAAATGCTAAAATAATCATTTGTCTTTAGTTAAGTAAATCATCTGGCTCTAAGTGGTGATAAGGTAAAAAATAATCAATAATTATTTAACACTAGTAGAAAGCTCTAATTACTCATTTTTAAAATAAATAATTATTGAACACTAGTTAAAAAGCTCAACTAGTTGCGATACGGAGTTGTCCTCCATTTTTGCCTCTAGACATAAATTTAACTGTACTAGATAATTATATACGCACAGTGTCTAAGCTATTCGCTCGCAAGAATGCAAGCTGTGTCATTGACAAATCTGTCTGTTTGTCCAAGCGGTTTTAATTATTTATTATTAAAAAAAACCGAACCTCAACTAGAATTCACTCGTAGGTAATTTATCTTTTATGCTAATAATGTCTAAGCTATTTCTTTGTAAGATCACAGACTTTGACATTAACAAAATTGTGTGTTTGTCCGAGCACTAGTAAAGTAACCGACTCTAATTATTTATTATTAACAAAATAATAAATAGTTATTTAATGCTAGTTGAACCTAGATATAAATTTATCTCTACTAGATAGTTTCATACTCACACAAACTGTTTCTTCGCTACTTTATGTATATGTAGATAAAGACAATCTAAATAAATGAATCAATTGTAACAATCAATTTTTTTGTATTTTGTAGACACAATGCCTACTTTGGACTCTTGTTTGAGACAAAACGCAGTAGCAGCAAAGACTATAAACATCTGGATAAGATCCAATTGAAGTAACTGCAGATAACTAAAGGAATAACATGTACTACAGCATACAGAGTGAACAAGGTGTGTGTAGATTATTACTCAGTCTCATTACACTACTATTATTAAGAATTATTGTAGGTGTTGGATAAAGGATTGAGCAGTAATTTTAATAAATTCTAACCATTGTAAATAATACTTCAACTCAATTAAAAAATTAATCAAAATTGAATGGAATAAAATAATATTTTACCAAATACCCCATTTTTCTTGTGGATATATACAAATAGATAAATATCTAGCTTCATCTATTTTTTTCATTTGAGTGCAATTATTTCCCCTCCTGTCTCCTCTTTTCCTCTATCCTCTCTCTCTCAAGATACCATATGAGTTCGAATTATGTAAAAAAACTATCAGTACTTAAATGCCATACATTCATAATGTTTTCTATTGTAGTTATTTCCCAAATACTGTAAATTTTAACCATCTAGAGGTCTAATTTGACGATTTTCTAGGATATCTTATAGTATTTAATATACTTATTGTGTAAATAACTAAAAGAAATATTTACGCTCAAGCCTCCTCTCTCTCCTCTCTCCTCTACCAAATACTCCTCTCTCCTCTCTTGCAGTTATTTCCCAAATACTGTAAATTTTAACCATCCAGAGGACTAACTTGGTGATTTTCCAACATATTTTATAGTATTCAATATAATTATTATGTAATAAGTGTATATTAGTCAATGTAGATATAAATATATCCATAAATATGTATATAATTATCCATATATACACGAATGTATAGAAAACTAAAAAAATCTCTCCTTTCTCTCCTCTCTCTCTCTCCTCTCTCTCTCTCTCCTCTCTCATCTCCCATCTCTCTCTCCTTTCCCCTCTCTCTCAAGATACCAAGAACTTTTTTGCTGTAATTAGTGTAGTTTTTACAACAAAATGTTGAATATATACATTTTTCCAGGTAAAAAAAAAGCGCTTTTTTGGTGTAATTGGTGTATTTTTTACAACATATTTATAAATCGAGTATTTTTTGTTTTGTTTTAGATAGATGAAAGAGAATCAAAAGCACTTGGTGAAAATAATGCTCAAGAAAGAACAAGCTGAACAATGTAACTTGGTGAGTGATTTCCCTTTTCTAATAATGTAAAATATCCAATGTAACTAAAACAATAATTCAAATTCATGTAATTATTTTACATTTTTGCCTAATCATTCTATACTGATACATAACTTTTTTATTTTAGTTCATTACGAAATTAAAAGCACATAGAACAGAAGTCTTCCTTCCTAAGATATAACATCAATACATCAAAGACATCATTATAAAGGAACAAACGATGCATTAACTGTTATTACTTTGTATTTATTACAAGTTGTAGTGCTTTGTATTACTTGGTATTTACTGACTATATTATATGGGGAGATTTTCCTTACTTATTATGTAATAAATGTATACAATCATATGATTCATTTTCAATCAATGTATTTATTCAATTTAGATATATCTCCTCTCTCCTCTCTCTCTCTCTCTCCTCTCTCTCTTCTCTCTCTTCTCTCTCAAGATAATTATGATAATTTTGGTATTTGTCGTAGGGCTTTCCACTTTTGGAGGTGTTACTGAGTTTAGTATGTATGAAGAAGCTATGGAAAAAATACAAAAAGCGAGAAACTCTCCTGTTGGAATCATAAATGAAACTACTGTTGATTGATGAACATCTTTTTATGATGAATGGGAAACCTGAAGATTATGACCCGAGGATGCGATCTCCTTTTACAGCAATGATTGCAGGACCAACTGGATCGGGAAAGACGCAAGCGATTTTTCGAATGATTGAAGCTAGTCAGACTATAGCACACCCTCCACCAACAGAGATTCACTACTGTTATGGAGCCTACCAAAAAGGCTTTGATGATGTATCAGGAGTGATTTTTCATGAAGGCATGATAGATATAACAGTGAGTTTTCCCAGAGGTGGTAAAAATCGATGGCTGATAATTGATGATCTCATGGATGAAGTTTCTGGTAAAGCCGATGCTAATGCTTTGTATACAAAACATAGTCATCATTTGAACATAAGTGTGTTTTTTATTGTTCAGAATCTGTTTTTAAAAGGAAATCGTACAATTTCCTTGAATAGTCATTATTTTTTTCTTTTTAAAAACCCTAGAGATGCTTCTTCTATTTCCTATTTGGCTCGACAATGTTTTCCATCAAAAGCAAAATATGTACAAGAGGCTTTTGAAGATGCGACAAAGAAACCATACTCTTATTTACGAATAGATACGACTCAACAAACGAATGATCAACATAGACTATTGGGAAATTTTACATCAGTTCTCCCTATGATATTATATGTACCCGAGTAAAAGGATATAAATACAATTACTATTCACTTCACCTCAATCATATTTTGTTATTCAACGACGCAACACGAAAGCGTTATAATGTCTAAAGCTTTGAAGAAAAAATTAACAAAAAATGCAGCTGTGTTGTTATCGCTCAACAATACAACCTTTGCTATTCAAAAGTCTGTTATAGCCAAAGCCAAAAAGGAGTTTATTATGACTCTAATGGAATGCGCTAAAGCTATTATAAATGGAACGATACCATTGACATCATCTCAGTATAATGAGTTGCAGCGAAACGTGAAGGATATTAGCGCTTTAGTAAGAAAATCAACGTTAGATGATAAGAAAGCTGTATTGCAAAAAGGAGGATTTTTAGGCGCTCTACTAGGACCTATCATCAGCAATATAGTTCCTGGGTTACTTAAAAGTGTGCTAGGCGGAGGGAGAAGATAAAGATGAAACTCTCAACACGAATGATGCGAAATAGAATGGCGATTTTAGCTCTGGATGATCTGAGTAAGAAAGGAAAAATCGCTATAGTCGAAAAGGCCAACTCAGATTTGTTTCAATCATTGATAGAAAGTGTTAAAAATATTATATTAGGTAATGTTCCTCTTGATTCTGAGCAGTTTATTGAGTTGCAGCGTTACAAGAAGGAGCTACATAAACTTAGTGGTAGAGGGACAGTTGATGATAAGCGTAAAATTTTGATTCAGAGTGGTAGAGGGAATCTTTTGGATGCTATTATAACACCTATTGTATCTGTTTTATCATCAATAAAAAGATGAATCGTCAGCCTTTAACATTCTCCAGACGTAATTTTATACTCACTGAAGATGAATACTATAGATTAACGGAAAGAAAGGATAATGAAACAGTGGTAAAGGAAGAGAAAACCAGACCTCCATTGTATTATAATCCTATGGAAGCTATAACAGTGAGAAATATGAAGCGAAAGCGAAATGATCTACTGGAAAAGGCTTATGATTCTGACTTATCCTCATACGAAAAGTTAGATGAAAATGTTGAAAACCTACGTAGGTATTTGTCTGATGTCAAAAAGATTAAAAATAACCAAAACCAGACACAAAAGGATAGTTGGAATCTCATTAAGAAAAAAAAGATAGAGTCTACTTTTCCTTTGGCCAATAGCACAGTTATTGATAATAAACCTAATGTCTTTTCACCAAATGTTGATAAAGACAATGAGTTAGAATCAGTGAAAGTGGTTGATGATGATGATGATATTGGGATGGAATTAATAAAAGGAAGGTTGTTTGATACTGAAGACACAACCTTACTAGGAAGTACATTTCTTACTGATGGAGAAGATGAGCACGATAGTGAAAGCGAAACTTTAAAAGATTTTGAAAAAAAAGCAGCTGATTTAACAACAAAAAAGAGTGATCAAACGATCGCTGTCAGAATGTTGAATAATCTGAGTAAAATTGGTAGATTCGACTCGGAGAAGAACAGACTGAAAATTGGAGAACATTGGTTGAATCCTAGGACTTCCAAAACTTTACTACGAGACGTTCTAACCGAAGGAGGTAAAATACAATCGGGAAATACCAATTACAGTAGATTTAAAAGCCTGCTAACTGATGAAGGAATCACAACTGTCAGAAAATCCCCGCATCGAACACGTACTCAGAAGAAAAAGTTGGTCGTTCCCGGTACTAATTCATGGACATCGACACGCTAAAAGAGTTGTATTACAATCCTGCATTACATACATCTCTACGAGAAGCTAGAGCTTTACTGAAAGCTCGTAGACAACGAGAGGGAGAAAAAAGAATCCGTGAATGGTTGAGTGGTGAGGATGCCTACACGTTACATAAAAAAGTTGTAACCAAGTTTAAGCGTCGTCCTACAATTGTAGCTGGAATAGGGGAACAGCTACAGGTAGATTTGATGGATGTTCGATCTCGAAGAGATGAAAATAATAATACAGCATTTTTACTGACTGCTATTGATTCTTTATCTAGAAAAGGTTGGGCTGTGCCGCTCATCAACAAATCAGGACCGGTAGTAGCAAGAGGATTGAGAAGAATACTAGAAGGGGAAAACTATAAAGCTTTACAATCTGATAAAGGTAAAGAGTTTGACAACGTCAATGTCAAGACTCTGCTGGCGGAAAAAAAGATCAAGCGCTTTACAACCGAAAATGAAACGATAAAGGCATCAATGGTGGAGCGTTTTAACAGAACTTTAAAAGAGAAGATATATAGATATTTGACATATAAAGATGACGATAGATACATTGATGTTTTACCAGAAATGGTTAATGCATACAACAACACAATTCATGGTGCTATAGGTATGAGACCAAATGATGTGAATTTTCAAAATCAAGAACTTGTATGGAATCGTGTGTATGAAGGAGGTGAACATAGTTTAACTCAAGAAGCAAAACTAAAGGTTGGGGATTATGTGAGAATAAGTAAGGCAAGAGGAGTGTTTGAAAGAGGATACACCCCGAATTGGACGATTGAGATTTTTATAATCACCGATGTACTTCTTGATGAAAAACCTGTTGTATATAGGGTGAAAGATTTAGCTGAGGAGATGATTGATGGTACCTTTTACGAAAAAGAGTTGCAAAAAGTAAAATAACCCACGATTTTCAGAATTGAAAAGATACTGGGAAGAAGAATGAGAAGAGGTAAAAGACAGATTCTGGTTAAGTGGTTAGGTTATGGAGAAAAGTTCAATGAGTGGGTAGATGAATAGTTTATAAGGAAACAACGCTTGATATAATCATCATACGTTGGGAAAATGTCGATGCTGATAACTTTACCCTCAAACTCTAGTGGTGAAGAGTTTCCTGATAATAACAATTCCGAATTTACAGTGAGACTGTATAAATATTTGGTTATCAATGGCGGTAAATGGGAGGTAGCTCTGCTAGATATGACTTATTCTAATAATTGGAAAAATGTTACCGAAGGGAAAATATATCTAGAAAAGACTAATGTCTCTGGTAAAAGCGAAAAGTCCTTCATCCTAATCGGTAATGGAAGATATGATAGTATAGAGGAGTTGGAGGAGATTATACGAAAGAGAATGAATGAAATGGATTTAGACAAGAAATTCGCCATCTCCTACAAGAAGATCACCAACACCGCTTTACTAACTAACAGTGATCCTGATACTACCATAAGCTTTTCCAAAGATATAGCATATATTTTTGGATTTGAATCAAAAACTACATACCCTCATGGTAGATACAATAATATCACACCCCCTGATATAAATTCCGGTTTAACATCCCTGTATGTTTATTCCAACATTGTTGATAATAGAATGGTAGGAGATACGAATGTACCTTTATTGAGAGTAGTTCCAGTTCAAGGAAAGAAGAATAGCGTTGTGTATCAAGAATTTAAAAATCCTCACTATGTTGACGCTTCATCACTAAATAGTGATATGATTAAAGTACTTATAACGAGTGACGACGGTCAACGAATACCATTTGATGGTGGAAAGGTTGTGTTGACGGTTCACTATAGAGAGAAAGAATTATAATGAGTTTGGTACGATACACCCCTGAGGATTCAAAAGATTTTTTTGATGAGTACTACAAGATGCAGGCTGGAAATGGAATTGGAGTGTATAGTGGACGACGAGTGATGCCTAATATGAGAGGAAATGGACTTGGTAGTATTTTTTCAAGTTTACTTAAATCTGCAGCACCAATGCTGAAAAGAGGAGCAATTAGTTTGGGGAAAAGAGCATTGTCTGTAGGTGGAAATGTAGCGCGTGATGTCATCGATGGTCAAAGTTTTGCAGCGTCAGCAAAGAAGAGGGGATTGGCAGAGTTGAATGATCTGGGGGGAGATGTGCTCAATGCAGTCCGTCCAGATAGTATGAAAAGGAGAAAAACAAGAGGTGGAAAGAAAAGGAGAGGTGTTGGTAAACGTGGTATATTTTAATAGCAGTAGAATCCGGTATAAAGACAGCTGAGCTTGATATCTATATTCATTAAGCGGTAACGCTTCAAGCATTCATCACTCGCAAAAGATGGCTAGCCTAAATGGAACAACAGGTAATAAGTTGGAAGGTTCTTCCTACAACATAAATCCAACGTTGGATGTATTTGCTACGGAACCAACAAACATATCCGTAGAAAGATCGGAATATGTTGTCATCACACCTGATAGGTTAGATCCTTATGGTAGTATTGAGTTAACCTTGTCAGGGAGCACTGAACATTACACAGATCTCTACAACTCGTTTCTGCAAGTTGAAGCCACGGTTGTTCAAGATGAAGGAAAAGATATTGAGGGTAATGATGATGATGCAGTTGTGTGGATGGGGGATTCAATGCATACATTATTCAGCGAGTTGAAAATGTCGATAGAAGGAACCACCGTTGAATACGCTAACAACTACGGTTTACGCTCCTACTTTTCACAGCTACTCGAAAACAGTGCAGAAAGAAAGAAATATCAAGGTAAGATGGAAGGATGGTTGTATGATGATTCAACTAGCAAAGACGCTACTGATCACAAAACCGCTGATAAGAAAAAGAGGAGAGCTCTAATCATAGGTGGAAAGACAATAGAATTAACTGGAAAACCTCATCTCGCATTATTTCAGCAGAAAAAACTAATAATACCAGGTCCTACTATGCAGCTGGAGTTTGAGCGTGCCTCTGCCAAACTAGCTTTGTTTGCTGCGAATGAGGTGCCTGCAGGAGGGGCAAAGATTAGAATTGATAAATTTGAACTTCATCTTTGTAAAGTTAAGGTGAATCCTACAATACAAAACTCCCAACTCAGTTTGGCATTGGAAGGTCACAACTACATTTATCCTGTTGATCGAAAACGGATAAAACTATATGGAATTCGTGCTGGTGTTGCGCAGATCGACATCACTTTGGAAGAAAACAAACAAAAACCTAAACAAATTTATTTAGGTTTAGTTGATCACAACGCAATGAACGGACGTTTCGCCTTGAATCCATATAGAATGCAGCATGCTAGTGTTGATAGTATTGTATTGAGAGTTGGTGATTGTCCAATTGGAAGGAGATTTGAACCAAATTATGCTAGAGGAATTTTTGGAAGAGAATATCATCAGTTTCTACACGCTACCGGAACTTTGCTTGAAGGCGATAGTCTTGGTATTACGAAAGAACAATACCTTGATGGTACTACACTTTATGGATTTGATTTGACTGGTGATTTTCTTAAAGAAGGTTTTCACTCTATGAAAAATGTCACAACAAGTGTGGAAATTCGTTTTAGCACTAACACGACTGATGGATTATCCCTGGTAGCATACTTTGTAAAAGACGGTGTGTTGGAGATGGATAGCATTCTTCAATTAACTATCGGAGGAGACGCAGTGCTTTAAACAGAAAGTTACAGATGAATACCATACAAATTCATTCGATCTTATCTTCAGACGTTTTATGTCAAAGCGTAGGGATTCATGTTGGAGCTAGAGAACAGTTTTGGAAGCAAATTTGCAATTTTCCAACAGGATGTTTCGTATTCAACACCCATTATTCTCATCAACCCGGAGAGCATTGGTTGGCTGTGTACGCTAATGATTCAGAGGTGGATTTTTTTGACTCGTTTGGACGTTCTGTTTCCTTTTATCCGGATGTAAATGAAATACTAAGTATTCATGGAGGATATGAAACAATACAAAGTAATGAAACACAACTACAAAGTTTTTTGTCAACTGTATGTGGCGATTATTGTGTATACTTTTGTTTACTGAGAAGTAGAGGGTGGAGTATGGATGAAATTGTTAGAAGTTTACAAGATATAGGAGATAGTGAGATGAGAGATCACTCAATACGGAGATTCATCATACAGACATATCCTAACTTCGAGTTCATTCAAGATAATGCAGTAGAAGGGATAGATGGAGTACATATACAAGGAACTAATTTACTAAGTAAATTGTTAAAATAGATTATTATACTTGATTTTTATTTGTTATAATAAATAAAATGAATAAAATACAACTTATCTCATTATTTTGCGCTAAACACTACAGAACCTATAAAAACTATTATTTTGTAATGTTTCAAGCAAGAAATAAATAAGTTCTTCTCATTTTCTTCCTCAGGAGCGCTCTTTAGCTATATCTAAAAGACATAGTAACTAATGACTCTATCATACATAGTTATATGAATTAATTTCACAAAAAAATACTTCGGTGCTTTTTTTTAAAATAGATATAAAACTTACCATCATCGAAGACGAGTCACATCCTTTGTGTTATCGATTAAGACTTCGATGTACTGTTCTGGACAATTCTCTTTTTCATTTTCATCAAAGTCGGAGAGACAGCTGTGTTGCAGCGAAGTATCAAACAGTTCTGAGGTTTGAATAAAAGCTTGAAGAGCCGAGAGTAGAATGATATCATAGGAAATCATGTTGTTCGTATTTTGTCTTAGTCCTTTGAATACGATTACACCGCTTTTTTCAGCCACCACAGATGAAGCTATTTGAGCAGGGATGCTAAGATCTCCAATCAATAGCTCTCCATTCACCATGCATCTGTAATTAGCCACTATAATATCGGCAGTCTTGTTCCAACGAGTATCACATTTTCTTAGCATTCCAGGATTCTCATAAGCTATAACACTTCCTGTAGGAAAATCGTGTAGGTGAGCGACAGTGAAATAAGCCTGTATTTGTCTCAAAGTCTTGTTGTACAATGAGTTGAATGGATCGTTGATCTTTCGATTACACCCTTGAGATTCAGCAGTACGAAAAATCGCATCTCCTGTCTTTCCTTCTCCCATATAAATTAAAACAATTGGACATGTTTGCTTAGCTTTATTAACAAGCAGTCCTATTTCGGTTGAAACATCACTCTTCACCCGAGTTCTCTCTTTATCCTTTCGGTAGTTGTAAATGATGACACACTTTGATTCATCACGGAATTCAACAGACAACACCTCCATAACTGTTGGTACTGGTAGTTTGCAGATTTCCATGGACTCTTCAAGTTTTTCTAGACTATCTGGAGAGAGAGAGTTTATTAACCCGGCGCTCTTGTGGTATGAGAGTGGTTAGTTCATTACTTCCAGCATCTTGAAAGGGTATTCTGACGTGACGAAAAAGCGTTTCGTCTCCAACAGTCGACAAAGCTGGTTTTTTGCACTTCAAGCCAGTTTCAATATCATCTTTTGTCAAATCAATGAAAGATCGTTTCCTCATCGATGTTCTTTATAAGACAGCTTGTTAGTAGGAGATGTGAATGAAGTAAAATCTTGTTGGGATTCTGGTTCATCAACCACCAATTGACTTTCTGCCATATCAAAGATAGGAGAAGGTGATGGGGAAAGGGTTTGCTGGGATCCTGCTTCTTCATTCATCGGTTGACTTCCTTCGTCTTGAGTATTCATTCTAAAAAAACAAAACATTTTGTTTAATTTTTCGTAATTAATTTTAAAAGATCATAAAGATCATAAACCTTCAGCTAGTAGTGTTAGCTAAAAAAAAATAAATCTTTTTACTCTTACCTTTATAAAGAAGATGAGCTCCTAGTTGTTGCAATGAAAGATTTAGTAGATGTTGCTTCTCCGCTAGCCGTTGTAGAACTGGATGCTTTCTGTGTGAAAACAGTGGCTCTTAAATAGGTAAAGTTGCACTGATTAAATCCTATGAATCAACATTTTTTCACGCGAATACAAACCAATGTTTTCGCGGGAATAAATAATTTATTTTCACGTGAATGGAAACCGTTGCTTTCGCGGGAATAAACATTTTATTTTCACGCGAATACAAACCAATGTTTTCGCGGGAATAAATAAATTATTTTCACGCGAATGGAAACCGTTGCTTTCGCGGGTATAAACATTTTATTTTCACGCGAATACAAACCAATGTTTTCGCGGGAATAAATAATTTGTTTTCACGCGAATGGAAACCATTGCTTTCGCGGGAATAAACGTTTTATTTTCACGCGAATGCAAACCAATGTTTTCGCGGGAATAAATAATTTATTTTCACGCGAATACAAACCAATGCTTTCGCAGGAATAAACATTTTATTTTCACGCAAATACAAACCAATGTTTTCGCGGGAATAAATAATTTATTTTCACGCGAATACAAACCAATGCTTTCGCGGGAATAAACATTTTATTTTCACGCGAATACAAACCAATGTTTTCGCGGGAATAAATAATTTTATTTTCACGCGAATGGAAACCATTGCTTTCGCGGGAATAAAAATTTTATTTTCACGCGAATACAAACCAATGCTTTCGCGGGAATATATACTTTATTTTCACGCGAATGGAAACCGTTGCTTTCGCGGGAATGAAATTTTTTATTTTCACGCGAATAAAACAGGAATATTTCACGCTAATAACACTATTCTGATAGAGTTTTCGCGTAAGTGTTTTTATTGGCTATAAGCTAAATGAGTAGGAGTGGCTTATACTATATAAGAACAGCTCTCTCTGCATAGAAATCATTCTCTCCAGCAATAAAACATCAACTACTACAGCTGATTTCATCAACTACTACAACTGATTTCATCAACTACTACAACTGATTTCATCAACTACTACAGCTGATTTCTTGGTGATAAGGTAAGAATTAATAGAAAAATTATTTAATAAAAGTTAGCTGATTTTCTTGGTGATAAGGTAAGAATTAATAAAAAAACTATTTTAATCGAAGCTAAAATGTAATTATTTTACAACACTGTTTAATCATCCTATACTAACACATAACTTTTTTAACTGTTTACATGTAATCATCCTATACTAATACATAATATTTTATTTTAGTTCATTATGAGTTCAAAAAGATATACAATAAAAGACTACCTCCCGAAGATATACCATAGATATATTAAGGAAAATGTTGAAGTACAGGAAAAGGCGAAATATTCATTGACAATACAAGCTGTGGCATTCTGTATAACACAGCATTTACTAACTTTAGCATCATTATATGGAGAGCTATCGCCAATACAATACCGACCACGTACATTACACCGGAATGATGACAATCAAGAAACATTATTACGTCTAACAATTCAAAACAATTTTGAGACAGTTTTGAAAATGTCTAAAATCGTGAAAATAAACAATTTTTTAAAAAAAATTAAAAAAAAAGCATGGGATCAAGATCTCACCCAAAGTTTAATTAAAGCTGAATGGACTCAAGAACTACTATGTGAGTTTAAGACCAATATTTTACGTTATATTCAAACAGATGAATGTATCACTTCATCCATTTTTTCATTTGAGTCTATGTTAGAGCTTTATCAAGTATATAATCTTTAATATACACTCCTTATATAATAAATATACACAATCATACAATGTTTCATTTCTATTCAATGTAGACATGAATGTATTCATAAATATATATATTTATATATAGCTGTCAAAAAATTATCAAAACTTAAATGCCATACATTCAAAATCTATAAGTTCAAATTAAGTAAAAAATAATCAAAACTCAAATGCCACTTAAATGCCACTCAAATGCCACTCAAGTACCCCTCAAATGAAATACAATATAAACTCGGCGAATTCATCCAACGTCGTAACCCATTGCATAACCCCCAAGATCAAATCCACAAAAAAACACTTGGTAGGGAGATCTGCTCATATATTACTACTGCTACCACCTCTTCGTCCACGGTTGGTGAGGAAGGGCGGGAGGCAGCAATGTCAACTAACTTGACTACAGGCGTAGACACCGAATGAGACGGTTCGTCTACTGGCAAAGGGGAGGTGGGTACAGGTGCTGGGGGCACAGCAGGAGTCCTCGCCTTCCTCCGTGTGGGAATCAGGTCGAGGAGCGGAATCTGTCCACTGGACGCCGTGCAGCCAGGCAAGGTGAAAACGGCTCTCACGGTCAGTGGAGGAAAACCTAGTGTAGAGGAGGGGGTGGCTGTAAGGGGGGAGTTACCCCGCTTAGAAGGTCCAGCCAAGAGCTCTGCTCCTCTCCTCTTACTAGGGATGATCTTCCCCAGCTTCTGCATACGCTCCCTAGTGACCGCGTGAGGCAGTCTAGTACCTATAGGTGGCTTTTCCTGTACCACTACTGTACTCAGACTCAGCCCCGGGTCATTCCGGGTCGGGGGAGAACTGGCAGAAAGTTTCGCAACACTCTGGCTACAGGGGAGAGTGTTCACTGCCGGTACCGTGGGTACACTGGAGGATGTGGGGGCAGCTGGGAGTGGTGGAGACTCCGTGGACTGCCACTGAAGAGGAGGTGTCTGCTTGAGCGCCAAGGGCTCACGGGAGGAGCTATGGCGACAAACCCAATCGTCCATCAGCTCGGTCTGACTAGCGACTCCTAAGAGCTCGTTCTCTCTCTCTATCTCTTTCTTCATTCCCTCTGTGCAGGGTACCCGGCGGGTAGCAGCAGTCATCTGTGCAGAAGTAGAGGTGATCTCGTCTTCAAACTCTTCTTCGACTTGCAGTTGAAGACATTCATCTCCTTCCTGAGGCAAAACACTGGTAGAGAAATCCATGTAGTGGTTGGCACGTCCAGTCACTTTGGGTACTTGTTTAGAAATGCCTGTTCCCGCGCGCGGCAGGTCTGTTTGATCTTGACTAGAAGCAGTGCAAACAACAGGCAGGGGTGGATCCGCAAAGGCTGACTGGTGGTTCAACTCGGATATTGACCGGCCGTAGTTCCCTGATGGAAAATAATATTCTCCTGGATTTTTTCTGGCATCTTTGCTAGAGTGTCCTCTTTCCAACGACATCCAGTATGGGGGTGTGGATACATCCCGTTCAGAGCTATTCTTCTTTCCGGGCGGCACTAACCGTTTTTGGAAATCATTACCTCTAGGTGGGAAACGGGTCGACTTTGGGGCCTCAGCGCTTAATGGGTTTGGCTGCCAGCAATCTAAATCTTGGCAGGCAGCAGCGCTGGAACCTGGCCTTCCTGCAAATACCCAGTTTGTGGGAGTTTCCGTAAGAACTCCACCCAGGAGATCCGTTTGAATTTCAGACATTTTGGAATTTTCGGACATTCTATCCACTTCTTTTGCAGTTGCAATCAGATGGCATAGTGGCTGTCCATAGTGCCTGGGTGGGCCGACGTTCCTTCGTGGCCGTTGTGATGACACAAGTGGTAGTTGGCTCTCAGTCTCTGCAGGGGGTGAGGGTGTCTCAGCTACTGGGGGAGACAACTCCTGCACGTTTTGGCCATTTCTAGCTGAACTGCTCGTCCGATCTTCACCAGATTTGCTGTCAACAACTGGGGGAGTGGCAGGCCTTCTTGCAACTTGCCGCTCCAAATTTGACACTCTCCTTTCTGGTGGAAGAGGCAATTCAGTCTTCAATGGCGGTGGTTCAAACAGAGGGGACGCAGGCAGGGGAGACAGGGGTGGAGAAGATTGAACAGGAGGGGTGAAAGCGGGCATGGCAACCGCCTCGGTCGGCTCAACCTCTCCAGGGCCCGCTCCTCTGTAGTGGTCTCTCGTGCTTCCCGCCTTCAGTTCTACTGGCTGAGCAGTCGGGTTCACACACCTCACTACTTCATGTCCTTTGCTATCTGGCTCATTCAGACTAGCAGCAATTGGAGGACCTCCGTGTCGGGGCGCTACTAACCCAAGGGGTAGGCAACTCTGTGTGGTGTCCTTACACAGGATGGTAGACTCCTCGCCTGGAGGTAGCTGCATGGTACGTAAGACCTCCACACTGTTCATTAGCAGTGTACCGTCCTTATCGGTACAGCGCATCTCTTTTCCTGCTACGACAATGGCACACTCGATGAACCTCATTCGGCAATCATGGTCGGTGAGGAAGGGCATCCCCAAGATAGCGTCTTCGTTTATGTGACTGACAACAAATGTGGCTTCAGTTTTCACACCACGGAGATGAAGGGTAGCTCTCACCGTGCCATAGAAAGGGATCTGAGTACCATCGGCTAGGATACCATGTGGCTCACTCTCCTGTACTGACTGTCTTACTGACTCAGGTAACTGGTTAAAGACGTGATTGGATAGGAGGTTTGTGGTGCAGCCGGCATCGACTAGAAGGGTGACTGACTTGCCTTCAAGCTTCCCTGGGAGGAAGTAGCTTGCCCGGTATGGCCGTTCTATCTCAGTGTTAGACAGGCAGTTAGGTTGAACCTTTGCAGCTCGGGAGGGGGGAGGCGACGCTTTATTTCTAGGGCTCGAAAGGCACTCCACTGACGGGCTGACTGGTGCAACTACTGGTTTGTGTCTCTGAGTTGAGGCTGGTTGGTCGTTTCTCGACACGGGTTTTGCTCTGGGTACGGTGGTTGTCTTAGGTTTAGACGGACAACCTCTACTGTAGTGGCCTGTCTGCCCACAGCCCCAACACTGAGGGGGAGCTAACTGTGCTGTAGCAGACTGTGACACCGTGTGAGGAGAGATCTGTTCCATGACAGGGATGACAGGCGTAGCCGGTGAAAGGTTTTGCACCACATTAGGAGTGTAATGGGGAGCCCGGGCAAGAGGTTGCATCACTGCAGGAGCAGGGTACACCCCAACAGGGGGTGCATGCACCGGTTGTGGCCACTGCTTCATTTGTTGCAACTCTATAGCCATGTTCTGCACTGCCTGGAGTAGATGAGTCATCACGCCTTCCGACACGGGCGCTGGCTGCTGAGGTGGAGGGGAGTAGTAGTAATATATGAGCAGATCTCCCTACCAAGTGTTTTTTTGTGGATTTGATCTTGGAGTTGAGACAATGGGTTACGGCGTTGGATGAATTCGCCGAGTTTATATTGTATTTCATTTGAGGGGTACTTGAGTGGCATTTGAATGGCATTTAAGTGGCATTCGAGTTTTGATTATTTTTTTACTTGATTTGAACTCATATGGCATCTAGATTTTGAATGTATGGCATTTAAGTTTTGATAATTTTTTTACATAACTCGAACTCATATGGCATCTTGAGAGAAAGGAGAGAGGAAAAGAGGAGAGAGAGGAGAGAGGAGATACATCTACATTGAATAAATACATTGATTAAAAATGAAACAATATGTGAATATATACATTTATTGTATAATAAGTAGGGATACATAAAGAGAACATATTAAATATTGTAAGCTTGAAATAGTTCCAATATCATTTCAAATGAAAAAATGGATGATGAGAGATTTTCATCCGTTTGTATGTATCTACATATATCTGATTGAAAATGATATAATAATTCAGTAGTCCATTGTATTGAAATCAATTTTTGAGTGAGCTCTTTATTCCACACTTTTCTTTGAATTTTCTTTAAGTAATCATTAATACTGACAGTTTTTGACATTTTTACAACTGTTTGAAAATTGTTTTTAGTCATAAGCTTAAATATTTCTACTGAATTGTCAACGTATTTATGTGTAGTGTATGGTCGGTATTGTATCGGTGAAAGTTCTCCATGTAAAGAAGCTACAGTTAGCAAATGCTGTGTCATACATAATAATATAGCTTGTAATGTCAAGCGATATCCAATCTTTTCCTGTACTTCAACATTTTCTTTAATATAGCTATGATATATCTTTGGAAGGTAGTCTTTGATTGTGTATCTTTTTGAACTCATAATGAACTAAAATAAAATGTTAAGTATTAGTATATGATGATTAAACAGTGTTGTAAAATAATTACATTTTAACTTTTATTAAGTAATTTTTCTATTAATTCTTACCTTATCACCAAGAAATCAGCTGTAGTAGTTGATGAAATCAGTTGTAGCAGTTGATGAATCAGTTGTAGTAGTTGATGAAATCAGCTGTAGTAGTCGATGTTTTATTGCTGGAGAGAATGATTTCTATGCAGAGAGAGCTGTTCTTATATAGTATAAGCCACTCCTACTCATTTAGCTTATAGCCATTAAAAACACTCACGCGAAAACTCTATCAGAATAGTGTTATTCGCGTGAAATATCCCTGTTTTATTCGCGTGAAAATAAAAAATTTCATTCCCGCGAAAGCAACGGTTTCCATTCGCGTGAAAATAAAGTATATATTCCCGCGAAAGCATTGGTTTGTATTCGCGTGAAAATAAAATTTTTATTCCCGCGAAAGCAATGGTTTCCATTCGCGTGAAAATAAAATTATTTATTCCCGCGAAAACATTGGTTTGTATTCGCGTGAAAATAAAATGTTTATTCCCGCGAAAGCATTGGTTTGTATTCGCGTGAAAATAAATTATTTATTCCCGCGAAAACATTGGTTTGTATTCGCGTAAAAATAAAATGTTTATTCCCGCGAAAGCAACGGTTTCCATTCGCGTGAAAATAAATTATTTATTCCCGCGAAAACATTGGTTTCTATTCGCGTGAAAATAAAATGTTTATTCCCGCGAAAGCAACGGTTTCTATTCGCGTGAAAATAAATTATTTATTCCCGCGAAAACATTGGTTTCTATTCGCGTGAAAATAAAATGTTTATTCCCGCGAAAGCAACGGTTTCCATTCGCGTGAAAATAAATTATTTATTCCCCTCGAAAACATTGGTTTGTATTTGCGTGAAAATAAAATATTTATTCCCGCGAAAGCAACGGTTTGTATTCGCGTGAAAATAAAGTATTCATTCCCGCGAAAGCAACAGTTTCCATTTGCGTGAAAATTAAATGTTTATTCCCGCGAAAGCATTGGTTTGTATTCGCGTGAAAATAAAATATTTATTCCCGCGAAAGCAACGGTTTGTATTCGCGTGAAAATAAAGTATTCATTCCCGCGAAAGCAACAGTTTCCATTCGCGTGAAAATTAAATGTTTATTCCCGCGAAAGCATTGGTTTGTATTCGCGTGAAAATAAAATATTTATTCCCGCGAAAGCAACGGTTTGTATTCGCGTGAAAATAAAGTATTCATTCCCGCGAAAGCAACAGTTTCCATTCGCGTGAAAATTAAATGTTTATTCCCGCGAAAGCATTGGTTTGTATTCGCGTGAAAATAAAATATTTATTCCCGCGAAAGCATTGGGTTGTATTCGCGTGAAAAAATGTTGATTCATAGGATTTAATCAGTGCAACTTTACCTATTTAAGAGCCACTGTTTTCACACAGAAAGCATCCAGTTCTACAACGACTAGCGGAGAAGCAACATCTACTAAATCTTTCATTGCAACAACTAGGAGCTCATCTTATTTATAAAGGTAAGAGTAAAAATATTTATTTTTTGTTAGCTAACGCTACTAGCTGAAGGTTTATGACCTTTATGATCTTTTAAAATTAATTACGAAAAATTAAACAAAATGTTTTGTTTTTTTAGAATGAATACTCAAGACGAAGGAAGTCAACCGATGAATGAAGAAGCAGGATCCCAGCAAACCCTTTCCCCATCACCTTCTCCTATCTTTGATATGGCAGAAAGTCAATTGGTGGTTGATGAACCAGAATCCCAACAAGATTTTACTTCATTCACATCTCCTACTAACAAGCTGTCTTCAAAAAGAACATCGATGAGGAAACGATCTTTTATTGATTTGACAAAAGATGAGAATGAAACTGGCTCGAAGTGCAAAAAACTAGTTTTGACGGATGTTGGAGATGAAACGCTTTTTCGTCACACCAGAATACCCTTTCAAGATGCTGGAAGTAATGAACTAACCACTCTCACCTACAAGAGCGCTGGGTTAATAAACTCTCTCTCTCCAGATAGTCTAGAAAAACTTGAAGAATCCATGGAAATCCGAGAACTACCAGAACCAACAGTTATGGAGGTGTTGTCTGTTGAATTTCGTGATGAATCAAAGTGCACCATGATTTACAACTACCGAAAGGATAAGAAGATAACTCGGGTGAAGAGTGATGTTTCAACCGAAATAGGACTGCTTGTTAATAAAGCTAAGCAAACACGTCCAATTGTTTTAATTTATATGGGAGAAGGAAAGACAGGAGATGCGATTTTTCGTACTGCTGAATCTCATGGATGTAATCGAAAGATCAACGATCCATTCAACTCATTGTATGGCAAGAGTTTGAGACAAATACAGGCTTATTTCAGTGTTGCTCACCTACACGATTTTCCGACAGGAAGTGTTATAGCTTATGAGAATCCTGGAATGCTAAGAAAATGTGATACTCGTTGGAACAAGACTGCTGATGTTATAGTGGCTAATTACAGATGTATGGTGAAAGGAGAGCTATTGATTGGAGATCTTAGCATCCCTGCTCAAATAGCTTCATCTGTGGTGGCGGAAAAAAGTGGTGTAATCGTATTCAGAGGACTGAAACAAAATACGAACAACATGATTTCCTACGACATCATTCTACTCTCAGCTCTTCAAGCTTTCATTCAAGTCTCAGAACTGTTTGATACTTCGCTGCAGCACACCTGTCTCTCCTACTTTGATGAAAATGAAAAAGAGAATTGTCCAGAACAGCATATCAGAGCCTTAATCGATAACACAAAGGATGTGACTTGTCTTCTATGATGGTAAGTTTCATATCTATTTAAAGAAAGATCTGAAGTATTTTTGTAAAATTAATTCATATAACTATGTATGATAGAGTCATTAGTTACTATGTCTTTTAGATATAACTAAAGAGCGCTCCTGAGGAAGAAAATGAGAAGATCTTATTTACTTCTTGCTTGAAACATTACAAAATAATAGTTTTTATAGGTTCTGTAGTGTTTAGCACAAATAATGAGATAAGTTGTATTTTATTCATTATATTTGTTATATCAAATAAAAATCAATTATAATAATTTATTTTAACAATTTACTTAGTAAATTAGTTCCTTGTATATGTACACCATCTATTCCTTCTACTGTATCATCTTCTATGAACTCGAAGTTAGGATAGGTCTGTATGATAAATCTCCGTATTGAGTGATCTCTCATCTCACTATCTCCTATGTCTCGTAAACTTCTAACAATTTCATCCATACTCCATCCTCTACTTCTCAGTAAACAAAAGTATACACAATAGTCGCCACATACAGTTGACAAAAAACTTTGTAGTTGTGTTTCATTACTTCGTATTGTTTCATATCCTCCATGAATACTTAGTATTTCATTTACATCCGGATAAAAGGAAACAGAACGTCCAAACGAGTCAAAAAAATCCACCTCTGAATCATTAGCGTACACAGCCAACCAATGCTCCCCGGGTTGATGAGAATAATGGGTGTTGAATACGAAACATCCTGTTGGAAAATTGCAAATTTGCTTCCAAAACTGTTCTCTAGCTCCAACATGAATCCCTACGCTTTGACATAAAACGTCTGAAGATAAGATCGATCGACTTTGTATGGTATTCATCTGTAACTTTCTGTTTAAAGCACTGCGTCGCCTCCGATAGTTAATTGAAGAATGCTATCCATCTCCAACACACCGTCTTTTACAAAGTATGCTACCAGGGATAATCCATCCGTCGTGTTAGCGCTAAAACGAATTTCCACACTTGTTGTGACATTTTTCATAGAGTGAAAACCTTCTTTAAGAAAATCACCAGTCAAATCAAATCCATAAAGTGTAGTACCATCAAGGTATTGTTCTTTCGTAATACCAAGACTATCGCCTTCAAGCAAAGTTCCGGTAGCGTGTAGAAACTGATGATATTCTCTTCCAAAAATTCCTCTAGCATAATTTGGTTCAAATCTCCTTCCAATTGGACAATCACCAACTCTCAATACAATACTATCAACACTAGCATGCTGCATTCTATATGGATTCAAGGCGAAACGTCCGTTCATTGCGTTGTGATTAACTAAACCTAAATAAATTTGTTTAGGTTTTTGTTTGTTTTCTTCCAAAGTGATGTCGATCTGCGCAACACCAGCACGAATTCCATATAGTTTTATCCGTTTTCGATCAACAGGATAAATGTAGTTGTGGCCTTCCAATGCCAAACTGAGTTGGGAGTTTTGTATTGTAGGATTCACCTTAACTTTACAAAGATGAAGTTCAAATTTATCAATTCTAATCTTTGCCCCTCCTGCAGGCACCTCATTCGCAGCAAACAAAGCTAGTTTGGCAGAGGCGCGCTCAAACTCCAGCTGCATAGTAGGACCTGGTATTATTAGTTTTTTCTGCTGAAATAATGCGAGATGAGGTTTTCCAGTTAATTCTATTGTCTTTCCACCTATGATTAGAGCTCTACTCTTTTTCTTATCAGCGGTTTTGTGATGACCACCGTCTTTGCTAGTTGAATCATCATACAACCATCCTTCCATCTTACCTTGATATTTCTTTCTTTCTGCACTGTTTTCGAGTAGTTGTGAAAAGTAGGAGCGTAAACCGTAGTTGTTAGCGTATTCAACGGTGGTTCCTTCTATCGACATTTTCAACTCACTGAATAATGCATGCATTGAATCCCCCATCCACACAACTGCATCATCATCATTACCTGTAATATTGGTTCCATCATCTTGAACAACCGTGGCTTCAACTTGCAGAAACGAGTTGTAAAGATCTGTGTAATGTTCAGTGCTCCCTGACAAGGTTAACTCAATACTACCATAAGGATCTAACCTATCAGGTCTGATGACAACATATTCCGATCTTTCTACCGATATGTTTGTTGGTTCCGTAGCAAATACATCCAACGTTGGATTTATGTTGTAGGAAGAACCTTCCAACTTATTACCTGTTGTTCCATTTAGGCTAGCCATCTTTTGCGAGTGATGAATGCTTGAAGCGTTACCGCTTAATGAATATAGATATCAAGCTCAGCTGTCTTTATACCGGATTCTACTGCTATTAAAATATACCACGATTACCAACACCTCTCCTCTTCTTTCCACCTCTTGTTTTTCTCCTTTTCATTCTATCTGGACGAACTGCATTGAGCACATCTCCCCCCAGATCATTCAACTCTGCCAATCCCCTCTTCTTTGCCGACGCTGCAAAACTTTGACCATCGATGACATCACGCGCTACATTTCCACCTACAGACAATGCTCTTTTCCCCAAACTAATTGCTCCTCTTTTCAGCATTGGTGCTGCAGATTTAAGTAAACTTGAAAAAATACTACCAAGTCCATTTCCTCTCATATTAGGCATCACTCGTCGTCCACTATACACTCCAATTCCATTTCCAGCTTGCATCTTGTAGTACTCATCAAAAAAATCTTTTGAATCCTCAGGGGTGTATCGTACCAAACTCATTTTAATTTTTTCTCTCTATAGTGAACCGTCAACACAACCTTTCCACCATCAAATGGTATTCGTTGACCGTCGTCACTCGTTATAAGTACTTTAATCATATCACTATTTAGTGATGAAGCGTCAACATAGTGGGTATTTTTAAATTCTTGATACACAACACTATTCTTCTTTCCTTGAACTGGAACTACTCTCAATAAAGGTACATTCGTATCTCCTACCATTCTATTATCAACAATGTTGGAATAAACATACAGGGATGTTAAACCGGAATTTATATCAGGGGGTGTGATATTATTGTATCTACCACGAGGGTATGTAGTTTTTGATTCAAATCCAAAAATATATGCTATATCTTTGGAAAAGCTTATGGCAGTATCAGGATCACTGTTAGTTAGTAAAGCGGTGTTGGTGATCTTGTTGTAGGAGATGGCGAATTTCTTGTCTAAATCCATTTCATTCATTCTCTTTCGTATAATCTCCTCCAACTCCTCTATACTATCATATCTTCCATTACCGATTAGGATGAAGGACTTTTCGCTTTTACCAGAGACATTAGACTTTTCTAGATATATTTTCCCTTCGGTAACATTTTTCCAATTATTAGAATAAGTCATATCTAGCAGAGCTAGCTCCCATTTACCGCCATCGATAACCAAATATTTATACAGTCTCACTGTAAATTCGGAATTGTTATTATCAGGAAACTCTTCACCACTAGAGTTTGAGGGTAAAGTTATCAGCATCGACATTTTCCCAACGTATGATGATTATATCAAGCGTTGTTTCCTTATAAACTATTCATCTACCCAGTCATTGAACTTTTCTCCATAACCTAACCACTTAACCAGAATCTGTCTTTTACCTCTTCTCATTCTTCTTCCCAGTATCTTTTCAATTCTGAAAATCGTGGGTTTTTTTACTTTTTGCAACTCTTTTTCGTAAAAGGTACCATCGATCATCTCCTCAGCTAAATCTTTCACCCTATATACAACAGGTTTTTCATCAATAAGTACATCGGTGATTATAAAAATCTCAATCGTCCAATTCGGGGTGTATCCTCTTTCAAACGCTCCTCTTGCCTTACTTATTCTCACATAATCCCCAACCTTTAGTTTTGCTTCTTGAGTTAAACTATGTTCACCTCCTTCATACACACGATTCCATACAAGTTCTTGATTTTGAAAATTCACATCATTTGGTCTCATACCTATAGCACCATGAATTGTGTTGTTGTATGCATTAACCATTTCTGGTAAAACATCAATGTATCTATCATCATCTTTATATGTCAAATATCTATATATCTTCTCTTTTAAAGTTCTGTTAAAACGCTCCACCATCGATGCCTTTATCGTTTCATTTTCGGTTGTAAAGCGCTTGATCTTTTTTTCCGCCAGCAGAGTCTTGACATTGACGTTGTCAAACTCTTTACCTTTATCAGATTGTAAAGCTTTATAGTTTTCCCCTTCTAGTATTCTTCTCAATCCTCTTGCTACTACCGGTCCTGATTTGTTGATGAGCGGCACAGCCCAACCTTTTCTAGATAAAGAATCAATAGCAGTCAGTAAAAATGCTGTATTATTATTTTCATCTCTTCGAGATCGAACATCCATCAAATCTACCTGTAGCTGCTCCCCTATTCCAGCTACAATTGTAGGACGACGCTTAAACTTGGTTACAACTTTTTTATGTAACGTGTAGGCATCCTCACCACTCAACCATTCACGGATTCTTTTTTCTCCCTCTCGTTTTCTACGAGCTTTCAGTAAAGCTCTAGCTCCTCGTAGAGATGTATGTAATGCAGGATTGTAATACAACTCTTTTAGCGTGTCGATGTCCATGAATTAGTACCGGGAACGACCAACTTTTTCTTCTGAGTCTTACGTGTTCGATGCGGGGATTTTCTGACAGTTGTGATTCCTTCATCAGTTAGCAGGCTTTTAAATCTACTGTAATTGGTATTTCCCGATTGTATTTTACCTCCTTCGGTTAGAACGTCTCGTAGTAAAGTTTTGGAAGTCCTAGGATTCAACCAATGTTCTCCAATTTTCAGTCTGTTCTTCTCCGAGTCGTATCTACCAATTTTACTCAGATTATTCAACATTCTGACAGCGATCGTTTGATCACTCTTTTTTGTTGTTAAATCAGCTGCTTTTTTTTCAAAATCTTTTAAATTTCCGCTTTCACTATCGTGCTCATCATCTCCATCAGTAAGAAATGTACTTCCTAGTAAGGTTGTGTCTTCAGTATCAAACAACCTTCCTTTTATTAATTCCATCCCAATATCATCATCATCATCAACCACTTTCACTGATTCTAACTCATTGTCTTTATCAACATTTGGTGAAAAGACATTAGGTTTATTATCGATAACTGTGCTATTGGCCAAAGGAAAAGTAGACTCTGTCTTTTTTTTCTTAATGAGATTCCAACTATCCTTTTGTGTCTGGTTTTGGTTATTTTTAATCTTTTTGACATCAGACAAATACCTACGTAGGTTTTCAACATTTTCATCTAACTTTTCGTATGAGGATAAGTCAGAATCATAAGCCGTTTCCATTAGTTCATTTCGCTTTCGCTTCATATTTCTCACTGTTATAGCTTCCATAGGATTATAATACAATGGAGGTCTGGTTTTCTCTTCCTTTACCACTGTTTTATCATCCTTTCTTTCCGTTAATCTATAGTATTCATCTTCAGTGAGTATAAAATTACGTCTGGAGAATGTTAAAGGCTGACGATTCATCTTTTTATTGATGATAAAACAGATACAATAGGTGTTATAATAGCATCCAAAAGATTCCCTCTACCACTCTGAATCAAAATTTTACGCTTATCATCAACTCTCCCTCTACCACTAAGTTTATGTAGCTCCTTCTTGTAATGCTGCAACTCAATAAACTGCTCAGAATCAAGAGGAACATTACCTAATATAATATTTTTAACACTTTCTATCAATGATTGAAACAAATCTGAGTTAGCCTTTTCGACTATAGCGATTTTTCCTTTCTTACTCAGATCATCCAGAGCTAAAATCGCCATTCTATTTCGCATCATTCGTGTTGAGAGTTTCATCTTTATCTTCTCCCTCCGCCTAGCACACTTTTAAGTAACCCAGGAACTATATTGCTGATGATAGGTCCTAGTAGAGCACCTAAAAATCCTCCTTTTTGCAATACAGCTTTCTTATCATCTAACGTTGATTTTCTTACTAAAGCGCTAATATCCTTCACGTTTCGCTGCAACTCATTATACTGAGATGATGTCAATGGTATCGTTCCATTTATAATAGCTTTAGCACATTCCATTAGAGTCATAATAAACTCCTTTTTGGCTTTGGCTATAACAGACTTTTGAATAGCAAAGGTTGTATTGTTGAGCGATAACAACACAGCTGCATTTTTTGTTAATTTTTTCTCCAAAGCTTTAGATATTATAATGCTTTCGTGTTGCGTCGTTGAATAACAAAATACGATTGAGGTGAAGTGAATAGTAATTGTATTTATATCCTTTTACTTGGGTACATATAATATCATAGGGAGAACTGATGTAAAATTTCCCAATAGTCTATATTGATCATTCGTTTGTTGAGTCGTATCTATTCGTAAATAAGAGTATGGTTTCTTTGTCGCATCTTCAAAAGCCTCTTGTACATATTTTATTTTTGATGGAAAACATTGTCGAGCCAAATAGGAAATAGAAGAAGCATCTCTAGGGTTTTTAAAAAGAAAAAAATAATGACTATTCAAGGAAATTGTACGATTTCCTTTTAAAAACAGATTCTGAACAATAAAAAACACACTTATGTTCAAATGATGACTATGTTTTGTATACAAAGCATTAGCATCAGCTTTACCAGAAACTTCATCCATGAGATCATCAATTATCAGCCATCGATTTTTACCATCTCTGGGAAAACTCACTGTTATATCTATCATGCCTTCATGAAAAATCACTCCTGATACATCATCAAAGGCTTTTTGGTAGGCTCCATAACAGTAGTGAATCTCTGTTGGTGGAAGGTGTGCTATAGTCTGACTAGCTTCAATCATTCGAAAAATCGCTTGCGTCTTTCCCGATCCAGTTGGTCCTGCAATCATTGCTGTAAAAGGAGATCGCATCGTCGGGTCATAATCTTCAGGTTTCCCATTCATCATAAAAAGATGTTCATCAATCAACAGTAGTTTCATTTATGATTCCAACAGGAGAGTTTCTCGCTTTTTGTATTTTTTCCATAGCTTCTTCATACATACTAAACTCAGTAACACCTCCAAAAGTGGAAAGCCCTACGACAAATACCAAAATTATCATAATTATCAACGCTTTACGCTTCATACTCGGTAAAACATCTATCATATCACGTTCAGCACCATCAATAGTATCAACTTCATTCATCGGTCTCATCTCAACATCATCCTCCGTCGACATCTTAACTTCCAATAACCATACAATCTTATCACGTTTTCATTTATATACAATGTTAAAACTATCAAAAAAATCAAATGCCATACATGCAAAATCTATATGCCATATAAGTTCAAAATAAGTAAAAAAATAATCAAAAACTCAAATGCCACTTAAATGCCACTCAAATGCCACTCAAGTACCCCTCAAGTAAAATACAATATAAACTCGGCGAATTCATCCAACGTCGTAACCCATTGCATAACCTCCAAGGTCTAATCCACAAAAAAACACTTGGTAGGGAGATCTGCTCATATATTACTACTGGGAGTAGCTCACTGTGGGGTAGTTGTTAGTAACTGGACACGGGTGAGCCATCTCTCTCGGAGCCTGCGACACCATGGCAGAAGTCTGATAATGATGGAATGGTTTCCTGGAAGGCTTACAGGGTTCTTCTTCCTCTTCATCACTTTCTACAACTCGTACCCTGGATGGCTTTGAGTCAGGAACTGCCTTGATGTGGAGGAACTCGCTTCCAGCACGAACTGCGTCTTCCAGACTCTGTGGATCCACTGCTAACAAATGGCGTTGCAGATATGGGTTACCCAGGGTGGAGGAAAACGTCTCTAGTATCATGCGTTCTACGTGTCTGTCTGGCAAATCTTCATAGGCTATTCGATCTAGTCTTTCTACCTCGCTAGCATGTTCTTGGAGGGAAGTCTTCGATGCCTTCTTCAAGTGTGCTACACTCTGTAGTGCCTCACGGCGTGTAAGGCCAAAGCGAGCACGGAGTGTTGTGAACACTGCCTGCAGGGTGTTGGGTCTACCGCATTCCAGTGCTTCATCACGAAGTGCCTCTCTCACATGGAGTAGGGTTTGGCGAGCATTCCACTCATTTGCTTCAGCGACCTCTAGAAACCGCGTGATGAAGTACTCTACATCACCCTGCCCATTGAACTTAGGAGGTTTGAAGTTCTGTGTAGGAGCAGGGGGTGGTGCAGGGTGTTGCAACACTCCTCGCAGGGTCTGTGTGAGTCTGTCTAACGCCTCAGCTTCTGCCGTGCCCACTGGCAACCGCCCAGTGCTCCTGGCTCTCTGTGTGGTCATCAACGTGGAGTATAGCCTTCAAAATCAGCAGGGTTTGTCAGCACGGGAGGAGACAACTCCGTGTGTCAGATGAACAGTGGAAGACTGACAGCACACTGCGTCAATGCCGTGTCAACAATGGGTGAGAAACTCTGGCCGTATATAGGCAGGACAGTTTCTAAATCACTCGGTACAGCGTATGCAGGGTACACTGCAGAGCTGAGAGGGGTACCCTGCAGAACTGAGAGGGGTAACCAGCGTTCGAAAGAGATGCCTGTACGATCTCGCATGAGCAGTACAGCGACTACCGAGTTCACCGCGCAGTGTGACTGTAGTTCTCTTATCAAACACAGCAAGGAGAGGGGGGCGTTCTGCCGGGTGGGGGGTACCACCGGGTCAGAGCAAGGGGTGTAACAGTGTCCCTGGGTGGTAGTTTGGCTGCTACCAGGCAACTATTATGTTATAGGAAACACCAATACTCGGGGAATGAGTAGGGGCGGTGTTTGGCCGTGTATAGCTTCTCTAGTAGTGTCTATCGTTCACTAGTATCCCACCGCTGCCACCAATGTAATGGATTTTGTCGCACCTTTACCAAACAGCTACTAGAGAAGTGTACTTGTTTAGCAATGTAACAGCAATTGCTAATGAGAGCTACTTATTCGCTAGTAGTGGCTCTGTGTATAGATGAGCTATGAGTCAATAAGCTCCGTGTTGTGCCGTGTGCAAGTATACTAATACTATTTGGCTATCTGCCAACTGAACACACCGTGTTGTTGTGCCGTGTGCAAGTATCCTAATACTATTTGGCCAACTGCCAACTGAACACACCGGGTTACAATAGCTAACACTTTATTGCTTCAAGAGACAAAAGCTTACTCAGAGTACTTCCCTTTGTAAGCACACAATCCAATCTGCCCACTGGGCCACATGTTGACAAAGTTATGCAGTTAGATATGCTAATGAACAGTTGAAAAATAGCATAAGATAATTGGTTCATAACAATAATATAGGTCATACAAAAATAACAGATAAACAGGCGCAATGCAAACATATACTCATCAATAGACAGTAACAATAACGCGCCAGTCCACTTTTATTAGTAAGGCGAGAAATCCCATGCTTGTGTTCTTTACTCATCTATCCTTGCGGTAGGCACGCATACACATCTGTACTGAGGGCAGTCAGGCGTAGCTGAGTCTAGTATAGCTAATGCGTGTTTACACACTGCATACTGGCTAGCAGAGCATCAATGTGAGAGGCCACCTATGCTAAATTCCATTACAATATTTATATCGATGCTTTTGACGTGTGATGTCATATTTCATGATCAATTTTTAGACGCTATATTGGGAAAAACTTAACAGCCTAATGAAGTCGGGATGGTTATGATGAACTTTGGTAACGTAAAATTGATGGAAACCATTTCATTTATTGCGTGTCAGTAGTTTTTTCCACTCAGGCACAAATTGATAACAAAGAGCTGTTGTAAAAATCGATTTCAAAGTTAACCATTTAGTAGCAACTGGCTAGCAATTTCCTAGTTGAGAACATTCCTCTGTACTATGAAAAATAATATTAAATTTTAGCGCATCAAACACTCTTATCATTGGCTGGCACACTCTTATATGCGCTTTTTTTCTTGTTGCTTCATTCATTTCATGACAAGATAATGTGAGAAAAGAGTTGGTAGAAAAAGAGATGATGGGCTCAACTATGCAATAGAATCTATCCATCCAAGGGCATCAGTTCTGATCTGGTTGGCAGATATTCCTAAATCAGGTCTAGTGTAGAACACCTGCGGGTAGGTCTCAACCATCTTCCACTGCAAAAGTCCCAATCAAACTTGACAGCCCATTCCAAAAAAAAGCACATCAGTACCTCATTGTATAAACATTTTGTACCCAATAGTACCATTACCAGTTGTTAGACAGCCACATCGGCTACTTCAAAGTTAACAAACTCATGTGACACTGATTGCAATGCCAATATATTTGTACAGCACCCCTCCATCAATGCTTATCTACACCAAACCAACCATTCAATGCAAGCTAACCATGGCATTAGTAAGGTAACCACTGGGAGTGTTAACTGTTCACAAAGTGCTTTGAAACAGTGAAAGTATGTTATTGTGCTTCCTGTGACATACACAGACACTAAAACATGCTGATTCTATCTATGTGTGTACCGATATTATAATTAGTTTCTGTGTAAATGATTTGTAAATTTTAATAATAGATAAAACTCTGTTGGCCTACATAGTTTATGCATAGCAATTACAACTAGGTATTCTTTTTGTTAATGTTTATTAAGCCTTCAAAATCGCTTCTTTTTCATAAACTCTGCTGAGGGTGTTTCTAACTTCCTAAATACCAACATTTCATTCTGAATTAGGTTTGCTATAAGCTTTATCAATATTTCATGTTTGTTACCAGTAAGTCATTGAACAGTTTTGAAACAAACAATCAGCCTCAGATGGTTTTCTTTTGTCATGAGACAAAATTTATTTAGCATTTAGGACTATAATGCATAAACATTTTTGTCTTCTATAAAAATACACAACAAGCTCAGCCCAAAGTGGATTTGAGTAACCCCTTCAGTTATTCATCCATCAGTTCACTTTCTGAGATAGTCTTGAAATGAGGACCTCCATATTGGGGACTGAACTTAACAAAGCTTATTCTAGCTTTCATAACCTCATGTTATCTGTTGGGGCTTGAGCTGTTATCTACTGGCTGTTAATTATTTATGGCATCTGTTACTGTACACCACAAGTTACCACTTTACATTATCGGTTTATTAGATGTCTAGTTATGACTGAGTTCTTCAGTTTGTAGGCAGAGTCACCTCATGTGATCAGTTTAGTTACAAGGCTATTCTTCAGGTGGGTGTGTATCGCTGGTCAACTCAGATCAGCTGAGTTGGATCGCTTAAGGATTTTCAGCGAGTCTAACAAAGTTTTTTGCTAAACTGGCCATCCGTGGTTTAGCAATACACAACCACACTTGTATTGTTCCAGTTACTTTGTGGAGGCTGTGAAGTCCTCTTGCATCAGCTACTGATGGTCTTATTCTAATCCATGGCTGATATGGTACTTTGACTGATTAATTGATACACAGTTTGATGTAGGCAAAGGCTTCAGTTGGTGCTAGGTATAGGTGATGAAGCTATTTAGAGAAAATCATACATTCGATTTGGTTTCTCTACTCATTTCAAATATGCTCATGTATAACTGATAGAGTGTTTTAGCAGTTGAACGTTGCTGGGTGTAATTGTTTGGTGCGATCAAAGTACACATCGTTTATCCTGGCTGCAGAAATCGATAATGACTGAAGTGACAAGCCTCCCTATGCTGGCTACATCTTTGTCTCATAGTTTTTTCCAGGTGCAAATGTGTACTGACAGGTAGTTTCAGAAACTTACCTCAGACTATTCAAATCCAATCCAAGTTGGTTTGGCTGCACCTAGAAGTAAAGGGCATGAAAAACTTTTTACAATATTTCCTCATTAATAATTGTTTGTCCGATGCTCAAGCAAGAAACTAATAATAGTTAGCTGCAACCAGAATTGATATCTAATTTATTATTATAGTTGTGAACTGGTCAATAAATGTGTGACCGAGAATGTCTTTTGAGAATACAAACCGAAGATTGAGTACATCAAACCTACCTACTATTAACTGATAGACTGTTGAATGTGCAGTGCGAGCAGGTTGTATCAGATAGGATCATTAGAAATTGCAACACTTGGGCCCGAGCCAATACAAGGTTTACAGGTTTTATTGGTGTTAATGGAGTTATCCCACCAACGCCAAACTACAACATAACAACCCACTCATGACCACCTACCTACATAACTGGGAAGACTGGCATTAGGAGCTAGAGGCTAAGTTAACTCAGAGTATATATACAAGATGAATAGGCCAAGTATTTTTTGTGTTGGAGAGTAAAACTGGATTCTTTCACAAAGTGGCTTTGCACAGCTTTCATTCCTGAAGACGACAGAGAAATAAAAAGCGTGTTTAAAAGTGAGATGTATTCTTGAAAATTCGTCGATTTGTGTTCATGAAACTAAAAATAACTGTTTCATGTTCACAGACATTCTTCTTTTGGAGAAACTGAGACTGAACAGTAAGAGCTACAACATCTATAGCAACAATAGCAAAACATCATCGTCATGGTCGTCGTCGTCGTCGTCGTCGTCGTCGTCGTCGTCGTCGTCGTCGTCGTCGTCGTCGTCGTAGTCGTTGTCGTCGTCGATCGTTGTCGATCGTCGTTGTTGATTGTCGTACTCGATCGTCGTCGTCAATCATTGTAGTCGCTCGTCGACGTCAATCGTCATTGTCGATCATCATCAATCATTCTCATTGAACGCCGCCGTCGCTCATCGTCGTCGATTGCCGTCGTCAATCGTCGTAGTCGATCGTTGTCTTCGATCATCGGTCCTCGTTGTCTCCGATCGTCAGCGTCATCATTGTCATCATCGTCATCAATGTCTTCACCATCACTTCATTCACTGCTGTCACTGCCGTCGCCGACGCTGTTGCCTTCGTCGCCGCCTTCTTCGCCGCCTTCATCGCGATTGTTGTCGCCGCGTTGTCCGCCCTTGTCGTGGTCATCATCGCCACCACCGCCGCTGTCACCGCTGCCACCGCTGCTGCTACCACCGCTGCTGCTGCTATGATGGAATGATTTTAAGTAACAGCTCGGTAATACTTCACGATGTCAGCTACCAGTGTGCAACGCGTCGTCATACATTTTGAGGCCAAAAATCGTTTTACATGTTCTTACCTTGTTGCCACAGTGATAGCAGTAATTATTATTATGTTACTAATAGTAAATATTATCACTAAATGGCTCAAAACATGCTTTCAATAAATATCATTTAGTTTAAACTGCCCAAGGTTGAGTGCGGTTCAAAATTAAATTAAAGGGGTTGCCTTCTCCCACATAAGTTAATTTCTACAGACTAAGTCAATGCAGACCTACTACTAGTTTTTTTTCGAATAATTCATCAAGTTATACACAGCTATGAAGTGATGTTTGTAAAACTCGACTAGATAACATTGAAGTGGAGGCTCGGAAATGTTGCCATTGAAGTGCATTGAATTGCAAAGCAAAAGATTGCAACAAGCATGTAAGTTCCTGAAACTACGTTTTTCAAAGTCGGCAATTTTTTTAGTTTTTAATACAACTATTATTAAGTACTCAACTGCCTTCATGTGACAACATTTCACTATTTAAAATCCGAAAAACTAGATGAACATTTTTGATCAAAATATACAGGTTTAATTTTTGAGTTGGCTAAACAAAAATTGAAGACCAAATAAGAGAGATGCCAAAAATCTACATCCCACCTTGTTTTTTTCACTATATAACTTAAAATAGTCACTATTTCAAAAAGAGGAAAAAATGGCACTACAGAATAATAATGAAAATTGGTAAAAGTTAGTTTGAAACTACAACCTTCATGAATGAGTTGCAATTACCTTTTTCTTATTCACTTGCAGGTATTACCATTCATTGACCTCAGATTCACATCTTAATAGATCTCCATTAGGCCTGTAATACGTAATTATTTGTTGTGAGTTAGTTCTTTAAGTAGATTTACGATACCTAATGGATGAGGATCTATACACTCTGAGTGCATTTAACCAAAGGATGTTTTCAACATTTGACCTATTGTGTTTTTGCTCTCGAGGTTGCCTACGTATTGTTATTGTAAAAGAAAACCATTCAATAAGTTTATTGTTTTTCCAGTTACCTCCTATGCTAGATTTTAATTTACGGAAGCAGTACCAAATTTCTAAAAAGCTAAATAAATCACAGAGTTCCTTGTGTTGACATTGCTGTAAGCACATGGACTCAAAACAAAACACTTGAGTACAACCAGAAATAAAACACTTTATATTGTGAGATGCACAAGGGCTAACCCAGAGATCAAAAAAACCTCTATCTAGTGGTGCACAAACATTATTTGCAGTTTTTGTGGAAATGGCGAAGTCAGTTTAATATTTCACATAAGTTTTAGACCTTTGAAGTTGTCAACTTAGACTAGTAAGACAACAAGAATCCACTGGTTTCATTGGTTTATCAAAGTCCCTACTGAAGCTGACTCATGCTCTCCGGGGATGAAGAGTTAGTTTCGGACCAAAATATAGAAAATGTATAATATGCTGTAATTGTATTTACTAGTCTGAATGAATTGCATATTAGAACAATATATGTAAAACTGCATCTCACATAATCAATAGATTAAAAGAAAAGTAACCCTCCACAGACCTATATGGTGCCTATTCTCTCTAGTAAAAGCTCAGTTTACCATCTCCCTATTTTAAAACTGCTACTTTAGGAATGCCATCAACTTTAGACAGCCAGCTGAGTATCCATTTTGGCTGGGTTAGTGCAGGGTAAATAGTTACGATTGATACCTTCTGGGTAAATGATCATTTTATTTCACTCCTTGCCCTTGATTAAAGTTACAGACAGTGTTGGTATCAACAACCAGCCTATCACAAAAACAAATCTGAAATCATAATAGTTTGCTAGAGAGAAAACTTGTCTGACAAAACAGTTATTTGAGCTGCCTGTTTGTAGATTGATGTAGAGGTGCAGATGGCAATGATGAACAGGGTTATGTAATCTATCATTTAAGTAAACAGCTCAAAACTATGGGTGGTAATAAAAGTAAAGAGCCAACTGATGAGTTGGGCGGAAATGAAAGTAGAGAGTCAGCTGATGAGTTGGGCGGAAATGAAAGTAAAGAGCCAACTGATGAGTTGGGCGGAAATGAAAGTAGAGAGTCAGCTGATGAGTTGGGCGGAAATGAAAGTAAAGAGCCAACTGATGAGTTGGGCGGAAATGAAAGTAGAGAGTCAACTGATGAGTTGGGTGGAAATGACAGTGGACAGTCCACTAAAGAGTTCCGTGCTCCTAGCTCTTATGGAGGTAAGTGTATACATAACATAGAAATGACCTGGCAACAGCAAGAAATCAGTTAACAAATTGTGATAATTGAGAACAAAGATTTTATGAAACCTGTTAAGTTTGAACTAAGTGAACCATGTTTCTTTGAGAACATGAAATATCTTTTATTCATTTTCTATCGTGATTTCCTGCTGTACAAATTAAATAGCTATTTGTTCCTCCAGAGTTGGGTTTTACTGGCAATAATCGTTCATCAATAGCTTTTACAAAACTGGTGAATCAAACTTAGTATGCAGCATAATCATTAATTTAAAATGTGCACAACTTTCGTTTTCCTGTTATTGGTATCAAAATTGATTTAAAATCAACATTTTTTTAACTGAAAAGAAGAACTACAATACCTGCGGTAAAGAATTTATAGGTAAAAACTTCTTGTTCTTCTAATTTTGGTAACAAAAGTATATTTGTTTCACTGGTTACTGTTAGATAACTCATGGTGTGTTAGTAGTAATATATGAGCAGATCTCCCTACCAAGTGTTTTTTTGTGGATCTGACCTTGGAGTTGAGACAATGGGTTACGGCGTTGGATGAATTCGCCGAGTTTATATTGTATTTTACTTGAGGGGTACTTGAGTGGCATTTGAGTGGCATTTGAGTGGCATTTGAGTTTTGATTAGTTTTTTACTTAATTTGAACTTATATGGCATATAGATTTTGAATGTATGGCATTCAAGTTTTGATAACTTTTTTACATAACTCGAACTCATATGGTATCTTGAGAGAGAGGGGAGAGGAGAGAGGAGAGAGGAGAGATGGGAGATGAGAGAGGAGAGAGAGGAGAGATTTTTTAGTTTTCTATACATTCATGTATATATGGTTAGTTATGTACATATTTATGGCTATATTTATATCTACATAGAGAGAGGAGATATATCTACATTGAACAAATATATTGATCAAAAATGAAAATTATATGTTTATATACCTGATTACATAATGAGGGGTACTTGAGTGGCATTTGAGTTTTGATTATTTTTTTACTTAATTTGAACTTATGGCATATACATTTTGAATGCATGACATTCAAGTTTTGATAATTTTTTTACATAACTCGAACTCATATGATATTTTGAGAGAGAAGAGAAGAATGAGGAGACTACATTGAATCAATATATGATTATATACATTTATTACATAATAAGTAGCAAAATATTCTTGTATAATATAGCTAGAGTTAGTAAATACTAAGTAATTCAAAGCACTACAACTTGTAATGACAATCAATGGTTGATAGTCTTTTTCTTTACAATGTTGTCATTGTTGTACTGATGTTATAACTAGGAAGGAAGACTTCTGTTCTATGTACTTTTGATTCCATAATGAACTAAAATCAAAAGTTATGTATTAGTATAGGATGATTAAACAAAAATGTAAAATAATTACATAAATTTGAATTATAGTTCTTTTTACATTGGTTAGTTAACATTATATAGTAAAGGGAAGTAACTCACCAAGTTATATTATTCAGTTTGTTTTTTCTTGAGCATAATTTTCATCAAGCGTTTTTGATTCTCTCTCTTCTATCTAAAGCAAAACAAAAAATAATTGCTTTATAAAGAAATATTATCTAATTGGAAGTATTACTTATATCAGTTAGTTTACATTGAATAAAAAATACTCACTGTGTTGTCTTGTCTGACATGCTCTTTTTGAATATAGTTTTCACCAGGGGGCGCTGGTTCTCTCAAAGATGTAGAAGATGTGTTTCCCACTCCCATTGAAAGCACTAAGACCTTGTTCTCAACAACCTCATCTGTAGTAAAGTACTTCATCTGGTTGGAATCATCAAGTTTGTTGGATAGGTTTTGAGCCGTTTCTATCGCTTGTAATGCTGTGAATGTGATTATATCATGTCGATGATAACCAAATCTACTAACTTCACGATTTCTTACAAGTATGACTCCTGTTCCAATTTGTTTGATGTTGCTAGCGTGTTTTTCAGGTATATATAGAACTCCCATCATCAAACCATCATATTGCAAACATCTGTAGTTTACCAGTAGCGCATTCATCACCACATCTCCATTAGGTAATGTTAACTGAGTTGATATTTGAGGAGATTCAAAACTGATTACACTTCCAACAGCAAATTGCGAGAGCGTTGCGATACGAACCATACTGATCAACTGAGTAGGTGTTTTTTTTTTTATTAATCTACTTAGCTGTTTAGCTTCCTCAAGGGAAATATTGGATGGGAAGTTGATAGGGTGAAAGATTGGATGCTTGTCTGAATCGAATCCCATAAAAACCACCAGTTTTGGAACATCCGGTTGTGTTGGAGCTAATTTGTTGTAATCCTCATTTCTCACCATAGACCTCACTTGTCGTCTGTTGCCAAATGTTTCGATATTGTAGCGGATAATGCATAAGTTTTTATATACATCCTCAGTTGGTTGTTCGATGGAGACTATCTCGAGAAGTGACGGCGTTTGATTTAAGTGAAGTGGTTGAAACCTTCCAATCATTACTCTGTCATTGGTATCGCAAGAATTGAGCAAACTAGCAGCATTTTTTGACAAGCAGGAAAGATGAGAAGGAGATGGCGCTTTCAAAGTCCAAGTATAGTCAATCGTTTTATTTCTATCCGAATCCCATGGCTTTGGTCGAATTGTGTTCAGTTTCCTTCTTATTAGATGTGAATCAGGAGGGATATTTTCTTTATCATCAGAGTATGGCTCGAATGTTGAGAGAAATGAGGTATTACGGTCTTCATTCATATTCAGAGCGTTCAGTCGGAAGTTGGAACTGAAAAGAGAGTAAAAAATATGTAACAAATGGCTGGAATTTGAAAAATATTTTGAAAAGAATAAACTAACTAGATATTTATAAAATAAACACATAATCAAAACCATAATAATTTTTCTGATGCGGTATGGTGAAACTATTTGATCTTTTATTAATAAGAACAAAATATTAAAACTTAAAATTAACTTTCTGAAGTATTATAGCAAAACTAGTTGAAGTTTTTATCAGTATATGTTAAAGAATTATTTAGTAATTCTCACCTTATTGAGTTTCAAGTAAATGTAGTAGTTGGTGTGTAGATGTTGCTTCCTTGCTAGCTATTGTAGAACTGGATGCTTTCTGTGTGAAAACACTGGTTCTTAAATAGCTAAAGCTGTACTAATTAACCCTATGAAACCTTTATAATATATCTATGACTCAGCAGTTTTTTCACGCGATATTCCCGCGAAAGCTTTGGTTTTTATTCGCGTGAAAATTATTTTTTTACTCCCGCGAAAGCAATGGTTTCTATTCGCGTGAAAATAAACTATTTATTCCCGCGAAAGCATTGGTTTGTATTCGCGTGAAAATAAAATATTTATTCCCGCGAAAGCAACGGTTTCCATTCGCGTAAAAATGAAGTATTGATTCCCGCGAAAGCTTTGGTTTGTATTCGCGGGAAAATAAAATTTTTATTCCCGCGAAAGCAACGGTTTCTATTCGCGTGAAAATAAACTATTTATTCCCGCGAAAACATTGGTTTGTATTCGCGTGAAAATAAAATATTTATTCCCGCGAAAGCAACGGTTTCTATTCGCGTGAAAATAAATTATTTATTCCCGCGAAAACATTGGTTTGTATTCGCGTGAAAATAAAATATTTATTCCCGCGAAAGCAACGGTTTCCATTCGCGTGAAAATAAAGTATTGATTCCCGCGAAAGCAACGGTTTCCATTCGCGTGAAAATAAAGTTTTGATTCCCGCGAAAGCTTTGGTTTGTATTCGCGGGAAAATAAAATTTCTATTCCCGCGAAAGCAATGGTTTCTATTCGCGTGAAAATAAATTATTTATTCCCGCGAAAGCATTGGTTTGTATTCGCGTGAAAATAAAATATTTATTCCCGCGAAAGCATCGGTTTCCATTCGTGTGAAAATAAAATATTGATTCCCGCGAAAGCATTGCTTTGTATTCGCGTGAAAATAAAATTTTTATTCCCGCGAAAGCAACACTTTCCATTCGCGTGAAAATAAATTATCTATTCCCGCGAAAACATTGGTTTGTATTCGCGTGAAAATAAAATATTTATTCCCGCGAAAGCAACGCTTTCCATTCGCGTGAAAATAAATTATTTATTCCCGCGAAAGCATTGGTTTGTATTCGCGTGGAAATAATTTTGTTATTCCCGCGAAAGCAACGGTTTCCATTCATGTGAAAATAATGCTGATTCATAGCAGTGCAACTTAAGCTATATAAGAAGCACTGTTTTCATACAGAAAGCATTCACTTCATCGTTAGTAACTGAAGGAAGAAGATCTACTACATCATCATCTACTACAACCCTCCTTCTTCATCATTTGAGTTACATAGGAAACAGCTGAAGTTCAAACAACTATGTATATAATTCATCTAATTCAAAGAACAACAAGTCTTCATTTATGATGTAAGTATTTATATTTCGTTTTAATTGTAATCAATTTAAGCGTGAAGACATTTTCTGAACAAAAAACAAGATTATTCACTATTTAAGATATCAAAAAATGATGTATGTAAGTTTTAATTATGGTTATTCTTATTATTTCAGAGGCTTCAAAATGAAAAAAGTACTCCTTCTTCATCCGAATTTTATAGAAAGCAGCTCTCAAGTTCAAACTTACTGAAGGAAGAAGATCTACTACATCATCATCTACTACAACCCTCCTTCTTCATCATTTGAGTTACATAGGAAACAGCTGAAGTTCAAACAACTATGTATATAATTCATTAAAGAAAAACAAGTCTTCATTTGTGATGTAAGTATTTATATTTTGTTTCAATTGTAATCGATTTAAGCGTGAAGACATTTTCTGAATAAAAAACAAGATTATTCACTATTTAAGATATCAAAAAAATGTTGTATGTAAGTTTTAATTATGTTTATTCTTATTATTTCAGGACTTCAAAATGAAAAATGTACTCCTTCTTTATCCGAATTTTATAGAAAGCAGCTCTCAAGTTCAAACTACTAGGAATATCATTCATTTTAATTCAAAAGAAAAGACAAGTCTTCATTTCTGATGTAAGTATTTACGTTCTATTATAATAGTAATCAATTCAAGTATATTGAAAAAAATTGAAACCTTAGTCTTTTTTTATTTTTTTGCTATAAAGCATTATCATTTTTTTTTAGAATAACAACGAACTAGATCAAAGGAAAAGAACTTTCCAACAAAACTTCAACTTGAGTAATAACTGAAGCTACTACTTATATTATATATAAATAATGTGTCGAGTAACAAACAACAGATATGTAGCAAACACTATTTATAATGAAAAAAGAGAAATGCAAAAAACTCGAAATTGTTTTGAAAATACTAAAGACTGCGCTGAATGGATAGATGATAGTTTACTCGTTACTTCATCGTTGTTTTTACAACAAACTTTTCCTGATACCACTGCAATAACTTATGTCGTCGCAACTTATCCGGATAATCACTGTAGTCTTTTGTCATTAAAATTACAAAAAACTATTGCGCAACTTTCCCCATCGGACTTTTTCAAGTTCATTTACAATGAACTCTCTTTTTATGAAAGAGAGGCTTTAATGCTTGATGAAAGTTATCGAAGAAAATCATTTCTTACAAATTGGAGACGAGTAGGTAAACATTGTGGTGAAAACATGGCTGCAGCTGGTTTCTATAACCTTGAAAAAGACAACGCTGTTCGATGTGTTTTTTGCCAAGGGGTATTACTAAACTGGAAGGATGAAGATGAACATCCGATGAAAGAACACGCTAAAAGTTTTCCGTTTTGTCGATTTGTTAGAGGATTTAACACTCACAATCGTCTGTATAGACCTAGGAAACTACTTGCAGATGAAATGAAAAACATCTCAATTGTCAAAAGTTATACGATGGAAGAACAAAAGATCAGAAGAGGAGATTTAACTGCAGAAGTATTACCTCTAGGTATATCAATTGATCGTGCTGATACACCACGTTTTGCTACTGAAACATCTAGAGAAGACAGTTTCAAACAATGGAAGGGTAAAGTCTCCATGAAACTCCTTTCCAATGCAGGTTTCTACTATACTAAGTTCGGGGATAGTGTGAAATGCTTCTTTTGCTCAGGTGAACTTAAAGAATGGAAAGAGAGTGATCTACCATGGGAGGAACACTGTCGATGGTTCCCAGACTGTTATTTTGTACTCGGGAGTAAAGGTGAAGAGTATGTTGAGGATGTTTACATGCGAACGGAAAAAGGCAAAAGGTGTAAGCGACGGGTTGAAAAATATCGAGAAAAATTAAAACAAATAACTCGCAACAATGACACCGAAGAAATGAAACTTATTTGCAAAAAACTAGGATACAGTCAAAACGATATCGAACAAGTTTTAGTGTTAAATGGAAAACCTTTTGAGCGAATAGGTTTTATGATTGAAGCCCTACATATTTTTGAAAATGATTTTACAACTGTTGAGAATTCGTCAACACTGTTAAAAAATGATGCTAAATCAATTGATTCGTTAAAAAAAGATAAAGATCCGCTGTTAAAAAATGATGCTAAATCAATTGATTCGTTAAAAAAAGATAAAGATCAGACTAAGCAAAGCAAACTCGCTCAATGTGTGTCTGAGACGCATGAAAAAAAAGTAATTGCAAATCATATCTCTCTTCCGTGTGGTCATCTCATTTACTGTAGTGAGTGTAAGGAAAAAGCGCTTACTGAATGCTCATCAGAAGTAAAACCTTGCCCAATCGATGGTTGTCAGGTTGAAATTAAAGCATTTATGAAGATCTACATGAGCTAGCATAACAATTAACCTCAAAAAAAAGAAAAAGTAATGAATGATTAAATAGATGTTTCAATTTGAAAACGTATCATTCGCGTTTTGTAATTTAACGGAATAACAACAAATATGCTACGTGTTGAAGACTTTGCTCACCAAGAAGCTTCCGATGCTATAGGTCCTAAGACTTTTTTGGCTGAGGTTTCTGATGAAATGTTGAGGATTTATTTTACGGAGGAATGTGTATACTGTGTACTAGGAGGAAGTTTTTACAAGCAAGCAACCAATCTATCGCTACTAAACTGTTACTGTTCACACGTTGATGACAAATGTATCACTTGTAAAAGATATGCTGAAATGGTTGAAGGCGCTACACCTACCAAAAAAGAATTGGGTGATGCTATCGACTGGATTGATAGAAGACAAGTTTTGAAAAATGCTAAAATGGGTTTTTTGGTGCATGATGAATGGATTAATGCTTTTTTGGATCTTTCCACTGATGATTTGAAGTCTCCCTTTTTGTTAACAAATTTGAGAGCACGATTAAATCCCTACCTATTACCTACTAGTCAGAGCAAACTGGCTTATCAACGACTAAAGGATAAATTACTTGCGATAGCAGAAGGATATCCATACGCTTACACTCTTGATGAAAAAGAAGACTCAGTCAACCCGATAATAACTATTGATTCGACAAATATATCTGAAGACTCATAAAAGAACTGCTACAAAAAATGTTGCTTCATTTATCTCTGAACTACAGCAGAAACATGAGTGGAAAAACTCAAGGATTCAAGTCAATTGGTACATTGGCTGATTTTGTTCCTAAGTTCATAAGGACTCATTTTGAACACATTCCTTTAGAGCGTTCGAATCCTCTTTTTGTTCAACTCATCACCGAAGAAGTATTTTATTTTGTGTTAGGATTCAATCTAGTTCGTAAATCAATACAAAGCATGCTTTTGAGCTGTAATTGTATTTCAAGAGCAAATCCTCTCGAATGCTTAAACTGTTCTAGGAGCTTTGATCCAAAAGTATGCTGTCCGCAAGACAAGTTGATAGATTTTGAAGATCTCAAAAGAGCGATCGAACTGGTTGATATAAAGCAATGTTTGAAAGATGCTGAACTGGGTGATTTGATAGATATTTCGATTTTAAGAGGTTTGACTTCATTTCGCTGGACAGGAACACATGTTCTTTTGTCTCAATCTCGATTGGAACCATACTTACATTTTGGTAACCACTTTGATGAGATTGTTTCACATCTTCAAAATCGGTTGAGAGAGCTGAACAAGCCGCTAGCCTCTTACATATAAATAGAAAAAAACATCAAGAAAGAAAGTATTCAACTTTCAACACTGAAAGCGAAAACATTTAAAAAAATGAGCTGCGTATTTATCTTGCTACTGGCACTAACATTTCCCAATGTTAGTGGAGTATTCTATACCAACGAAATTGATGAATGTATAGCCGGAGCTATGGATAAAAATGATGTCTTGTTTTTTTCACCTTTCAAAAGGACTATACGATATAAAGATGAAAATGGAAAAAACTGTGTGCGACTCTACCCTCCCGACTTATTATATTGTGGTTTTTTCATCCCTCCAAGCGCTTCTTGGATCTGCAAGGAAATAACTTCTACAGATTCTGTGTCTTGTGATACACCAACAAAATACACTCTGAATCAGGAGGAATGCGCAATAGGGGTTAAAAATAATACGGAAGGTCTTACTCAAAATACAAAACTATTTTGGAATGATGAATTATGTGTATTTGAATACAACACCTCACGTTTGATTTGTCCGCCAACAGAAGAGTTTGAGACAACCAACTTTGCATGTGTGGAATGCAATCGTTTGACCAACAGGGAGTCGAAAATAGCTACTATCATCACTAACATCAATGGTATTGAAGGTGTAAATTTGTCATTTTCGAGTTTTGAAAGTTTGAAGTCTGTTCAAAACAAGATTATCATCAGTATCACATGTCAAGGAGATACCAAAGACAAATGCAATCCCAAGGTTATAAATATAGAGCTTTAGTTGAAGCATATTAACCAAAGACCACCGAAATGCAAGACAGTTAACTCTAGATGATGAAAGCATAAACTAGGTTAAAAGTCTCTCTCTCTGAATAAAAAAAAAATGAGATATTGCATCTATCTCCTATTATTCCCAATCCTAAGCGGTTATTGTCTTGTAACAGAGTTTACACCATTCACTTTATCTCATAGAGCGTCTGGATGTTTTCGGGGAATTCTTAATATGGAAGCGGTTGATTCAGTAACTCGTATTTTAAGAAAAAACTTAAAATATCGTATGCGTAGACTCAAATGTTTCATGGAACCTACTCACCTACGTAGAAGCTGTGACACTTATGATATGTGGCCTCAACACTACTTTGTTTGCAAAACCGACGAAGCTTTAAATTACATTCGTTTATACGATGAAGGATTACTAACTACGACTCGAAGAACAACTCCAACAACAACCACTGCAACTCCACATACAACGACAACAATCACCACAACTCCACAGACAACGACGACAACAACCCCGACGACAACCACTACAAACAAGCCAGTAGTTCCGGCTTTATCACCGTCAATTCCATCTCTTCCACAAGCTCTGGGTTTAGTCGATTTAATTTTGGAACAACCAAGCCCTACAAACTCTACTATATACAATTCGATTGTGTGTGTGATAGATACATCATATGCGAAAACAATTCAGTATCAATTACAAATTCAACACCGTCGATTTATAGAGTTTTTATTTATAATGATTTGGAGGGTTTTTCAAAACTTTCTCTGTCTATATCGGAAAATAGTAAACTTAAGCTTGAAGAAAATCTTCTCATCATCATTGAACCTGAATGTGATGATATTTCTTGTAAAGTCATCAAATACTTTACAAATTAAAAAGTTTTTATAGACTTTAACTCTATATATTCAACTTATTACACTCTATTATGATATCTATTTTATCACATTCTCCTTTTTTGTAAATTTGTACAATTAGATGAAATTTAACCATTTAGAGAATGATTTCTTTTTGCAAAAAATTTATGAAAATTGAATGAAATGAAAAAAAGACTATGTATTAATTATTATTACTTAGTATTTACTGACTCTAGCTATATTATATGAGATTTTCCCTACTTATTACATAATAAATGTATATATTCACATATTCTTTCATTTTTAATCACTGTATTTATTCAATGTAGATATATCTCCTCTCTCTCTCAAGATATCATATGAGTCGGAATTACAGAAAATTATCAAACCTTAAATGCCTTACATTCAAAATCTAGATACCCTATGAGTCATAATTATGTATACAGTTACTCCCTACTTATTATGTAATCAGGTATATAATCATATAATTTTCATTTTTGATCAATATATTTGTTCAATGTAGATATATCTCCTCTCTCTATGTAGATATAAATATAGCCATAAATATGTACATAACTAACCATATATACATGAATGTATAGAAAACTAAAAAATCTCTCTCCTCTCTCATCTCCCATCTCTCCTCTCTCCTCTCTCCTCTCCCCTCTCTCTCAAGATACCATATGAGTTCGAGTTATGTAAAAAAGTTATCAAAACTTGAATGCCATACATTCAAAATCTATATGCCATATAAGTTCAAATTAAGTAAAAAACTAATCAAAACTCAAATGCCACTCAAATGCCACTCAAATGCCACTCAAGTACCCCTCAAGTAAAATACAATATAAACTCGGCGAATTCATCCAACGCCGTAACCCATTGTCTCAACTCCAAGGTCCAATCCACAAAAAAACACTTGGTAGGGAGATCTGCTCATATATTACTACTTGTGTTTGAATCGGTTAATAATTTTGAAAAAATAATTAAAAATCTAAAAGATTACCCACTACTTGCTGTGTGTTACTACTGTTTTTTGTGAGTTATTCAGGTCTTCCACCATTCATTTTGTTAATTTACCAGTTTATTCTTAAACCATATGATTTTGGTGTCTTATGTGTACAGTTGATCTGCTATACTTAAAATTCTCCGATTTTCACAAGTAATGCATGTACTAGTTAATAGAGAATAAAAAATAGCATAGCCCTTTGAATGATACCAAAGGACATACATAGTCACAGTTGCTACTATTCCAAACCCTGTTAGTCCTACTATTACAATGAGCTTCTCCAGGGAGGGCTCTCTTTAAGCCATCAATGCTGTGAGTCACTTAATTGCAGCATTCCTTGACAGCTGATGAGCCATTTGTGCATGAAGCACATCAGCCATAAACTCTTATTATCTCTACTATCATGGAGATGATACAACATAAGAAAACAATTTATATGCCACTAAATCAAAAACTTTCTCGTTCGTATTTCAACGCAAGCAAACGTGTGAATGTAGATGACTTTTAAAACCTCCAAGAACATAACTTGTGGTTTCTTTGATACCCTTTAATCACACAATCATGGCTTCTGCTATTGGAGTACCTAATATAATTGTGGACTTCCTGCCTGCTTTCTCCTTCCAGGGTTTGTAGTACTGTTAGCTATTCCAGTATTACTGTACCAAGTATACCTCAGTGGCAGGCCTCGTGCCCCACTCTAACAACAAGCTAACTACCTGCAAATAGTAGAGTCAGCTCAGCTCTTCTAAACAACCAATAATACTATTGTTAGAGTTATTCCTAGTAGTCCTGACTAGAATGCATTCTAAAGACTCGTGTATTGCATCTCCAATGGGCAGAACTGCTTGGGGTAAACTGAAGATGTAGCAATACATAATACTTTACCAAAAACCATGCAATGGATATAATCAGATTGGTAATAAATATAATCAATAAATATACTCTTAAATGAACAAAAAGTAGTTAACTGAATAAAATAATAATCAACGCGCATTAACTAATATTGTTTGTAAGTTGCAAAGGAAACTGAACAATGAGTAAATCACAACAACTGACTTTAATTTGTTCACTTTCATGAACCGACCCTGTTGCCATAAAAATATTACCAATCAATTACCATCGCTGAAAATATATTAAGTACGAAAAGCAAGTTTTCAGGCTGTTGTTGTTTTTCAACGAGCCTTTCCTGTTTTTTTTTAATATGTAACAATTGGGAGTTATCTTCGTTGTGACCTGTTGGATACTTTATAAAAAGTGATCAAAAAATTATAATTTTCTAAGCTAGTTTTAATTTTTGATCCTTTGTTTGATGAACATGTTGCGGATACTCTTAATAGTACTAAGTTAAAGTTATTCCTAGTAGTTTAGACTAGAATGCAATCTAACGAGTCCTGTCATGAAGCACCAATGGGCAGCACTCCTTGGGTAAAGTGAAGACGTAACAATGCAGTAGAATTTTGCTACAATTTAGAGACAGATAACAAAAAATGAGTTTTGTTTAAAATTGGATCTAGTTGTTCAGATTCTTGCTGTCACTGTTCAAAATCAAAGATGTTGCATCTTTTGACTGTCAGTAACACAATCATTAAGTCATTCCTTGCTTGATTTGTTAGCATGAGCTTTTTTTTACAAGTTTTCTCAGTGCAGTACAATTGACCTCAAGTTTGTGGTGTACCAAAGGATGCTGTAGAATATACAACCCATTTGCAGTGATGTCTACTGAGCTCTAAATGACTAGCTGTTGGTAGTAGAGACAACTCTTGAAGATATTGATTAGTTCAAGAAAACATCTACTGCAATGAAAAATTGGAGAATAACTATTATGCTGCTTATACAACACTATGTATGCTTTGTAGTTTATGGCCATGGGCTTGCTCACAACCAAATAGGACTGACTGACCTTGTTTGTCTTGCTCACTCCTCGCCAACGGTCTTGCACCAATTAATCAAACGTATAGCCGTAGCTTCAAATCATTATTTTCGCAGAATATCTAGAACTCTCAGCACAGATTTTTTTGACATGAACAGAAACTGTAAGACAACTACAATTGGTTTGCATGATGAGCGATAAGTATCTTGAGTGAGAAAACAACTGCAAACACAACAGAACTGACTTGAGACCAGGAGCAGGCAGTGAATGGATGTCACTGTATAATGAGTTGAGCAAATTGACACAGAACTAGTTTTTTAATATTTTTTCGCCAAAATCTTTATAAATGAGTGAGTTATAGCAACTATTAACAGTTTTTATCATTCACCATTATGAATAACTAACTTAGTTGTTGTGATTTGATAAGTGTAATTAATTCCTTATTAACCTTTTGTAATAGTTGATATCTCTCTAAAAGTGCAGCTGCATTCAAATGGCACAACTTTTGTACAAATCACTTTATGCTAGGGAGAGTCATTCACTGAGATTGGTATTTTGTTTATGAGTTTCTGTAGCAGAACAATCCGGTGCTATTTTCACAAACAGCGATGCCACAAATTCTGCACAGAGGCCTTCATTGACATCAATTGCATCCTGTGATTGCTTGAAGCAATCGGTTAGAAATTATCCACATGAAATGACAAAAGTAGTGTATGAGGAGTGGATTTCTGTTTAAAAACCGACTGGACCAAATACCATACTTATCATTGACCAACTCTTCAAATTGTTCTCTAATACAGTATTATACTCATAGTTGACATCATTATAAAATCATTTTTGTAAGTCGTTTATTTCACTTATTCTTATGCCCATCTCAAAACGTTTATCATTGATTGGTTTCAAACATCAAAAAAACATTCTGCTCGGACATTAATAAAACCTCAGTGAGTAATGCTTTATTGCTGTTTAGTGTCCAAATATTGCCATCTTCTGAAGTTTTTTTCACGTTGTTTTTTTGCTATTTAAAGCTTCCCATACATTTTCATAAAAAATATTTGTTACAGAGGACATTAACAGCAGATTTATGTTTCATTTTGAAGTGTTGTAAAAGTTTATTTGTATACTAATATATCTATAATATATGGTTAAGAAGCACTACAAAATGATACAAAAAACCTCTAGCACACATGACTTTTTATAGGATGACCAATAATTAAGATTTTTATTTCCTGTCTATATTACAGACAGGATACAAAACATACCAGTGGCGACTATACAGCCATACAAATCTAAAGCATATTGAATAAAAACATAATAAACCAAGTCTTCAGGTTTGCTTGAAAGCCTAAAATAGAAGTTGTCATTTCCTGTGAAATTTGCACTAAGAATCATTCTCGCCAATGAAAAGCACAATTTTGTTGTACAACTTATAGAAAACAAAATGAGCAGAAAGTAACCATTCATTAAGCAATATTTTGGGTACATTAAAGTATTTGCAATAACCTTTTCCTCAAACTACACAATTTTGAAGCAGAAAACTCAACAAAATTATAAAAGTGACTCCTTGTCTCAAAAGTATAATTGACGATAAGTTTGCTTTTGACCTCCATAGAAAATTTTGCCTCAAAAAGGAACTGAAGCAAGGAAAAGTTTTATTTCAAGAAAATACAGAGCATCACGTAACGCAATAATGAGAAAACTTTTTGTTATGTCAGAACTCATTTCCGTAAATGAAAACTACAAATAGAGAAGACTTTCGAAGTAGAAAGATGCTTTGGGTTTCAATGTAGAGACAGCTGTTGTAACCATTTGTCCTGTCAACCATCTTCTTTACAAAACCCTATGTCAGAAGTCCACAGAATTTCTAGATGAAGGATTTTGCCGGCTTCCGTTTAACATAATCTTCATTGAAGTGTCAGAAAACTGAAATGTCAATATGATAATTTGCTACTCATGAACACACAGGACTACAACATACTAAAAACTTGCCTGAAATTTATAAACCACAATGTGACTTGCAAATGCAATGAGAAGGTTTTTGTGTATTGATCGTTTCAAAATTAACTCAACAAAAAGATTAACAAACATGCTGGAAGATCAGAACTACTTAGTTTGGTGCTCTTTTGTATAAACCAAATACAGCAAAATTCACTATCATTGCAAAAATATGGAGGCATGAAATTACACTTAGTGGTCAGCTTTATTCAAACAACTAGAAACGAATTGTGGTACTTTACAAAAATATCACAGCTTTTGAATTGCTTTAGTATTCCAAGAGCTCAGCAATGCAATGATTACGAAAAACAAGTGTCTGCCTGTGTCAGTGACTGATGAGGAGTTGTCACCTCATTAAGTATTTTTCAGTCAATAGAATCATCCTAAATGATCAGTTTTGAGCCTACTGTCAGTTTTTGGTTGAAAATAAATTTATTTCATTTCATAACAATAATGATTGTTTAGATACATCGCACTTGTCCAGCTGATAACAATTGTTAATGTGTTTTTTATAACAATGAAAATACTTGTCTGTTAAAAGAAAATCAATTTTACTAAGCCAACTAAAGACGAAGGCTATCATTATTACAATTACAGTTATAAATGCTTAATGGTAGATACTGTGTGGTCATTGGTAACTGATGTTGATTGATATCATATTTATTTATCTATGTTGTTGCCGTCACTGCAGCAGCCAAATACAATCAGTTATTTACTAGGCATTGTGTAGAGTGCATCATGTAATTTGTATATGTTGATCGCAACTTGATTGTTTTGTTAAATGTGTCCAAGTTTTGTTCCACCGACCAAAAAAATAAATTGCAGCTAAAAAAAACCCATTACAGTTGCTGCGAGTAAAACCGAACAATTATTGAGCAAGTGGGAAATTTTAGGAGAAAAAAAGCTGAAAATAATGGGCTTACTTTTAAACAGATCCTCATAGATATCCCTGTACACAATGGGCTGCCTTAAAGTATTTTAATGCAATAGCTGTCCAAACTGCCAACACTAGTTTCAGTTTTTAGTTTTTTTAGTGGTGTAAAGCTGCTCACATTTTATAATGTTCAATGAACTATTGTATTTTTGTTGTTGTCTGCTTGTTTGCAAGAAGTTTAAACAAAAATTAAATTATTGTAAATTTTCTGTTTAAATTAATCCATATTCATACCTTGCCCTATCCTCACTAGACACATGGTTTTGTTTTGCCAGGAAACAAAAGCGTGAAAATGTACAGCGATACTGGCTACCGATACGTGATTGATCCCAGTACTTGTTACTTCTCCATTTCTGTGTGTAGATAACTAATGAGTAGTATATTGGTTATTAAAATGTATATTATATAACAATTAAGCTCAGTAATGTGTAATTATTTGTGTGCAGCTTGTTCATTACCAGTACTGCTATGTACCCATCATGGATTATTTTTAGTTTGCTTCTATACAGATTTAAAAGTTTATAGTACAAACTAATTGTGTGCAAGTAACATTTAAACTTATTTGAAAATGAGATTAGATGCTTTTGTTTGTGTGAGGTCAGCTGTCACTGAAAATAAAATGGCGAGGAAATAATTATCTCCGTATTTAAACTACAGTTTCATTGAAAATTTCACCAGTATGCCAACATGATATTGTGCTGTATGGTCACTATTGTATAACACAAACTTTAACATTATGACTTACAGGAAGTTTTAGTTACTCACATTGTATATATACATTGTTTTATTGGATAGGAATCTGGTTGAGACACTCTGGTCAGCCTGCAGTGGATAGAATTCCTGAGAGGGGGGAGTGCACATTCAAGAGATACAAGAATGACCAAGAGATACTAGATGAGATTGGCACACACCACATCACACACATGTATGTGTGTGAGGCAGATACACCAACACTCAACCTTGTAGCTCCTAAAGTAACAGCATTGCAAATATATGGAGAGATGTACCCAAGAAGGAAATCTTCAGAGTTGGTCAGGTGTGTGGACCTCATTCAATAAAGTCAATTGTTGAAATATAACGGAGCACATTTTTTTTATTTCTACTAAAAATGAAAAAGTTTTCCATTAACTGAGGGATTTGAAAATTTCTTAGTTTCAAAAAAAGTGTCAAACTGAGTTCTAGGTTATTGAATTTTCTACAATAAATCCGGGTTTTCAAAGGTGGTGAATAAAACAATTTGATTGATATATAAATTTCAGATATGTCTAAGGTGATTAAATCTAGTAAGCAGTGAAAAGTGTTGCCTAAGATGAGACAATTAAATGTGGGCGTGTTGGCTATCAAGACAGTTGGTATCAACAACTAGCCCTTCCTAAAGCTATTAACAGTCTTTCCCCAGTCACTATGTATCTAACTCAAACTAACTATGTACAATCTTGTTTGAGAATGATAATTATCTTAACAAAGAACGGCAACTTCTGATCCATAAACTTGCTGTATTCTAATGAAAAAGATTTTTTACCAAATTTGGTGCAAATAAGCAAATTAATAAGTTTTACCACCGGGATGAGCCACTGAATACATTAATACTCGGTTTACACTAGTACGCTACGAAACACGGTAAAATATTGTAACAGCTACGATTGGGTACTGGTCCGCACTAAAGTGCCTGTTCAGACGATTGTTTGTCTGGCGTATTAGTCTCATATCCGTATGAAAACACCTTGGGCCCGTTTTAGTTTTGAGACGAAACAGGACCGGTATTGGTGAGAACCAATCTGAACAGATGGTGTTTTTGCGGGGAACTTCAGTGTTCGCATTTGTACAACGTGCGCATAGCAAAACCCTTGTAAACCGGACCTAAAAGTCTTATCTGATTGGACTCAGTATAATTCTTCCTTTCTCTCGGTAGTTTTCATGTGAAAAAACTTATGCTGAGTTTCTCTTCCACGGGTGAAATGACTCATGTGAAAGCAATTGGAGCTGAAGAAGAAGATCGAGGAAACAAGTTAAATGGAGCAAAAAGGGAAAAGTTTCGACAAATATTTGCTTCTTTGAGCAAAATGAGGGTCTACTAGACAACTTTGTTGGACACAGGCGTTCGCAAATGGGAAATAAAAATGGCCACTCACTGAATCAACTCATAATACGCAAGAGCGGGAGAGTCACACGAGTGTCCCAGTCTACACAGATACCTAGATGTAGAACAGAAAAGCTGCAAAACTCATTTTTCTATAAATTATCGAACTTTTACTTTTTTTACATGCTGTATTAGTGCATATCGTTTTCATATAATTTTTAGCCTTTTGCACTTGATAAACTTTTTTTTCTAGTGGAATTACACTGCAGTACGTCACTTCGTTGATTTGAGGAGGTTTCACTTTAAAATATATGTACTATGTAATATATGTAACACTTTTTTATTTTTTGGATCCGCTTGTCGTGAGCCAACTATTTTGTTTTCTCTTGACAAAGGTGCTATTGCACACAAACTGGCGTTAGTAGTAATATATGAGCAGATCTCCCTACCAAGTGTTTTTTTGTGGATTTGATCTTGGAGTTGAGGCAATGGGTTACGACGTTGGATGGATTCGCCGAGTTTATATTGTATTTTATTTGAGGGGTATTTGAGTGGCATTTGAGTGGCATTTAAGTGGCATTTGAGTTTTGATTATTTTTTTACTTAATTTGAACTTATATGGCATATAGATTTTGAATGTATGGCATTCAAGTTTTGATAATTTTTTACAGAATTATATACATTTATTACATAATAAGCAGGGGTAAATCTTCCCATATAATATAGCTAGAGTCAGTAAAGACTAAGTAATACAAAGCACTAGGTCTTGTAATGATAATCAACGCAAAGTCTTTTCCTTTACATCGCATCTTAAAAAATCCTCAAATGAGGTGTGGTAACACGTCTGACATCATACCAAAGAACACTTTTATTTTTCGGTTTTCCCTTTCTACCCAAATATACAACGTCAAACGGAGGGGGGTAATTATCACAGCTGAAGTTTTTAGCTATTTCAACTGGACAAAAAAGTATTTTGGGTTCGAGTTCATTTATATCTGAAGGATCATGGTAGCAAACTTGAGAATATCTACACTTCTCCTTACTTGATGGATGTATCACACCAGTCACTCGTATAATGCTTGGGATAGGAAGATCTTCAAATGTTTTGCAAACCAGAACTTTTGGTGAGTCAATCACTTGAGAACCTTTAGACTTTTCTATGAATCAATATATGATTATATACATTTATTGTATAATAAGTAGGGAAAATCTCTCAATATAATATAGTTAGAGTCAGTAAATAGTAAGTAATACAAAACAGTACAACTTGTAATGTCAATCAATACACTACTTTGCATAATACAAAGCACTATAGCTCATTTTATCCGCTTGAGACTACCTGTTGTCAGCATTTATTGAGTTTACATACCATCAACACCAAGCTGTTCATCAAAATCTTGTAATTCGTTTTCTAGAAATTCCTTAAGAACTTCATCCTCATTATTCGTTTTTGTTAGCTCCTCATTGGAATTTGTTTGTGTGCAATATTGTTCCCAATCACTAGCGTTGGTTGAAGAAATGAAGACAACATTGTGGTATGGAAGAGGATTTCCATTCTTACTCTGTTTTTTTCCTTTGTAAATCATCACACCAGGCGCACATCTTTTAGCTTCCTCATTGTATCTGATTGGTAGTAAAAGTGTTCTCGTCTCTCTTTTTCCATTCTTTTCAGTGACATAGCGAATGCAATTTACAATGGATTCTTCTCCATTGAATCGGAAAGGAATGAATCTTTCTACAACTTCGATGTAAGCGAAAATGGAACAATCTTTGAAATTGCTGAGATACTCGATGTCGTAAGCGAGTTTGAGTTCTTCGTCACTTTCGTCATTTTTCTCAGTTTTTCAGCTTCAGCAGTAGCTTCCATTGTGGTTAAGCGTTTTGTGCTGATACGTTTGACATTGTAGTAAGTAGTCTCTGGTTTTTTGGGGTTTTCCATCTCACCCAAGTACAAAATGTTGAAAGGTAATGGGTAGTTATCAACATTGAAGCTTTCAACTACTCTACTTGGGCAAACAACTTTCTGAAAATTCACTCCAGTTGAATTATCAAGATAGGTGAGAATGTAGTAATCTCCATATACACCAGCGCTCTGTTCAATAGAAACGATTTGCAAAACTGATGGAACAGGAAGTGATGCTAGTGTAAGAAACCCTCCAATCTTTTTCAAATCACATGCCTTCCATTTTTGGAGAGATTTGGCCATCTTGAGAGCTCTGTCAGCATCAGTGAGCAATTCTTTTTGTTCCATATTGTTTGATGTTGTGGGTAAAACCAGTTTTGGAAGAGCTCGTCTCTTTATTCTTGCTTCTTTTGTGACAGAGTTAGAGTTTTTTCTTTTGGTGGGTGTTTTGAGTGTTTTTTGTTTGTTTTCGATTGGTTTTAAATCCTTGTAAGAAGCAGAAAAATCCTCCATAGTATTCTAAAAAAGAAAGAAATAATATATAATTCAGCTTTTCATGTAAAACTAATAGATTATTTATTTCATACTTTACATTATAGCTAAACTAATTTTGATCTTTGCTAGGTAGGGAATAATAAATTTTTTTAATTTTACCTTTTATAAAGAGAAAGCTCCTAGTAGTTGCAATGGAAGGTGTAGTAGATGTTGCTTCTCCGCTAGCTGTTGTAGAACTGGATGCTTTCTGTGTGAAAACGGTGGCTCTTAAATAGCTAAAGTTGCACTGATTAAATCCTATGAATCAGCATTTTGTCCACGCGAAAACCAATGCTTTCGCGGGAATAAAAAATTTATTTTCACGCGAATGGAAACCGTTGCTTTCGCGGGAATACACATTTTATTTTCACGCGGATACAAACCAATGCTTTCGCGGGAATAAATAATTTATTTTCACGCGAATAGAAACCGTTGCTTTCGCGGGAATAAGTAATTTATTTTCACGCGAATAGAAACTGTTGCTTTCGCGGGAATACAAATTTTATTTTCACGCGAATACAGACCAATGCTTTCGCGTGAAAATAAAATATTTATTCCCGCGAAAGCAACGGTTTCCATTTGCGTGAAAACAAATTATTTATTCCCGCGAAAGCATTGGTTTGTATTCGCGTGAAAGTAAATAATTTATTCCCGTGAAAGCAACAGTTTCTATTGGCGTGAAAATAAATTATTTATTCCCACGAAAGTATTGGTTTGTATCCGCGTGAAAATAAAGTATTCATTCCCGCGAAAGCAACAGTTTCCATTCGCGTGAAAAAAAATGTTTATTCCCGCGAAAGCAACGGTTTCCATTCGCGTGAAAATAAATTATTTATTCCCGCGAAAGCTATGGTTTGTATCCGCGTGAAAATAAAATTTGTATTCATGCGAAAGCAACAGTTTCTATTCGCGTGAAAATAAATTATATATTCCCGCGAAAGCAACGGTTTCCATTCGCGTGAAAATAAATTAGTTATTCCTGCGAAAGCATTGGGTTGTATCCGCGTGAAAATGAAATTTGTATTCCCGCGAAAGCAACAGTTTCTGTTCGCGTGAAAATAAAATATTTATTCCCGTGAAAGCTATGGTTTGTATCCGCGTGAAAATAAAATTTGTATTCCCGCGAAAGCAACAGTTTCTATTCGCGTGAAAATAAATTAATTATTCCCGCGAAAGCAACGGTTTCCATTCGTGTGAAAATAAATTATTTATTCCTGCGAAAGCAACGGTTTCTATTCGCGTGAAAATAAATTATTTATTCCCGCGAAAGCTATGGTTTGTATTCGCTTAAAAATGAAATTTGTATTCCCGCGAAAGCAACAGTTTCTATTCGCGTGAAAATAAATTAATTATTCCCGCGAAAGCAACGGTTTCCATTCGCGTGAAAATAAATTATTTATTCCCGCGAAAGCAACGGTTTCTATTCGCGTGAAAATAAATTATTTATTCCCGCGAAAGCATTGGTTTGTATCCGCGTGAAAATAAAATTTGTATTCCCGCGAAAGCAACAGTTTCTATTCGCGTGAAAATAAATTATTTATTCCAGCGAAAGCATTGGTTTGTATCCGCGTGAAAATAAAATGTGTATTCCCGCGAAAGCAACAGTTTCTATTCGCGTGAAAATAAATTATTTATTCCCGCGAAAGCATTGGTTTTCGCGTGGACAAAATGCTGATTCATAGGATTTAATCAGTGCAACTTTACCTATTTAAGAACCACTGTTTTCACACAGAAAGCATCCAGTTCTACAACAGTGAACGGAGGAGCAACATCTACTACTACATCCACTGACTATTAAAAGTTTTTTCTGTGTGAATTTGAAAATTTTCATTGAACTTAAGACTTAATTATCTGACTTAATTATCTCACTTAATTTTTTGTCTACATAAAAAAAGTAATGCTTTCACACAATAAATCACTCGTTCTAACAACAGTAACTGAAGCCTCAACATCTACTATATAATATACCAACTGACTACTAGGAGTTTTATTCACAAGGTAAAATTTATTAGCTGAGACATTTAACTTTTCATATATCTATTGCGACAGTTGTCGCCGGAGTTGTCCACTCTTCAATGATCAATTGCGACAGCTGTCGCGAGAATTTTCGAGAGAGTTTTCTAGTATTTCTAGTAGACCTACAATAAATTTTTTTATATCATCGTGTAAAGCAGAATCTGTTCTATTTTCTGATTTTTGTTTGAGGTAAATCTGCCAGTCTAAACGGAAACCGCGCTATGAGCACCGCACCCCCTTCCTTGTTGGGCAAGAAATAATTTTTCTTGCTGAGATAGTTTGAAATAATATTTTTTGCAGAGAACCTCCACGGATGAGATTTGTTTTGATAAATGGTTAGATTATATTTATTTAGGCATGCTGGAAATGTTTATAAGTGGAAATGACAGGTAGTATGCTAGAAATTAATTATTTGGATGACGACGATATTGTTGACTAGTAATTTTTTATTATTTTTCATTTTTTTTTTAAAATGTTTATTATTATGGTTCTTTATATCACAAGATAGCGCTTGAAATTCTCTATTCAGTGGTGTAAAAAGTCAGGTGCTAGCTTGCATAGAAAAAAAAACATTAATAATATTCTCTGAAAAAATGTCCGGGATTTTCGCAAAAACAAGGCCAACTTTGATTGACATGTTATGGCTAATGTGGTGGCCCATTAATTCTTCAAAATTACCTACATGCATCAAAATTGAATTTTCTTTCTATCTGTTGCCTCAGTTTTTTGTTTGGAGCTTTACTTTTGGTGTTTTTTCAAAGCAAAAATGCCAATTTTCAGAAATTTGAAAAAAAGTAGTGTCAACAAAAAAATAGTTTTACCTCTTCACAAGTACAAAGTTAGCTTTATCTAAAAATCTGCTTATAGAATAGGTATTAGTGATTCTGATGATCTTCTTTTTAACTCTGTAACACCAAAAACTCAATTTTAAAAAATTCTCAAAGTTTGATAATTTTTTTTCCAAAAGCGCATGAGACCAGCAAATCAATCAGGCATAAAGCAGTCGAATTTGTAAGAGTTAACTTACCTTTTTATGTGCTATTGTCACATCTATTAAAAAGTAATGATTTTATTGTTATTATAGTGCTATGGAAACAGAAGAGGATGATACTGATGTAGACATACATAAGGAATGGGAATGGCTCATGAAAAATCAAAATGATATCAGTTTTTCAAACGCTGATAATGAATACATGAATGATGAATGCAATGCTGAATATGAAAATGAAATGGAGATGGAACTTGAAAATGCTTTTCAAGACAAACCTTCGACTTTTCAAGTTTCAGCAACTACTGAAAATACAATAGCCTTTGATAAGCTGTAAGTTTTTAAAATCATAAATTAATAATGTTAGTAGAGCAATTTTTTTTCTTTTTAGTCATCTCATGAATCAGGAAAAATAATGCGTTATCTCTTTATTGTAGACAGGACTCAGCATATCAGAGAATTAATGTAAAAGAGGGAGTTGAGAATTCATCTCATAGTACACAGTAAGTTTTTAAAAACTTAACTAATAATAATGTTTGAGCCTTTTTTTCCTAATTCCATTTTAAAACTTAATTGATAATGGTGTTTAAGTCATTTTTTCTTCTGTTACATTTCATACAAAATGTATGTGAATGTTTTATAGAACAACTATTATGTGTTAACATTTCTATTGTAGACAAAGTTTAAATTATCAGGAGGAGAATGTAGAAGAAAAAAACCCTGAAATTTCCCCTAATTGGAAATGGTTAGAAGAAAATCTCATTTGTTTTCGTTTACCCAATGAAACAATCAATCAAATAGGATTTGGTGCTGAGCCTTCACCACCAAAGACTAGCATAATAGCGCAAGATATAGAGCCAGTTGTGGAGGAGATGGTTGAAGAAACTGAGAATAATCCAATGATAGAAAATGAAGAAGAAGAAGAAGAAGAACAACAACAACAACAACAACAACAACAACAACAACAACAACAACAACAACAACAACAACAACAACAACAACAACAACAACAACAACAACAACAACAACAACAACAACAACAACAACAACAACAACAACAACAACAACAACAACAACAACAACAACAACAACAACAACAACAACAACAACAACAACAACAACAACAACAACAACAACAACAACAACAACAACAACAACAACAACAACAACAACAACAACAACAACAACAACAACAAGAAATGGAAGATTTAAATTTTGAAAGACCTAGCCGAGTATCAACCCTAGGTATTGTTGATGATAGCACAGCTCCAACTTTTCAAGATGAAGAATGGGATGATTTGATAGCTAGATATTGGGGAGCTATGAAAACGAAACATAGAGCTGGAAAAGTCATAGAACTTTTGAATGTAAGACTTTGGGATGGGATTCCAAGAGACCAAGCTGATACCTACCAAAACGACTATCATGATTCAAGAGTGTTAGAATTTCTAAAAAAAGTTTGGAGACAATTGAGCTCGAGAGCAAAAGTCAACTGTAGCGTAGGTTGTATACTAGAAAATAAAAATGATGGTGAACTCCGATACTTTCACTCATCATCAAACAATGCTACCGTATATCCAAAAGCTAAACTGATTGAAACTGAAGGAGATCTTGATGTCTTTTTTGTTGATGTTATGGAGACTGATCATCGTACAAATAGCTTGAGACGAAGACCAAATACGACTTGGAGATTGATGTTAATCACAAACATTTCGTTTTATTTCTACAAACTACTCGGAATGGGAAAAGTTGGATCACCACCAGAGCATTTACCCTCTCACGTCATTAACAACAGACACATACGAACCATGTTAAAAAACACAAAAGGAATACGAATTACCGACAATCTTTGTTTTTTTAGATGTCTAGCATTACACAAAGAACTACAAAAAAACGGTGGAATTGCAAAAGATCCGATAATTAAGGAGGTGAAGGAGTACCAACAACAATATCATAGTTTCATCTATGGTGATAGTGCTAAAAGTTGTGATGGGAAAGGAGTAACAGAAGCTGATTTATTGCTTTTGGAGCGAGCACTTCAACTGAAGATAACAGTGTTTTCTTTAAATGATGATATGACTTCAACAGTTATTTGGAATTCAAACTCCAGTTAAAAGGAGAATCTATATTTGGATCTTTATATCAATCACTTCAGTCTTATTACAAACTTGGAATGATATGTCAGAGCCTACAGATGTCCAACCTGTTCTACTTGTTATGACAGATTGGGGAATTTGAAAAGACACAGATGTTCAATCTCAGAGGCAACAACTATGCAGTTTTCTGGAGGACAATACAGTCCTACTGCTACAATATTCGACAAACTGAAGGTTCAATTCAGGATAGATATCGGGTCAGATGATTCCTTGAGATACTATCCATTTTTTGCAACATTCGACATAGAGTGTTTGTTACCTAATTGCGAAAAAGATCGAGATACAGACACAACCATTTACACGAATGAGCATAAACTTTTAAGTATTTCAATTTGTTCAAACGTATCAGGCTTCAACAACCCATGTTGTATTGTCAATAAAGGGGATGATGATGAATGCGTTGGAAAGTTCATTGATTACTTGGAAGATATTAGTGAAGAATCATATAGCCGATTGGAAAAACAATTTTCGCAAATCATAAAACAGATAGAAGGGGAATTACAACGACTGGAAGAAGCTGAAGAAAAGTTTCGTAGTGATTTTGAGAAAAATCGTTTCAGACGGAGAACAGGAGCTGAAAAAGTTCTGGATGATTTGTACAGCTATATGAAAAAACTCCCTATTCTAGGTTTCAATTCACAGACTTATGATGTCAATGTGATGAAAGGAAAACTGCTTCAAAAATTGAAAGATGTCTCCGACACAGATTTTGATTTTGTTATAAAAAAAGGAACCAAGATGCCTGTTATCGGAATAGGATCTTTTTTGTTTTTAGATTGTACAAACTTCATCGCTCCTGGATATAGCCATGAAATGTATCTCAAAGCATACAAATGTGAAGCCGGAAAAGGATTATTTCCTTATGAATGGATGAAAGACTTGGAACAACTTAATCAAGAACATCTACCTCCAAGAGAAGCTTTTTACAGTTCTTTAAAACAAAAGAACATCAGTGAAGAAGAGTACATAATTTGTCAAGAAGCATGGAAAGATAACGACATGAAGACAATGAGGGATTTTTTAAAATGGTACAACAACTTGGATGTAAAACCATTTGTTCAAGCGTTGGAAAGACAAAGATCAATCTACAGAGAGCATGGGATTGATATGTTAAAAGATGGCATATCTTTACCAGGATTAGCAATTCAATGGATGTTTAAAAAAGCTCCTCAACCACCCCCTCCATACCTCTCTACATACTTGGATTTTGATGAACTTGGTAACTCGTTTCGTCAGACTCTCCAATTTGTCTGATTGACAACTGCAATGCAGAACTTTATCCTCTAATAAAGAAAAACATAGTTGCTGGGCCAAGTCTAGTGATGCATAGATATCATGAAAAAGGTATAACTAAGATTAGAGAACATTGGTTGGGAAAGGAAGCAAAGGTTTGTGATAGAATCTATGGAGTTGATGCAAATGCGCTCTATTTATGGTGTATGATGCAATCAATGCCTACTGGCTATCCTCGAAGAAGAAAAATCGAAAACTCCTTTGTCGAGGAACCAGTAAAATTTAGCAAGATAGCTCATAGCTGGTTACAGTTCCAAATGTTCTCAAAAAAAATCAATATCAGACATCAGCTCAATGGGGGAGAAGTTACTCTCGGACAGCGAGGATTACCAGTTGATGGATTCTGTGTTGAAAATCGTCATGTCTTTCAATTCCACGGATGTTTCTGGCATGGACACGACTGCTCTTATAACAACGCTAAAGAGCAAGAGCTTCAAGCTAGTGGAAGAAAATCAAAAGCAAATCTGTTTAAAACTACGATGGAAAATGAAGAATATCTTCGAGCATTAGGTTACACTGTAATCTCGATTTGGGAGTGCGACTGGATGAAGCGTGTAAAAACTCATACAAATTTACAAAAATTTGTCAACACGTTTTACAATTCTTTCTACCCTAAAATACTTGAAAAAAAGCTGAATCAAGAAGAAGTGCTGGAGAGAGTTCAATCAGAAGAATTCTTCGGATTTGTTGAATGTGACATCGAAGTTCCTGAGGAAGAGGAAGAAAAGTTCTCCGAAATGCCTCCGATTTTTAAAAATACGATGTTAACCAGAGAACACTTGAGCGATGAAATGAAAGTCTTTGCTGAAGCCGAAGGTTTTTTAAAGACTCCTCAACGCTCATTAGTTGGAAGTATGTACGGAGATAAGATATTGCTAATGAGTCCTTTGTTGAAATGGTACTTGAAACAAGGATTGAAAGTCACCAAAGTTTATCAGCTAATAGAATATATTCCTAGAAAGGCTTTTGAAGCTTTTGGAACATCGGTTTCAGACGCTAGGAGAATGGGAGATGCAGACCCTAGTCAAGAATTACTCGCTACTACTAGCAAGTTGGTAGGAAAATGTGCTTATGGAAAAACAATCACTGATAAAGAAAAACATACCACCATCAAGTTCATCGAAGGCGCCAGAAAGCTTCATTTCGTATCAGAGGAAATAAATTGATCTCCATAGAAGAGATAGCGGATGATTTTTATGAATTCGTAACCTGTAAACAACTAGTAAGTTTTAAAACAATTATTTTGCAATTCAAAATTTATATTCCACAAGTTTACTTTGCTAATCAGTATCACCATCATTTCAGCTAACTATGAATGTTCCAGTACACTTGGGCTTCTCCGTGCTACAGTATGCTAAACTGAGAATGCTACAGTTTTACTACGACTTTATGGATAAGTGAGTAAAACCTAATTCCCTACTATTATCATGTATAAGTAAGTAAAACTTCCAAATAATCGAAACAATCTTTTTATTTATAGATATATTGACAGAAGTGATTTCCAATATGTTGAAATGGATACAGATAGCGCATACATGGCATTGAGCGGAAAATTAGAAGCACTGGTAAAACCAAGTATGAAAAAAGAGTTTTACAATGAATATGGTGATTGGTTTCCACGACCATACTGTGACAAACATAGGGATGAATTTTTAAGAATCAAAACATCGGCTTTAGAATGGAGCATGCAAGAATGTTGTGAAAAAGTAATAAAACATGGAAAAAGAACACCTGGATTGTTTAAAGAGGAATTTACCGGAGATGGAATTGTTGCACTTAACTCTAAATCCTATTATTGCTGGGGAGAAAAAGGAAACAAGTTTAGCTCAAAAGGTTTGAACAAACGAATTAATCAATTGAACAAAGACAGTTATCTAAATGTATTGAACACAAAAAAGTCGTTTATGGGTAAAAATCGAGGATTTGTAGTAAAGGATAAAAAAATGTTAACATACAAGCAAATAAAGCGAGGACTCATATATTTTTATGCTAAAAGACGAGTGTGTTCTGATGGCGTATCTACCGAACCTACTTTGGCTTAAATAAAAACCTTCATAATAGTCTTCTTTTTAGAATAGTTACTATAACTATATATATATATATATATATATATATATATATATATATATATATATATATATATATATATACTAAAAGGTAAGGTAGTAAAAGATGTTAAAACTACTGGCTGACTACAAGTTGTTTCATGTGCTAGAAAAAAAGATGGAAAAAGAAAATAGTTCTAGACACAATCATCAGGTCGGCTCTCAGCTGTTAAAAAATGGTGGAACAGGAAACAGTTAGTTCAGACCGAAAATATTAAGTGCACAAGGATCGTATAGTTAGTAAGTTGTTAAGGGTGCACGGGCGTCAAAGGTGGCTAAGGGCATAGAGCTACGCCTGGCTGAGAGTAAATTTATTAGAGTGTCGGCAGGTGGTGACAACTTCACTCCTGCTGTTGAGGGAAGACAACTCTGGTTGAAAGATAATATAGAATTTTTCAGCCGTGCCAGAGCGTATTCTAACACTGATAAGAAATGCCACCTTTGTACGGCTGAAAAATTCTATATTATCTTTCAACCAGAGTTGTCTTCCCTCAACAGCAGGAGTGAAGTTGTCACCACCTGCCGACACTCTAATAAATTTACTCTCAGCCAGGCGTAGCTCTATGCCCTTAGCCACCTTTGACGCCCGTGCACCCTTAACAACTTACTAACTATACGATCCTTGTGCACTTAATATTTTCGGTCTGAACTAACTGTTTCCTGTTCCACCATTTTTTAACAGCTGAGAGCCGACCTGATGATTGTGTCTAGAACTATTTTCTTTCTCCATCTTTTTTTCTAGCACATGAAACAACTTGTAGTCAGCCAGTAGTTTTAACATCTTTTACTACCTTACCTTTTAGTATCTAGCTCCTCGATTTTTTCTTGTTGAGCACTGTTTTACTTACTTCAGTCTTGACTGGTTTTTCCATCTCTCGGGCAACTAATATTAATAATTAATTATTTATTATTTATTTATTTGATTGTTTCTATTTAGTCTAAGCCCCTGTGCACACCCTGTGCCCCAGTCATACTCATACTTTTACTTATATATATATATATATATATATATATATATATATATATATATATATATATATATATATATATATATATATATATATATATATATATATATATATATATATATATATATATATATATATATATATAATACAAGAAATCATTCATCGTATATATATATATAGACTTGATCTCAAAATGTTGATGATATGTAGTCTCAAGTGAATAAATGAAGGATATAGTACTTTGTACTACATAAAATTTACAGTAAATTTTAATAGATATAATGTTTTCTATTACAATTATTTCCCAAATACTGTAAATTTTAACCATATAGAAGGCTAATTACAAAAGCTAGTGCTTTGTATTACTCAGGCTTTACTGACACTAGCTATATTATATGGGAAGGTTTACCCCTGCTTATTATGTAATAAATGTATATAATTATATATTGATTCATTTTTAATCAATGTATTTATTCAAGCTAGATATAACTCCTCTCTCCTCTCTCTCAAAATTCTATATGAGTTCGAGTTATGTAAAAAATCATCAAAAACTTAAATGCCATACATTCAAAATCTATACACCATATAAGTTCAAATTAAGTAAAAAAATAATCAAAACTCAAATGCCACTTAAATGCCACTCAAATGCCACTCAAATGCCCCTCAAATAAAATACAATATAAACTCGGCGAATTCATCCAACGTCGTAACTCATTGCATAACCCCCAAGATCTAATCCACAAAAAAACACTTGGTAGGGAGATCTGCTCATATATTACTACTGGCGTTCATGTTCAATGTTTCAAGATCAATATCTGAATCCCTAGAATGAAGGTTTTATTAAAAACTCTTTTAGGCACCTCGTTACTTAATTAGCAAAGCTAATATATATCTTACATATTTGAGACCGAAAAAAGTTGATACAAATTTACTCCAGAAGTTTCTGGTATAGCATTAATAATGATTAAAACGGACTTGCTAAAGAATACTTACAAAAGAAATCTTAGAAGCAAAAACAAAGCAATAATATTGAAAAATCCTAGAACTTAATACTAAATACTTCATAAAAATGTTTTACTGACATGTTCAAATAAAGCAATTCATATAACCTATGTTTGTATATAATACTAATGGTGATTTATTAGTACGAAATTGAAAAAGGTCTGTCAGTGGGTCTGTCTGTACGTTCATATTTGTGTGTAGTTATCGGTCATTCTGCTTTGGCAGACAACTTAGCCTCAAAAATGGGAGAAAAAATACTGCTGCTACATCATTCAGTTGCATCTTTTGTAATGCATGGCGGGGTCTAATCTCATAACGTGTTCTCAAATTACAGACATCTATTCTAAATAGTCCAAATGAAACTATTTCCCTCAAATTCCAACAATTACTTTATCTTCAGTCAAAGACACCTCACTTCTTTAGCATCATGGCTGTTGTTCAGTTCAGAGTTCTGTTCTCTGGGTAATTTGAATTGACGTTGGGTTACATTCCCATTAACGTTGAGGTACAGTATTTCCCGGTTGAATGACTACATTTAACATCAACGAATCATGTTGCAGATAACAATCAACTTTAATAGTTTCAACTGGCCATTGTATGCAAATGCATAATCAGACACATTTGATTTTCAGCTGCATTAAAGTACGTCATCTAACACCCATTTATAAAACTAACATACGTTAATCATCCCATTGTCATGTCAAAATCCAACAACACTTGGAGATTCATGATGATTTTACCCCTTGAATAACTAATCTTCTATTAAAAAATGATCATAATTAACGCTAATTATAAGAACCATGTACATGATTAGCTATTGTGGAGGATTGGGATAGAGCTCTGTCATAGGCAGTGAGCCAGAAAAGACCCTCCGTTAGCCATTTTGCATCAGACAGACCCATAGTTAGCACCGCCACAAGCCACAAAATGAGCTGGTAGAGCTTCCACCAAACCCAAAGCATAAATGCCAGTACCAGCAAGGTATCGGCAAAATATAGGCAAATTACCTGCCCTGGAAAAGTGTCCAGGGCTGACAACATGACGGCTGCCTTAGCCAAAGGAACTTAAAGTAGCCTAAAACCCACAGGAACTCTTATCCATGTCCCAAGTAGCTCCAGATTCCAGTATTTCAGGACCAAAGGCCGTATAAAGAGCAAGGATTAACCAATAACTGATATTCCTCTAACAGCACGTTGTACCGGACAACAACTCAGTGGGTCTGCCCCCTACTTCTTGGTGCCATCAGTAATTAACCTTATGCCTGTTATTATATTGGACTATAGATATAACTATCAGTTGGATCCATTTCCCTATATATTGTCCACTGTATCATTGGTTCACTAGCTAAATAGACCAATGATTTCCAGTTAACTTCCTGTCATTTGACCCATAAAAGGCAGAGTTTTCACGTATTCATTGCCACTTGCGAAACTCTGTTTCTACTTGTTTGCACTGCTACCATTGATCTTATAATGGTATTGAATGAGACGATAAATGTATAGGCTTGAAACTTATTATTGCTAGTTTTGGAGTTGATAAGTTACTCCTCTATAACAGTTTACTGGCCCAGAGTCCACTTTGGTGAATGGAGATACCGGTTGTCAAACCTGTAGAGGGTGTCCAATGTGCTGTGCCAGCAGACAAGGTGGATATTTGTATTCAGCCGTTAGTGAACAGTTGTGGTTATGTTATGTGAATGGCATAACCCATCAAACTGGTGGCATGGCAATGGCGGGATAGGTTTCTCACGTTGTTCAGCTACTCAAAACTTGCTTTGCAAACTGCAGAACCAGCAAACCAGACCTGTATTCCATGGTACCAGCTTACTGTTTATCTAAAAGCCAACATGAGCTGTTACTCAAACTGTGCAATGTACAATACCAGCTATGTACATTGCTGTGTCTTTCAAGCGACTGCTTGTGACCTTGTAGAGTATTCTCTTTGCTGTCCAGCAGCCAACTACCATAGTGTAGAGTCTTCACTATGCCTGAAGTATCATTACTGGCCCTGTAGTTGCTTGATCAGGACACGAAACAGACAGTATTGACTTGTTGTTGAGTATTACTCAGCACTGCAACATTTTTCCAGGTCAACTGCATTGGCATTGAGTCTCTTTCCACTTACTGCAATGAATACCCGCTCTGTATTTCCAGATATGGAGATACTTACCATGCATACCATCGCTGTGTTCATAAACACCGGACCTGCACATAGTGATACCAATGTTGTCTTCAGTTGACTAGCTCCCATTTGTAGCGCTTAAATTGCTCCTCCTAACATAACAATGGCAGCCCAACGTGCCTGCAGAGCTCACAAAACACCCACTGTGACTCCAGATACAAATGTGACAAACCACCTGACGGAAGCGTTGCAAACTGTCGCGCGTCCAAGTCCTGCTAATGCACATAACCTGCTCAAATCATCAAATTATGGAAATACAGGCAATGGGGAGTATTTCATTGCCCATTTAGTTGATGTTGGGGAGGCCATAAGTGGCCAGAATACATAGTTTTACTGAATTTTGAGAGAATTTTTGCATGGCAGCTTGCTAGAGCATCGCGAACCTCCACACTTGCAGGGAATATTCACTGCTTTGAGGGCACAGTTTTGACTGGCCCCAAGACAAGTGTTGTCAAAGTTGCCCAGCCTCCTGATGCAGTATAAGACTGTACTCCAAAAACATGCCAACAGATCGAGACAACAAATAATGCTGGTCCCCTTTAGCATGATGATAGGAAATGTGTATCTGCAATGGCATCTCCTGGCAATGCAGCCAGCAGTCCTTGCAGACACAGGACGAGCAGGTAACTGGCATCTGAAAGCGAAGACCTCTCATGATGAGCTCCCCATTCATGTGACAACTATTGGAGGTGAAACAGAAGACAAAGAAAAATTGAGAGACGCTACTCTGCTATCACAGAGTCCTCTGGGCCAGCATTATACACAACATACCCCCTAGAACTACCAGTGATCCCATGGCAATGGTACTGGACAGTCTGAAGGCTTTGACTGAAGAGAAAACGCTGTACTCATTGTCTACACCCTCAATTGAGGCCACCCTGAGAGAGGCACTGTGACCTCTAGACCTGCATAAATGACTCTGTAGTTCTCATCACATTCTATGAAAAGATAACCTTGGACACAGAGAAAGATCAATGCCGAGAGTGCGGGCAAGAATCTCAGGAAGGTGCTGGCCCTTTCAAAAATTCATTGAGCAGTGCATATCATAGGGTCTGCCCTTCCAACTTATCCAAGCCACTCTGTAACAATGTTTGTTCCAGTTGATACCTCTTTATAACCAAAGCTTTGCTGTTGTAAGATGTATGGCAGCTAGAGCGGTTACGCTGTTTACCCAAATCAAGGAAAGTAAAAACCAGAATTATCCACTCTGTGAATAAGCCAAGCTTCACCCAGCTTAGCAGGTTTGTCCAGTGAGCAGTTGGGCTGAGGGCAGTTGACTCAGAGTGTTCCTACATGCAAGGGAGAAGGTTCACCCCTCACCTGTCCTAAGCAAAAAACATGTGGGCCTTCTGCATCAGCTAGCAAGCCAATAAAGTCAACACCCGTGCTGTATTTAGGATTCCTAAGAAGGAACGCACCTCTGTGGCACTGAAGCTGGTTACAGATGGACCCAGACCTTAGGTCCCCACAAAGCTTGACTGACCTAGAGAAATAGACCAGTCAATTGTGCCGCGAATTTTCCTGTATTTTTTTCTGACAGACAGAAAGTGTCTAGCTGAGGCAATAGAGGCATGCTGGACAGAGCTTTGCAGGAGCTGAAGCGAGTTGTGCTCAAACACCAGTTGTCTGCTGGCAATAAGGCTTTAGCCAAGGCAGAGGCTAAGACAGTGATTGCCGAGATTGATTGCTTGAGAAGGCAAGCTGATGCCTCGAGTGGCAAACTCAGTTAAAGGGCGCAGAAGAGACGCACTGTATTTATATGACGTATGTATATATACGCATTCGATTATTTGTATATGGAATCACAAAAATGAAATTTAACTTGAGTATGACATACCCCAATCATGTTTACTTTCTGTATATAAATGTTCCTAAAGACAGATATTTTCTTCAATAGCGAGAGGACTGTCATGACTTTGGTGGAGCTCTGTCATGACCAGTGTTCCAGAAAGTTCCCTCTGCTAGTCATTTGGCATCAGACGAACCCATAGTTAACATTGGGACAAGCCATAGAATTAATCAGCAGAGTTACCACCTGATGTGAAGCATAAATGACTGCACCGGTAAAGTACCGGCACAATACCGGCCCTGACAGGGTCTACTGGGTTGGCAACAACATGGCTGTCCCAACAAGAGGAGCCAAAAGTAGCCTTAGAAACATCAAAGCCCTCATTCGCATCCCGGCAGCATTTTCCATTTTCCCAGCATATTCCTGATACTCAAGTGTGCAGGTTTCTCTTACATAAAATTGCTTGTACAGTTTCAGTTGTGTTGATAAAATACCTGAAAGATTCAGTAGATGGCTTGGGAGTTAACAGACTAATTCAAGACAGAAATGTTGGTACTTATTCTTTCAAGTTTTTTTCAGGATGGCAGGAGCAATCCTCCTGTTTATAGTTCTACACAAAGTAAACTTCGAAATTTTCTGGTAGTTTCATAAAGTTAGTTTTAGTATCAATAGCCAATTGCACACAATATTACAAAATAATTTTGTATATGATCAGCTGTAAGCTTCTCTCAGACCGCTCTCTCCATAGCCTGCAATTAAGAAAGCAATTGTATTTTTTGGAGATCATGCTATATCAACTATTCCTCAACCCGACAAAGTGATACTCATGGCCAGAGAAGAAAGAATAAATAATTGCGAGTTTGGTATCTTATACAACTAAAAAAAATTGAGTTTCAGTATATCTAGCAGGTGATACTTGCAGCAGTTCAGTTTCCTCTACAATCACTCTTCTATAACATTACTCAGCAGGTCAAAAATTTGGTAAGCCTGCTTTAGATCGCAGACTGTAATAGCTGCATCTACTTTCTGCTATAAATAGAGTTGAATTGAAATTAAAACACTGAAGTTTTAGCACATATTCCACTTCACAGAATTTCTGACTACCCAGGCGAACATACCAAAATGCTTTGACAGCAAATTTCCGGTTTGAGCTAAATAAAGGTTTTGAGGTTTTGTGAAACGAAATCATCCCACTGGCAATGATTCGCTATTAATCATTATTTCATTTTTGTTCAACAATTTTAGGTAACAATGTTTTAATCGAACGTTATAAATATTCAAATAACAACAATATACTAACGAATAAGACTGGGTCAACATCTAATAAGTACGATTCACATAATGTTTTGGTATAGAAACACAATTGTGTTACATGATGAAACGATTTCGTGAATTTATGTATGAGCGTTAATCTTAATGACAGAGTGATTTATGTGCATATACAAATTGTTCAAAACAGCTTTATTCACAACTACATTGTATTTTGGTTAAAACTTAACTGACATTAGTGGACAGAGACAGCAAAAAAAATTTTGCAATGACCACATAATGACATAAACATATATGAGCAGCGTCAATGCTCAATCAATGGAAAACACCCACCACCTATGATAAAGATGTATAATACTGAGTGTCCAAAAATCCAGTGCATGCTTGTACAAAATGTGTATGGGACTATTACTAAATAATATATATCAACGGTCCCACATAGCTCCATACCAGTGCCAAAACTACCTATGAGGCAAGTAGTGACAGATTTAGTTTTTTGTAATTCAATTGACTGCAAGGATATTTCTTGGACGACTAAATCTTACACTAAACAAGGGTTTAGTGAAGATATGAGTGAGCGTGTCAGCGCAAGGGCAATGTTTAGTCATCATTGTGCAGGCAGCATTTGCCTCTTTAGTGTAGCGGTACTTAATATAGATGCGCTTTGTTTTTTCTGGTACTTTTGAGGTTATTTGCGACAGCTATAATAGTTGATTGGTTATGTGCTTGTGTATAGTTGTAGAGTCTGACTGTTTATTGCATCATATCTGAGAATAGGTTTATCAGCCACAAAGCCTCTCTGGTAGCATAACAAATACCTATGTATTCAGCGTCTGCTGTAGATAATGCAACTCTGCTCTGGCTTTTCCTCGTCCAACTATTTGCTCCTTCACCATTCGTAAATAAATTTTCAGAACTGGAATGCCTGTCATCATTATCATTTCCCCAGCTGGCATCAGAGTAACCCACAAACTGATCTGTGGTTTTGTGGCAACTCAGTCCATAATCCATCGCTCCCTTCAAGTATCTCAGCACATTCTTCACAGCTGTCATATTGGTTTCTGTTGGACAGGAGTTAAACATTGACAGCGCTCCCACTGCAAGCGATATGTCAGGGGGAGAAGCTACTGCAGCTTATAGCAACCTTCCGATAATAGATTGGTACAAAAGTGAATCAACTGGGCGGTTGCCATCATCTAAAATGAGTTTGAATCCAGCTGCAGTAAGATTTGACACGGGATTAGCTTTTTCCATTCCAAATCTCTTTAAGATCCGCTGAATGTACCCTCCTGGTTGAGAGCCAAGGTCTCAGTGCTCTGTTTGATGGTCATTCCCAGACAGAAAAATGCTTTGCCTAGATGTTTCATATTAATTTCTGGGCTAGTTGATATTTCACATATGTAATTTTTGTTTCTGTAACGCTAACAATAACAAGGTCATCCTCATAAACCGCAATTATTGTGTCTACATCATTGGTGTTTCTCGTATATATACATTGATCTGCATCCAACTGGCTGAACTGCAAGGATAGAAGAAAGTCATGTAACACGGTGTTCCAGCATCGAGGTGACTGCTGAAGTCCCTAAATTGATTTGTTGAGTTTACACACAAGACTTTATCCCCTGTTCAATAAAGTCCTCTGGTTGTTTCATGCAAATATTCTCAGAAAGAGTGCCATTAAGGAGTGCAGTGACCACATCCAGTTGATGTATTTTCATGTCTTTGCTAACAGCATGGGAAAGTATGGCTCTGAGTGAACAGTGAGCGACAACAAGTGCAAATGTTTCCTCATAATTAACTCCTGGATTTTGTTCGAAATCCTTTGCAACAAACGAGCCTTGAACTGATCAACACTTCCTTCTGCATCACATTTTGTCTTGAAAATCCATTTAAAGTGGATCGCTCTACGATATTTGGGTAGGTTGACCAGTTCACAAGTTTTGTTTCTATAAGAGCTTGATACTCTATTTCTGCAGCTTTTATCCACTCAGTTGACTGAGGACGTTTAATCGCTTCAGCAAAACCTGAAGGTTCTACAATGTCAACAGCGTAACAAGCCATGTGGTCCACAACATTGCTGGCATACTCATCGATCACATAACGTACTGGTGGCTGGTGACAATGAACAGAGCACCTGGGCTGAGTGGATGTCATGTTGCTAGTTTGAGTGATGACAGGAGAAAGGCTCACATCCATATTCTGGTTCAAATCAGCAGTTGCTTCCCATTCTCAGTCTGAGTTTGCATGCCAGCAAACCTCTGCTCATCGAAAACTGCATTTATCCCAATAACTATGTGCTCTCTTGGTACAGTCTATAGCCTTTTGACTGTGTACTGTATCCAACAAAAGCCAGTGACTCTGCTTTTTCATCTAATTTTTGTCGCAATTGATCTGGTATTTGAGCATAACACACACATCCAAACACTCACAGGTGACTGAGGTTAGTCTTGTGTCCTGTCCACATCTCATGGGGAGTTGTTTTATCCTGCAGTGCCATTGTAGGTAAACGGTTTCTGACATAGACAGCTGTTGCAACTGCCTCGGCCCAAAGTTTATTTGGTGATTCTGATCCATTAGGCATTAAAGATTGTTTGATTGAACCTTTCAGCAACAACATTTTGCTGGGGAGTGTATCTGACAGTCAAGTGATGTGTGATACCTTCCAATGTCAAACGTCCATCAAACTCTTAGCTGATATATTTACCTCCACCGTCACTATGTAATGTGCCAATAATGAGTCCTGTTTCATTTGTCACTAATTCCTCATAGTGTTTAATCTCCGGAAAAACACCAGACTTTTTCCATACAAAATACACAAGTGCATGTCTAGTGAAATAAACAATAAAGGAAACCATATACTTGCAACCACCAATACTTACATTTGCCATGGGGCCACATACATCAGAATGAGTTAACTGTAACGCTTTGAAAAATTTTATATTAGATAATACAGATTTGAAAGGTGCGCGAACCATCTTTCCCATTATGCAAGGTTCACATATGTCAAACCGTACTTTAGACAGGTCTGCACTTACCATCAATTTCTTGCCATGTGTGCATTGTATGGGTTTTAGATTTGAATGTGCGAGTTGTCGATGCCACACGTTGTTGTGAGCCACTGATGCTGAGTGTGTAGCACAATTTTGAGTATCCAGATAGTACAGTTTGTCAATGAGAGTCCCCATTGTACACACTTTGTCTTGCTTGTTTTTAAGTCAACACCTTGAGTGTCCAAACTGAACAATAATGTTCTTCTCTGCTGTCTATCTGACAGAGAACACGTTTACCTTCAAGTCCGGTACATGCAATGCTGTAGTGATGGTACACAGCTTTGTAGTTGCAGCATTAATGTGTACGGTTACTGCAATGTTGTCAATGTTGATGGCATCCAGTAAGTGTACATCAGCAAATCCAACATTCTGCAGCAGTAGTAATATATGAGCAGATCTCCCTACCAAGTGTTTTTTTGTGGATTCGATCTTGGGGGTTATGCAATGAGTTACGACGTTGGATGGATTCGCCGAGTTTATATTGTATTTTATTTGAGGGGCATTTGAGTGGCATTTGAGTGGCATTTAAGTGGCATTTGAGTTTTGATTATTTTTTTACTTGATTTGAACTTATATGGTATATAGATTTTGAATGTATGGCATTCAAGTTTTGATAACTTTTTACATAATTATATACATAACTCTAACTCATAGGGCATCTAGATTTTGAATGTATGGCATTTAAGTTTTGATGATCTTTTGTAATTCCGACTCATATGATATCTTGAGAGAGAGGAGAGAGAGGGGATATATCTACATTGAATAAATACAGTGATTAAAAATGAAACAATATGTGAATATATACATTTATTGTGTAATAAGTAGGGAAAATCTCATATAATATAGCTAGAGTCAGTAAATATTAAATAATACAAAACACTACAACTTGTAATGACAATCAATGCATAAGCTTTTTACTAAAAAAAATATCTTGAAAACCTTCAAAACATGATCCCAAATGGAAAAAAATGGATAAAGTTAGATATTCATCTATTTGTATACATCTACAAAAAAGAGGTATTTGGTGAAATATTTTTTCATTTCATTCAATTTTTATTAATTTTTTTGCAAAAAGAAATCATCCTCTAAATGGTTAAATTTCATCTAATTGTACAAATTTACAAAAAACAGGGTATTTGGTAAAATATTCTTTCATTTTATTAAATTTTCATTATTTTTTTGCAAAAAAAAATCACCCTCTAAATGGTTAAATTTTATCTGTTTGTATATCTTTACAAAAAAAACAGGGTTTTTGGTAAAATATTCTTTTATTCTATTCAATTTTCATTAATTTTTTCAATACTTGCTTAAATATCCCAGCGGGCAAAGACACATTGAAACAATGTTGAAACTATGTTGAATGCGACGGAGAAACTACGTAGAAATTGGGGCTAAAAGTGAAACGAGATTCAACGTTGAAAATTAGCATGTGAAAAGACGTTGATTTGAGGGAGAAACAATGTAGAATCAACATTGAAAAAGCTGAGACTTTGCAGTGATATATGGTTGAAAATTACGTAGATTTGATGGAGAAACAACATTGAATCAACCCCAGGAAAGCAGAGATATTTCGATGAAATTTGGTTAAAGAACAGACGTTGATTCAAAGAAGAAACAACATTGAATCAATGTTGAAAAAGTCGAGATTTTCCGATGATATGTGGTTGAAAAAAATGCGTTGATTTGATAGAGAAACATTGTTGAATCAACTCCAGCAAAGCAGAGATATACCGTTGATATTTGGTAAATGAACAGACGTTGATTCAAAGAAGAAACAGCACTGAATTAGCGCCCGAAAAGCAAAGAAAAGTTGGTGATACTTGGTTGAAGACCTTTGGTCATAGGTTGAAACAATGTTTATTCACTATCAATAAAGCAAAGAAGTCACAGTGATTCATGGTTGAAAAACAGGTGTGGATTCAATGGTGAAACAATGTTGAATCCATAGCAAAAATACAGATATGTTACATTGAATGATGTTAGAAAAACAGCAACATTAGAAGGTAGAAACAAAGTTGGATTTTACACAAAACAAACAAAAGAATCATATGAAACAATGGTGGAACAACAGAGGTCAATAATATGCACCAACAATGTTGAATCAATGCCAGAGAAGCATAGAAATTACATAGAATTTATTTTATTCAATCCAGAATCATTTAAAGTATCTTTCGAATTTTTTTTCCAACATTAAAGTTGAACTAGCATAGAATGAGTTGCAGATTTTAAGCAGTTAAGATCTGGCGTTGGCATATTATCTCAAAAAAATTCTACAAAACAACATTCTTTTTCAATTCGTAAATCCCTGTTGATAATTCATATTCGCTATTGTGTAGTAGATTGCTATCCCTATATATAAAGTGTTCTTATTCAAGGTATAAGTAGAAGTAGAATTTAAAAAAAGTGTTGAAATTTAGATACGTAAATTAAATTAATGAATTGTCAGTGGTTGTGAAAGAAAATGTAATCAGTCCAAAGTTCAGCTGCTGAAGCATCTGTCAGATTTGTTGGCTTTAGATGACACTTTTCATTTGAACCTGTAAAAAAATAAAATGATTTGTAGTTTAAATAATGAATAACTTTACTTTTCGAGGCAATTTACAATTATCATGATCCATGGCCCTCCATGGTTGTTTGTTTGTATCTAGTAGAGCAACGAACTATTAATTGATTCTAAACTGTAGATAGAAATATACATAATACAAAACTGATAGTTGGTTTCTGAGTATCTTTTTCATGTAAAAGAAACCAAGCTACTTGTCACCTGTTTTGTTTAGATTGTGTACCGAATATTTAATGGAGCCTAAAGAACAAAATTTGTTAACACAATATTTCTAACTTCCCAAAACTTTAGACGCTTGTGCTCGGGAGATATTGTTACCTGCCATTGTATGGTATTGGAATTTGGATAGAATCAAGCTCACTTCTTCTGGAACTGGAATTTTGCGCAGCATCTACAATTAAATCAAAACATCCTGTCATTCGATTTTATCTTGGAGGAAATTAGAAACCAGCAATAAAGCCTCTGACACCAGAAATGAATATAAGTAATTACATTTTCTCAAACTCATTATTGTTATTGTACAAAAAAATGTTCTGAACAGTGCCGATATATATATTTTGATTTTCTACTATCTCACACTTTGGCCAGCATTACCCATATCCCAGCTCAAGTGGCATCTGATTTTAGTGATGTGCACCACAAGTGCAGCTATAATTGCTTTAAATTTTACTCAAACCTTAGCCAATTTGAGGGCACCGAACTTCAATAGCATTACACAACAGCATCATTTGGAGAAGAAAGGAGATAGTCTTGTCTCAAGAATAGATTTTGGGCTCCTTTGTCTATGTAAATACCAGTTCATTATCTGTGGCAAAGAAGTTATGTAACTATACTGAGTTGTTACACAACAGCTAACAACTTTAGTCAACTTCAACTAAATATTGAATGAAGCTGTCTCTCAATTCCTTTTGGTAAAGTGCAAACTAGATTCAAACTATCAAATAGAGGACAAGGTAATGTCCAAACTTCTACACTGACAACAGCAATCCCAATCATAGAGTAATGCTTAGACTAAAAAGTTGGACATTAAACCATCTGTGATAACAAACTAATGCTGCAACTTTTCAGCAAGTACTAGAGTTCTGAACGGAAAGTTTTTAGATCCAAAACGCACAAATGAAACCAGTTTTAATAGTTTTCAAGCAGAATAAGCATTTTGAAGCGGTTTTTTTACCTGCTCAGCAATCAATTACAGTTTTTGTTACATAAAATTTACCAACAAGTGGTGTTCTATTTTACATACACTATTGAAAGCTTGGATGAGTCAAAATTTACAAAGTTATGTTATTCAAAAAGGAGTCTATTGGTTTTTCGAGTTCGAAAGTCAAGAACAAAAAAACTTGCAATTTCAGCAATGATCATTTGCTAAAGTGTTGCAAGTGACAAAAAAAGTGACTACACATTTGTGTTCGACAAAATTTGCTTGAAAGCAAATGTTGTGATGAGACTCCACATGGAAAACTAGTGTAACCACCTAAGCTGAAGAGCTAAGCAAACATTTAAATTCATTAAACAAACAATTGTACATTTATGGTTTGTCCATTTTGTGTTGTAAATACTCAACTAACTATGACCAACATAATTTAGCTACCAAAACAACTTCAACATATTTTTTTCATCTAACCGATATGACAAAATGTTTGTTAGTGGTAGGTAAAGATAAAATAGTAACACTTATTTATGCCGATAAATTTCAACTGCCCAGAAACAATAGGCCTGCTAGTGTTGTTACTGAGGCAGGCAGTGACAAATTTACTTACTTTGATTTGTTTTGATGGATCAGTAATGGTAGCACTTGAGTATAGCTTGTAAACAGAGGTTCCGGTCGAAAATAATTTTCAATTGAGCATTCCCTAAATGCAACCAACACTTTCTTCAGATCAGCTATTGGTAAAACACACCAATTAATAGCAATGCACAAAATGATCTACATACAAGTTTAAATGAAATTGTGGGAGGGCCTAGGAGATCCAGTAGACTTTGATTGGTTAACGTTGTTACCATGACTATTGTCCATGTCTAAACAATGCTGTGCTTATTTCTCCATGGTTTGCAAGCACACAATCAACAAAGTTGTAAAATAGCCAACACTGAATCGACGCTGAACTTGCATGGTACAACTGATGTTGAATGTATTGGTCTGTTTCACAATTCCAACAAAGTTGAGCAAAAAAGTTGACCGGTTGGCTAATCCTCAAACTTGCTTTGACCTGAACTTTAGTATTGTTCCAACAAACACACTTCTAACCACTATTGTTGCTCAAAAGTTTCAACATAGTACAACTGATCGGTTTGACTGGTTGAAAAACCAAAGTTGAATCCACCCTGAGACCAATTTGGAAAAGATGTGGATAGTTCAATTACATTGCAATCTGAACAATCAAACAGCTTTTTTTCCAAATCGTTGTCTCTCCGTGGTCTCAACGTAGTACAATCAACAGTTTTGAGAGGTCAAAGAACAAACGTTGAATCAATGCTGAAACTAGGTTAAAAAATGAGGTTGAGTGTTAAACTAAAACTCACTTTGAACGTTGAAATGGTTTCCTTAAGCATGTATATCACTTGTGGAATCTCTCCATAGTTTCAACATAGCGAACTCAACCACTTTGATTGATCTGAATGCGAAGGTTGAACCAACGTTGGAACAGCATTGAAATAACGATTGAGAGATGAGGTAGAATGTTGACCCGAAAGTGAATTCAGTTTCACCAAAGACAAAATGTCAAACACTTAGGTTGAACATTATCCATTCCTTATCTTTGTTTCAACCTATTCTTCAGCCTTATGCCCACGAACATCAATTTGATCTTTGTTGTTTCTCCATAGTTTCAACATCATGGAATCAACTAACTCGCTCAGATGAAAAACCAAAGTTGAATCAACGTTGAAACGAAGTTGAAAAAAGGTTGTTGATTTCTCATCTAAATTTCAACCCCAACTTTAAACTGCATTCCATGTCCATATAATTAACCTATGTTGCCTCTTCATAGTTTCAACATAGTACAATCAACAAGTTTGAATGATCTAAAAGCAAACATTGAACCAACGTTGAAACAAAGTTGAAAAGTGGCAATGAAAGTTCAAATAAAGTTCAACTTTGCTTCAACGTTGAAACAAGGTTGGAAAGTGAGGTGAAATGTTCAACGGAAACTCAACTCTAAATCAACGTTGAATAAAGGTAGACGTCGGTCGATTGCCCGCTGGGATACATTATTCATTATTTTCTTATTGTTAGGTAATCTGAAAACTAAATCAATGTAATTTGTTTTTCAAAATGCAATCATCAGAAAACTTCTGTCATGATGAAGAGGAGGTTATGGATTTACTCATTCAAAAACAAACCATTTTCGATAGCAACTTCAATTCTAAAAAACTAAATCAATGTAACTTTTTTTATTCTTTGTCTCCCATGAAATTGTTCAAAACGAATTAGGACTGAAGTATGTGGTATTACGTAATAAGTTTTTAAAAGAAAAAAACACATCAAAATCGACAAATTACTCCTCTAGATAGTTCAAATTTACAATATTTGAGAATTAATCGCAATAGAAACATTAAGTCTACTTGATAATAAAGAATTTGAGTGTTAAATTTGACTAATTGATTCAATAATATTATATGGATCTTTTGAAAATAAACATTTCAATGAAAGCATCATATTTAGTCTTTGACACACTTGAAACCACTTTCCAGTAAATTTCACAAACAATATTTTAGAAATGTTTACTATATATTTACAAGAAAAATGCGGTATTTTGGTGAAACATTCTTTTATTCCATTCAATTTTCATTAGTTTTTTTTGAGCGAAGGCTTTATCCTACAGCATCCTTTTTAATTTTTTGTGTTTTAAAACAGGGTTTTATTACAAATTTTTTTGTTTTTTCAACTTTTTAAAAAATAATCATTAAAATATATAGTTTTCGATATTTTTTAAAAAATATATATATATAGAGATTTTCACTTTATATTCTTTTATTCCATTCAATTTTCAATAATCTTTTGAGTGAGGATTTTATCCTACACCTTCTTTTTAAATTTGTTATGTTTCAAAAAAATATATATATATATAGATTTTCACTTTATGTTTACAAAATTTTGGTATTTAGGAAAATATTCTTTTATTCCATTCAATTTGTATTATTTTTTTGAGTGAGGATTTTATTCTACACCTTCCTTTTAAATTTTTTATGTTTCAAAACAGGGTTTTATTACATAGTTTTTTTGTTTTTTTTTGCAACTTTTTTTGTACTTTTAACTTTTTTAAAAACTGTCAAAAATCACCAAATTACCCCTCTAGATGAATAAAATTTACAGGTAAATAATTGTAATAGAAAATACCATATCTAGTTTTTACATTCTTTTTTAACTTTTTTTGTACTTTTAACTTTTTTAAAAACTGTCAAAAATCACCAAATTACCCCTCTAGATGAATAAAATTTACAGGTAAATAATTGTAATAGAAAATACCATATCTAGTTTTTACATTCATAAAACTGTTTTATAGTAAATTTTGTGTAGTACAAACTACTATAGCTTACGATATCAATGGTTACAAAGCACTTTTCTTGAACAATATCTTCTTTGATGTTCTTCTGATATATTCATAGCCTCAGTGAGGAATTCTTGTATTCCGTATTCTTTTTGATCCAATAATTGACTAAAATACAAAAGTTATTCATTATATAAATAAATTTTACCGAATTTGAATTTTACTCTTAGCTACATTAGATAGTTTAAATTATATATAAAAGGAAAATAACTCACTGAGTTACATCATTCAGCTCATTATTTTTTAGGGAAAGTCCTTTATTCTGTTTTCTTTTTACGATATAATGGACTAAAATAAAAAGTGATGTATTAGTATAGCATGATTAAAATTAATGTAAAATAATTATAAACTTTTGTTATTTTTTCAACTTCTATGTAAAAAATTACACTGATTACAGACGAAAAAGTTTTTATCTGGATCCGGAATACATAAATATAAATATATATATATATATAATTTTAAAAATGTTTTACAACAAACGCTCATGAATTATCCATTTATGTGATAAAACGTGTTATTTACGTGAGAAATTAAGCATTTTTGTAAAATAATTATAACCTTTTGTGATTTTTTTTCAACTTCTAGCTAAAAAAATACACTGATTACACAAAAAAGTCCTTTTTTTAATCCGAAATATATATAATTTAAAAATGTTTTACAAAAATTGTTTATGAATTGATCATTTATGTGCAAAACTAAACATTTTTGTAAAATAATTATAACTTTTTGTTATTTTTTCAACTTTTATGTAGGAAAAATACACTGATTACACAAAAAAGTACTTTTTTTAATCCGAAATATATATAATTTAAAAATGTTTTACAAAAAATGTTTATGAGTTGGTCATTTATGTGAAAAATTAAACATTTTTGTAAAATAATTATCACCTTTTGTTATTTTTTCAAATTTTATGTAAAAAAAATACACTGATTACACAGAAAAGTCCTTTTTTTAATCCGAAATATATCTAATTTGAAAATGTTTTACAAAAAATGTTTATGAGTTGGTCATTTATGTGAAAAATTAAACATTTTTGTAAAATAATTATCACCTTTTGTTATTTTTTCAACTTTTATGTAAAAAAAATACACTGATTACACAAAAAGCCCTTTTTTAATTCAAAATATATATAATTTTAAACATTTTTTACAAAGAATGTTTATGAGTTGATCATTTATGTGAAAAATTAAGTATTTTTTGTAAAATAATTATAATCTTTTGTTATTTTTCCTACTTTTATGTAAAAAATACACTGATGACACAACAAAATCCTTTTTTTAATTCGAAATATATATATATATATAATTTAAAAATGTTTTACAAAAATGTTCACAAATTTATCATTTTAAGTGGTTTTTCATTGTAAGAATACACAAGATTTTCACAAATCAACTTTTTTAAATTATGGTAAAAATTAATAAAACTTACCTATAGTGATATGAATCCCTTGAGTTATAGATTAGCTTCTCGAGAGTTTGTTCTCCACAGTGTTCTTTTTCAGCATCATCGAAGTGGTTGAGAAAATCCTCAGATTTTGGATTATCAGTCAGTTCCGAGGCTTGGACGAAGGCTTGATGAGCTGCGAGTACACTGATGTTGTAGAAAATTGAATTGTCTTCGTTTCGACTCAGACCCTTGAACAGAATAACTCCAAATCTTTCCGATGTCACAGCAGAAGCTATTTGATGAGGAATGCGCATATCTCCGATCAGTAATTCTTCATCTACAACACTTCTGTATTGAACTAGAAGAGTCTCTTCATTTCCATTCCATCGCCTGTCAGATTTTGTTATCACTTCAGGGTTTTGGAAACATATGACACTATCTGTTGGGAAATCCTGAAGATGAGCTACCTCGAAATAAGCGTTGATTTGTTGCATACTTTTTTCTGGTAATACATCAAACGCATTCTTACACCTCAAAGTAGTTCCTGTTTCTGTAGCAGCACGAAAAAATGCTTTTCCAGTCTTTTCAACACCCATGTAGATCAAAACCAGTGGTCTTATTTGCGAAGCTTCATTAACAAGTAATCCTGCTGCTAATGGAATAGTGCTCTTCACTCTAACTATCTTTCCATCCTTTTTATAGTTGTAGATGATGGTGCAGTTCGTTTCATCATGGAACTCAACGGTTAACACCTGTATAACTGTAGGTATTGGTAAATCTTCAACTTTGACTATGTTTTCAATGTTTCTTCTGGAAGCTGGAGATAGAGTACTTAACAGAGAGGCTTTTTTGATGATGAGAGTTGCCAGAGTATTCAGACTGGTGCTTTGAAAGGGAATCGTAGTGCGTTGAAGAAGTACATTGTCATCAATCACCTTCTTGTCTTGTGAAGGTTTTGGTTCTTTATTCTTCAGTTGTTTTGTATTGACTTGTGTCGACATTCTAAAAGATAAAGTAAAAATCCTTGTTATGATTTTCTGATTTCCTTTTCAAACCAATTTGAAGATATATATATATGTATATATATATACATATATATATATATATATATATATATATATATATATATATATATATATATATATATATATATATATATATATATATATATATATATATATATATATATATATATACATATTTACTCAATATCATACTGCTGTTAGTATCTAAATCGATAAAAACTTAAATTTATACTCAATAGTACATCAAGTTGACTTACCTCAAAACAGAAAGTCCTTCTAGCAGTTGTAGTAGATGATGTTGTAGTAGATCTTGCTCCTTCAGTTGCCAATGTTGAAGTGACTGCTTTCTGTGTAAAAACAGTGTATATAGCTGAAATCATCCCATTTATCATAAGGTTAAATTAAGGAAACATTGTTTTTACGGAAGAACACCAATGCTTTCGCGGGAATAAAAAAATTATTTTCACGCGAATACAAACCAATGCTTTCGCGGGAATAATTAATATATTTTCACGCGAATGGAAACCATTGCTTTCGCGGGAATAAAAAATTTATTTTCATGCGAATAGAAACCGTTGCTTTCGCGGGAATGAATAATTTATTTTCACGCGAATACAAAGCAATGCTTTCGCGGGAATAAATAATTTATTTTCACGCGAATGGAAACCGTTGCTTTCGCGGGAATAAATAATTTATTTTCACGCGGATGGAAACCATTGCTTTCGCGGGAAAAATTTTTTTTATTTTCACGCGAATGGAAACCGTTGCTTTTGCGGGAATAACTAATTTATTTTCACGCGAATGGAAACCGTTGCTTTCGCGGGAATAAAAATTTTATTTTCCCGCGAATACAAACCAATGCTTTCGCGGGAATGAATATTTTATTTTCACGCGAATACAAACCGTTGCTTTCGCGGGAATAAATTAATTATTTTCACGCGAATGGAAACCATTGCTTTCGCGGGAATAAACATTTTATTTTCACGCGAATGGAAACTGTTGCTTTCGCGGGAATCAAAAATTTATTTTCACGCGAATGGAAACCATCGCTTTCGCGGGAATAAACATTTTATTTTCACGTGAATGGAAACCATTGCTTTTGCAGAATAAACATTTTATTTTCACGCGAATGGAAACTGTTGCTTTCGCGGGAATCAAAAATTTACTTTCACTCGAATGGAAACCATTGCTTTCGCGGCAATAAACATTTTATTTTCACGCGAATGGAAACCGTTGTTTTCGCGGGAATAAACCTTTTATTTTCACGCGAATGGAAACTGTTGCTTTCGCGGGAATAAAAAATTTAATTTCACGCGAATGGAAACCGTTGCTTTTGCCGGAATAACTAATTTATTTTCACGCGAATGGAAAGCGTTGTTTTCGCGGGAATAAAAATGTTATTTTCACGCGAATACAAACCAATGCTTTCGCGGGAATAAAACATTTATTTTCACACGTTTAGCTATATAAGAGACAACGGTTTCAGACAGAGAGCAACCAGATCAACAACAGTGAGCAAAGGAGCAACATCTATCTACTACATCTTCCATTGCAACTACTAAGAGTTCGCTCTTCATAAAGGTAAGACTAAAAATACAATTATTTCCGCTAGCTAACACAACTATCTGAAGGCTTTATGGTATATCTATCTTTAAATTGATTATAATGAATTGAACCAATTTTTTCTGTTTTTCAGAATGAATACTCAAGACGTAGGAAGCCAACCATTGTATCTAAAGTCGGAATCTCAGCCTGATGAAAAGGTAAGAATTAATAAAAAATACTATTTAACACCTGTTGAAAACCTTTAATTATTTTAGTCATCTAATTATCGCTTGTATTTTAGAACAATACAACAACAAATCCAAATTTACTTAAAGGACTTCCTTCCAGAAATGTATCATAACTATGTGATAAATAATGATGTTGTTGAAGAAAAAGCTGTAGAATGTTTGACATTTCAAGTTATAATATTCTGTATAACTCAACACATGATGAGCATGGGGATGTGTTGTAAGAAACATGATATATCTACAGAACTTTTTGATGACATTATAAAAAACGGTTTCGAAACCGTTTTGTCAATGGTGGGAGCCGTTAATATTAATGATTTTTCAAAAGAAATTGAAAGAAGTGCTTGGAATCAAATAGTTTTCAAAAAATTATATAACATGAAGTGGAACAAAAAAACTTTTTATAAATTCAGAAAGCATATTTATAATTAGGTCCCAATAGATAAAGATCTATCCTCTTCTGTAGGTTTTTTAGAGCTAATGTTAGAAGCGTTTCATACATATTTATGAAAAATTTTTAGTTGTTTTTTATTATTTTACAATATTTTGTTCAAACTATTATATTTTACTTCTTACCAAATGAGATGTTAAAAGCAGTATGATATTAAGTAAATACATATATATATATTTGAACGCATCCTTTGTTGTCTGTCTCCACATCCCAATAGTTTAATAAGCACATTCTCAATCTATCATAACTCTATGGTCTTAACTGCTTTTGGCATAAATACATATATATATATAAGACACTCTAAGTAATAAATACACTCTTAGCCACTCATGCAAATATTACCCTTTTATTTTTAGAATGTTATGGATGCTCTTTCTGGAGAGCTCCTTTGCACAGATCCATATCCAACGGAAAATAAAATGAAAAACGGCAAAACAACTCCTAAGAGAAGGAAAACTGCTCCAAAAAAGCGAATAGTAAGGAAACGAAAAAAAATAGTGAGAAAACAAACTACTTCCGTTGATAAGAAAACAATGGAGAGTGCAGCTATAGCTCATTTAACAGTTGAATGTCTCAACGAAAGGAGAGCTAGAGAATTAGAAAAGTCTAAAGGTTCTCAAGTGATTGACTCACCAAAAGTTCCGATTTGCAAAACATTTGAAGATCTTCCTATCCCAAGCATTATGCGAGTGACTGGTGTGATACATCCAATATTCTCAAGTCCGCTACCATGATCCTTCAGATATAAATGAACTCGAACCCAAAATACTTTTCTGTCCAGTTGAAATAGCTAAAAACTTCAACTGTGATAATTACCCCCCTCCGTTTAACGTTGTATATTTGGGTAGAAAGGGGAAACCAAAAAATAAAAGTGTTCTTTGGTACGATGTCAAACGTGTTACCAGACATCCTCTAAGCAAGAAGGCAGCTGAAGATGAATCACTATATTTGAGTACATTGACTAAAGGTCAGCTCAAACGCTTCTTGAACATCAAGACCCTCAATAGTTTCCAACCCGGTGCTATTTTCCCTTACCAAGATGTTGTTGATAGATTCGTTCCTCATCGATTTAAAGGAGGGCAGTCAAATGTAATTTGTATCCGATATACCATGGAACAATGTGGAGAAACACTGTTGAAGACGCTTGCCATACCAGACAATTATACTTCAGAAGCTAACCAACATGCTCAAGGTGTGATGATCTACAGAGGAAAAAAAACCCACGGAAAATTTAAGACAGAATACGATCTTTCATTTTGCTCTATATACAGTCTTGGTCAAATTTATTGGAGACAATATTGTGATCAAGCAAAGCACAACAAAGCGATATTAGAAATTGATGATGATGAAGAACTTGAAGATTTTCTACGTGGAGACTTTGATGATTTTGAGACAGGATATGTTGCTGAAAAAAAGGATGAGATAGATGATAAACCTCGGTGAGAGTTTTTCTTTTTATTTAATAAATTCTAATCATTGTAAATATTACTTCAACTCAATTTAGATGTAGTTGTAGTTATTTCTACCCGAAATAATTTTTTGTTTGAGCGATGGATAGTCTCTAATTCAAAAAAACAATTTGGCCAATGTGACTTGGTGAGTCATTTCTATATAATGTAAACTATCCAATGTAACTAAAGCTATAATTCAAATTCATGTAATTATTTTAAACTTTTGCCTAATCATTCTATACTAATACATAACTTTTTTATTTTAGTTCATTACGAATTCAAAAGCACATAAAACAGAAGTCTCCCTTCTTAAGATATAACATCACTACATCAAAGACATCATTGTAAAAAAAGACTATGTATTAATTGTTATTACTTAGTATTTACTGACTCTAGCTATATTATATGGAGAGATTTTCCCTACTTATTACACAATAAATGTATATATTCACAAATTGTTTCATTTTTAATCACTGTATTTATTCAATGTAGATATATCTCCTCTCTCTCCTCTCTCTCAAGATATCATATGAGTATGAATTACAGAAAATTATCAAACCTTAAATGCCTTACATTCAAAATCTAGATACCCTATGAGTTATAATTATGTATACAGTTATGTAAAAAATTATCATAACCTAAATGCCATACATTCAAAATGTAGATGACATTTAAGTTCAAATTAAGTAAAAAAATAATCAAAACTCAAATGCCACTTAAATGCCACTCAAATGCCACTCAAATACCTCTCAAATGAAATACAATATAAACTCGGAGAATCCATCCAACGTCGTAACTCATTGCATAAACCCAAGGTCTAATCCACAAAAAAACACTTGGTAGGGAGATCTGCTCATATATTACTACTTGCAGCTTATCAAACTCAGTATATGTATTGCAGAGATGTCGATGGGGGTGCCATATGACTAGAAGCTCCAGAATGTATCAACCATTTGTTCTCAATTGCTGAGTTGCACAAGTGGCTCTTATTGATAATGAACGCGCATGCAGTCTCTACTTCAGAATTATCTTCTGGCTCAGTGTAAACTTCCACAGCTTGCTTTGCATTGTATTCATGAGGTTTTGGTTTCAATTTGGCACAGAATCTTCTGATATGGCCTAGCTGGTCCAAATAATGGCAAATCCTTGGCGCGATGTTGTTTTTCGTTGCCACTGGAAGAGCTGCATCATTTGTTTTGTACCGTGCACTGGTTGTCAGTGAACTCTGCTCTTCCCTCTTTTATTCCTCATTGGTCAATGCTTGTTGAACAAAAACTAGAGTCAGAGCACCAACCTGAGCCTCCAGTGCAGTGACAGGTGTTGATTAGCTCTCTGGTAAGCTGCCCAGGAGTTACAACCTGATCTTCTTAAGATATAGGTGCTTTGATAGCTGTTAGCTTATCGGTAATATCCTTCATGTCTTTTAAATGTTTCTCCATAGTTGTGGTCTCTTGCATGACTGTGCAGAAGTTACATATTTTTAAGAAGATTTTGTTAGCAAGTGTATTGAGCTCAAAGTGTGCTTGCAACTTTTCCATGCTTCCATAGGAGTTGAACATTCAGTGATTAGGTAAAGAAGCTCATCGCTTACCGCCAGGAGAGATGTAGACATTGTTTGGTTAGATATTTTGGTGTATATCTCTTTAACTTCTTGCTCAGCTGATGCACCAGTCTCACTAACTGTTTCATCTACATATCCATAAAGCTCCTCAGCAATAAGAATGTGTTTTAGTTTAAACTTCCAAGTGACATCGTTATCTCTTCTCAAACATTCCACAGTCCACTTTTTTCAGCCATTTTGGTTAGTCAGAGTTTTAACAGTGGTTTATTGTTCTGGGCCCATAACTTGTTCAAAACAACAATAATTCACAACTACACTCTGTACTTTGGTTAAAGCGTAACTGACATTAGTTGGCCAGAGACCGCAAAAAAAAATGTTGCAATGACCACATAATGACACAAACATATATGAGCAGCATCAATGCTCAATCAATGGAGAACACCCACCACCTATGATAAAGGTATATAATAATCGATGTCCAAAAAACAAGTGCACATTTGTACAAAACGTGTATGGGACTATTACTAAATTATATATTTCAACACAAATGTCACCTTAGCCCTCAAATTCTTGCACCATAAGCCAATATTCAATAGTGAGTGATTAATTTCTAAACTGTAATCAGTTGAAACTATTGCTGCTACCACAAACTAACTGCAGCAAGGAGTTCAGCTGGTATTAAATAGTAATTTGAGGATGCCATATAAGAAGACAACTTTTAACAAAAATCACCTTGACTGCTAGAAAATTGTAACGCCGCAACTGACCTCAAATTCACATTTGTCTTTTTTTGGGCATTTTAAGTTTCTACTTTGACCAAGAAAAACTATCAGCCGGCCGACTCATGCAAATAAGGAGTAGAATTCACAAATAAAAGATGCCATTTTGTGCAAAACACTTGAGAAAGTTTTGTGAGTCTCTTTGGTTGCAAAAGGCTACAACTGAGACTGAGGCCGTTTCATGTGGTTGTTCTCTGTTGCACCCGAATTTGGAATCAGTTTTGTCAGCTAAATTTTATGCTAAAAATTATTTATTGCCCAAATTAGAAAATTGACTATTTCCACAAATCAAAAAACCTACAAAGTTAATTAGAAATTGAGTCTAGCAGAGGAATCAATCCAATTCAAATGATGAAAATGCAAAGTTTACTGGAGTTGTCATCCTTTATTTGAAGTATTTTTCAAGTTGTTTTTTCAATCATGAAATCTGAATAGTGAAAGATTTAAAAATAAATGTTCACATATATGGCTATCAGAACAATTTTTTTCAAGTATGTGCATGGTAATTTGCCTATTTGATGGAAGAAATGCAGATTTTTCTACCAATTATTGAGATTTGAGGATGAGAAAGTTCAAAGTGTTGTGTGAGAGAGACTCGATTTACCAATTCGAATAATCTCAATACTTTAATCTGTACTATGGTATAGTTCTTGTCACTAATCCATGTAGAGTGATATTTAGCTGTTCAGAACAGGGGAGCATTTTGATTTTACTCTTCCATTACTTTGTAAAGCACAAAACACTGGATCGTTATTCACAGAACTTATCGAAAAAAATCTAAATGATGACTTGCATGGCCAGCATTGACAATCTACACAAACAACTGTTTCAGCCAGAGTCTAGATCAGCTAACAAAAACCCCCAGCTATATTGCCAGTTGAGTTTCAGATTTCATCTCAGTAAGACGGTGCCAATGCAATAACCTAGTGTGAATGTTAGCAAAGAAGAGCACTGCATAGTTTGGCTCTGATTGCACAATGTTATAGATACAAATCTCTGCAGTCACATTCCTTTTACCTCATCTTGATTTATTATTTATCAACTTTGTAGCTGACAAATACACTTAGTGCATTGTGATTGTTGCTTACGATTGACCTACAATCTCTAAAGTACTGTCTTCGTATTTATGGTCATATTTGCACTAGAAAAGTGATTAACATGTTTTCAGCAAACTAGAAAATAAAGCCAAAGACTCTCAAACATAGTGATGAATAAATGTATGCAGATAATAAATGCAATCAAAACTTTGATAAGCACCCAAGAATAGAAAAGTGACACATATTGTAAGAAAAAAAATTGTACCTGGCTTCAAGCCAAACCACAAAACATGCCTAAAAAACCCTCTATAGTGTTAATAGCCCTACCTAATACTCGGTGCCTACCAGATGCACATCAATAATAGCCTGTGTCCCTCAGATTTAGCTAGTTACTTGTCTATTCTTTACTCCTCTCACTAAACCCACTAGGTACTTCAGCCTCGGTAGGCTAAGTTCTCTGGTTCCAGGTACCACCAAGGGGTTTCCCAATCCTTAAGTTTCTGTACAGGCCACCACATGGCTATCAGTAAGCTTAGAACTTATCCAAACATCAGTCCCACTGTCACTGTAATAGTGTAAGGAAATATGCAGCACGGCTCCTGTAACACAATAGAAATTACTGCGAGCCAGATTATACCATGTGTGATATCATCATTATTATTCACTTTATACCTTTGTGATAGCGTGTGTAAGGCATTGACTGTTTCATGCCATGACTGTATTATTACATAACACTTCACATAAATACAGCTGCTATGCCTCTCACTAATCAGTGTACACCGCGACGCATAGCTGGACAATTCTTTCTGACTAAAGATAGCTAACACTCACTCAAGCTCTTATACTTGAATACTGAGCAATTTACACCTTACGCTCTAGAAGGCAACCAGCTCTGACAACCTACTAGGTCTGGCAGTAGCAGTGTTGACTAACGAGTAGTAGGCTAGAGGCAGACTTGCCTGACAGACTCTAGCCTACCACGGCCCACCTTCTGGCAGATATGCAGAAGGGCGGGCGCTGAGACGGCTGAGCTGGCTGAGCTGGCATCAAGCTTGTCTAGGCAGGCAGACAACTCTGCTACCTAGAGGTTGTGCAGGTGTGCTACCAGGGTGACTAGTGATGTCACCACAAAATCCTGCACAATATATTGGACAGTCATTTTGGTAAAAAAAACTGGTAAACGGGTGAGACATTGTGTTTTGCCGCCACAGAATACCAGTTATGATAGAATGGAGTCATACATGATGTTTACAGTAAAAATTTGAATAAAACTGTCTGTTCTAACATGAATTTTGTTGACCTGGCCAGTAATAACTGCTCCTCGGTTGAAACTACAGTCAAACAAGAGCAGAAAACAATGTCACTTTTCCAGTATTTTCTCTTTCTAATGGCTCTGGATGGGATTGAAGGACTATAAGATGGTTGGAATATTTCTGTGGTAAATTACAGCAATCTATAATGGTGGATCGAGGGTGTTTGGAAGTGGTAGTTTTCAAAGTTAAGAGGTGCAGTGTTTCGCAAACTTTGCCTGCTTCAAGCTGGAGCATTCTAGAAGACTAATACTACTTTTGGAAAAAAAGAGGTAGACGCAAATAAGGACTGAGTGTGTTTGGTTTATTTCACTTGAAATGAGTTAACGCTGAGAATGGTAGTATTTCTGGTGCGAATCCTTCACACTGTTTATATAAAGTAAAAGCAATGGAAGCAGTAGCACATAAGTATAAGTAGGATTAAAATACATGTGATTGTTAATCCCGGAAATGCAGATTCAAGAAGTTTGAGCAGTGCAAAGGTTAAAATATTATTTATTTTCTGATGCAGTTCTACGATACTCTCCTATCATTGGTTGTTGATTAGCATACAAGGCCACAGTGTTCTGAAAATACAACTTGTAGCCTGGGAACATCACTTGTGAATCTGGCTTGAAAGAGAAAATACCTCAATTTTTGGTCAAGTTTTTTTTATAAAATGTGGTGCTCAACAATAATATCAATAATAGTGATAAACACTTCTTATAAATATCCAAAGTTATCGATTTTAAATGTTTCTAAGCTCATTTTGATTGAATTTTTTGGTAAATTTATATCCACTACCATTGATACAGTTGTTTTTTTAACCCATGTCACCTCACTGATGTATGCTTTTGTAGTGATAAAGTGAATTATACATTTTGTCAGCAAAAAAGAAGTGTTTATGATTCAACAAACCAACTGAAACTGTCTACATCAGCATTTTTGGGTTTAAAGTCTATAAAAAAACTCAGCTCTCAAATGGAAAGCTGATTACTATTAAGGAAAAAAATCAGACAAAACAAGAGGGCTTTGACTTGATAAAAAGACAATAGTAAATACTATTGACCTTTGTTGCATAGCCTTAGTTCTTAATTTTTTGACTTTTGCTTTATTGAACTTTTAGACGAAATGTCAAAGAGTATAATATGGAGAAAAAACCATCAAAGCAGATGAAATCTCTGAGCAGTGTCCAAACAAATTCATTGTTTAATTTTCCTCAAACTGAGTTTATAAAAATGATCAAATAATACTAAAGTCTTTCGATTTGTGAATGTTGTCTTATCCATTGTATATCCTTTGAGTTGACTCACTGAATTGTCATAATGTTATATACATACATGTTTTACTCGGTAAATCCAATAAGTATGTTAATAATACTACTTCTACTTTGTAGTTTACACTCTTTGGCTGAACTGGAAGACTTGGATATCTCTTGGTATGACTTACCTAGTGGTTTCCCTACTAGTATCCTTCAGTCAACTTCACTAGAGAGACTCATGCTGTGGGGCTGTGAACTCAAAGATTTACCACAAGGGTGAGTTATCAACGGTAGTTTGCTCATAAAAAGTTGAAGCTTCACAGGGTGTGTATGGAAAGGTCTAAAAAATGAAACTGCAATCCTTTTCTGCAAACAAGACTGTAATCACAGACTTTTTGCTTTTGATTAATCTGTGTGAGCAGTTGGTTGTAATTCATATATTTTTATCCACAGACAGAGTTTTCTGGATGTAGACATTTACATGTGGAATCTTCTAGATGAGTAGATGTTGATATAAAGTACGGGTTCTGACTATTCAAGAATTCTTCATTTGGTACAAAATGACTACTTACAGTAGTTTATAAAATCATTTAATTAGCTGTTTAATGACAAAGATTGTTACTCTAGTTTGAGTTGGTACTCGAATGTTTTCTTCACAATAGAAGTTCTTTGTGACTGACATTCAATATCTACCACACTATTATATCCCCATGAAGGGTTGTGGTGATTTAAATGTCTTATACGTGAGTAAACAAAAACAGTATCTGCCAAAACTTCATGTTTCAAGAGAAGGTGACCAACTGCCTTATTGTTTAGATTTAATTTTACGTAAACGCTGTTTTAAAAGATAAAAACGATCAAAGTAAATTAATAGCCATCAATTGTGCCCATTAATGGGATAAAAACATGGATCATTTGACTTTAATTGATGACAGCATTTACTTAGTTCCTTATCAGTTTTAATCACATTCTTCCACCCCTAGTAGAAGTAGAAGGTTGAAGAAAGACAAAAATATTAAACTCACAAAATTAGTTTTTGCATAATCCCTAATGTAACAACAGTCTGTTGTAGCCAGTGATTATTATGGATCTTTGACTGTTAGTGATTCTTATTGGACCATCGGCAAAATATGTATTTTGCCCAAACAATAATTTTGTTAACTGTTGGCAGCTTGGGTTGTATCAGGGCCATTAATGACTGCAACCAAACAGTCAGTAAATAAGATTGCTGAAGGTTTTTGCATTTATAGGAATATAAAAACAAACAGCAATGTTACAAAAATAATAACATCAATCGTTTCTGAAACGGTGATAAACAACTTTATTCACCTTAAGATTGAGTGCTATTGCTTTTAACTGTAAGGTCGTGCATTATTCTCTTGTTTACTGCTCAAAGTACCAGTTTGGAAAATACGATTTAAAAATATATGTTGATAGCAGTTCTATTTATGAAGCAATGCAAATAGCTTCAAAAGAGCTTGTTATGAACTGATAACAATTACTTTAGATCAAGTCGGCTGTGACAGTTATGCAGTTAAGCCCCTATGCAGCAACCAAAACAGTAATGATATTATCCTTTGATACTGACTTACAAGTAGAGAAACACGTTTGAAAGCAGTAGATGAGAAAGGAAAACGGGTGCCTAACAGCAGTTAGAGAGTAAATAATCACTACTTTTACATTTTTTCTAACTCTCAATACAGCAACAAAGTTATTTTGATTCTACAAATATATCTTACTCCACTCAAGCACAATAGAACAGTTTCAGGTTGATTTTTGATCTCAAATGCAAATTAACTGCATGCCAATCATTTGTGCTATTTGGTGTCTATCGCTTTCAAGCACAACTTCTGACAAGGGAATAAAAAATGTTTCTGTACGTAGAAAGTTGAGCAATAGTTTAATATCTAATAAATAAATGTCAATTAATCTTGTATAAAATTAAGGTAAAATTGTGACACGTTTTTTTCAACCTCAGCTGACACAACTGGTTTGCACTGCTCTCATGCCTGCCAACAAGGCTTGCTAGCCACTAAAGACCGACGAAAGATTTTCTCATACCCAGAACACTTCCAGTCCAGCAATCTGCAGAAAATATTGAAAGACTCTTCCTTTTAAACTATTCAACTTCCAAGCAACCCGCAATCTTACTCCTAGTCATGTCAACTCAGAATCTTTTCCCAGTGGCACTTGCTACTCCAAAATTTCAAGCTTCATATTACAGCTAACATAGCCCAAAGACATATCTTGTGTTTGAAGTTGAATATAATTTTTTCCGTATTTCTGTGGTGGATTTTAGCAGTCCACTACTTATCCACTAAATGCTGTCACTGGACAAACCTTCACTTGCCAGCACAGCAAGGCAGTCAGCCTTTCAAGGCATGACAGCAAACACTCAACCTCTCCCAGAGGTAACCATGTGCCGAGATGGCACTGCACAAAGTTGAAAGGAAGCGACCTCGGTTTTCACAACAATGGTGAGCCTTCGGCTTAGCCATACAACTCAGTTCCTTTGAGTAGTATGAGACATTTATTCTGATTAGAATGAAAATAGCACAAGGTAACATAATGATACCATAGAGCAGCAACATGAACACTGGAGGCAATAAAAGCTCAGCTTTTCATAGGCAGTAACAGGAAATGGCAGGAAGTACTTGGCTTAGTAAATTGACAGGTACTCCTATCACACACTAGGGAAGTTCACATATACAAATTATCATTCTAGATATAAAATTTCAACCAATAATAAGCATTTTCGAATCAAGGACATCCATGACTTGAAGAACTTGGTTCGATAAGCGCTTCCAAATACAATTTTGATGTTTGTTTCTGGCGTAAGTTCTATGCATGAGCGTTCAAAATCAAAGGCTCATTCTAAGCGAAGTTTTCTTCTTTGTGTTTTCTAATTTCATAGTGAATAGTAAAATATGCATGCTGGTGAGGTGGCAAGTGTGCGGACAATACAAAAAAATTTAAGTAAACAATCCTTTTTACAGTTATTACTGAATACTACGTATTTTATTATTTTTCATTTTGTAACAATGTATTTTATCCATTGTTGCCAGTTGGCTATTACACAGCTGAATAATTGTTTTGTTCTTATTACCAATAGTATAATGAAATAATTAATTATGACAACAATAACAACTCATAATAATTTATATTATTAATGGTATCATTTGAATAAAAGTAATATTAATAATAGAGATTATCATGCTTTATCATTATATTATAATTATTGATCATAACTTTATTACAATTCACCATACTTCGTAAATGTGTCCACAATTAGTTTCAACATGCTTCAAGACTGATTTATATGATTTATTGTTATTGTTCCTATTATAAATGGAAGTTGAGACATCATCACCTTTGCCTTGTCATTGTAGTTAACATAGAAAGGCTCATTATGTGCAAAAAAATATTTATTATAGCGGAACTGTACACATTCGGATCATGAATGTCATAGGTTGGACGACCTCCTGAATGGTAGAATGACCATTCAGCATAAAGCTCCAAAAGACAGGTTTTGTACTTTCCAAAAAGCAAAAACTTCACCTGCTTTAGCATAGACGTTCGGCGAACCAAGAATACCTAACACATCGATACATAATTTAAAAGGGAATGGTGCTTAGAGGTATGGAGCGGAGTTAATGGATGTTCAGCCAATAGGAGCTGCGAGCTCCTCTCTCCTAGAGATCTTGATCTTTACGGCCTCGGTTTCCAATATCTGTACATCTGATGGTAGCCAATGTGTGGACATAGTCGGTTTAGGTCTTTAGTCTAATTTTAAGTTCTCAAGCTATGGCAGTCACTGTGAGGTCGGCCCTGGATAGCTACGGAGGGTTGGGGTAGTAATTACCATGTGCCATTATAGATAAATATGTCTTTATGGCTTATGTGAGGCAATAGAGTAATTGCAATAGGAGCTGGTCTTGTTGTATTATTTATTAAAGAGCCGTGACTGTCAGTATCAACCACCAGGGGGACCTAGCTAGGTAGTGGGCACTTACGGTGACCAGTAAAATCTATCATATTTCCACAAAAATGTGGTGAATCTAACATGATTTTTAGAAACCTTAGGCTGAACATGACAAATTGTCGGGCTTTTATCACATTCTAATCAGATGCTATTTTATCACAAAGAGGTTAGTACTAATCGTATAGCATAAAACAGCCAATTACTAACATTATGTATATTTCCAAACATTCCAGCATGTCATTTACATACATAGCATTTTAGGCTACTGCTTAAGCACTACGGTGGCAGGTTGCTACGCTGAATCATTCTTGCTCCATTTCTACGTATCATATTCTCTGATCTTTTGTTCTTTACTTTGATTTTATAACATTTATTCAGGAATTCCTGCTGTATTTTCGTGGCTTTCTATAAGAGAACTGTGCGTAAATTATATGAGTTGAACAATGCTGTGATACTGTTTAAATCCCTGTTCTCCATCCCCAACACCAACCCCGCATACATTCTGTGCATCCGCTGCCCCAGTTGATACTCCTTTGTCCCCTCATTATGTCCCTTCTGTACGCATAATTGCTATACTTGAGCAAGCAGAGAAGACCCAGTGGAGATCAGAATCGACAGCGCACAAGAGGCGTAAATGAATCCCTACCTCATCTAGAGTGAGGATCAGGACAACACTTAGCACCCCCCCCCCCCCCCCCCCAGTATGGAAAATACCCCATAGAAACATCTAAGGAGTAGTGGGAGATGTCAAAAAGCTATGCATGTGTCCATGAACCCGCATCTTTTTTCCCTTTTTTATTCACCAAACCAGATATGAGGGTCTAATAGTCAAATGGCATATAAATGCAAAATTCCCCAAAAATTTTCACTCTGATAAATGATCAAAAGTTTGAGGCCACAACTCAAGTTGTGAAAGATTGTAAAATGTAGGTTTTTTCGGAGACAATTTTAGTTGTTGTACTGAAAATGTGCATGTTTTTTGTAACCAAGCAATGTAAATTTCATTGAGGCTTATCCACCAGATGTGCCCAAATGTAGAAGCAAGGGGAAACATTTTGAAAATAAGGCATAAGTTTTATTGAAGTAAGCAATATGACAAAGCTTTTTGGTTATCATGTGTAAGTGAAGGAAATCACAGCCATGTTCTCCCTGGATTCATACTAGGATACTAGGTTTGCTTACCAGAGTGCACCTTCAATAACCTACCATTCATAATATAAATCAACAGCGGTTGGTTATGCTGATCAGCCATTATATTATATTTATTTTGTTACCAACGAATCCGAGATACAACATTTTCATTTATTGAGGTATACCTTAACAATAATATAACTTCATCATCATTGGACTTCTCCGACTCAAAAGTGAACAACGACTACTTTCGCAGAAAATCTGCAACTATTCAAGTTTGAACCTTAAGCTGATATACTGCTGGATTGAGTAAACAATTGACAGGTAATAATCATTATTTTATCTCTTGACATAAATAATAATTATTACTGATATCATTCATTGTTAGTATTGAATATATTCACCAGAGTACTATAATTTCATTTCTGTATAAAAATACAGACATGGTTGAGGAGTTTTTTAAATAAAAATGATTACCGAAATCAGATTTTATAGTTTTTATTATAACCAAGTTCTTTGGAGACCACAAGTCATGCTCGGAAACAATATCCATGTTACACTGGCACGTGTTTTTTTTAAAATTAAACCGGAAACACAAGAGTTTATTGATCTTTTTTTTTAAACTGTGGTAAAAACTTGATAAACTCAAAAAGGTCTCAATGAAAGAAGTTCAGATTTTACTTTTTGTTTGGGTTTCGGCAATAACCTTTTTAAGAGCGCGCAACAAGCTAATTTCACCTATGAAATAACGATGTCTTTCATCGGTTACAGTTGACTGCCACTGGCCATGCGGCGGCTAGAATTTTGACTACTTCATCAGTGCAGTTTGTTCTCACACGGTGTTATTTTTTTAACCGACAGTAAATGCAGTGAAAAGGCTTTAACAATATTTTATGTCTAAGTGCAATTTTTCGCATGCGGATTTCGAATATGACAAAGACTTTCATTTTTGAAACACCATTTTTTACAATCTTGTAATGATGCAGTATTTTTTTGATTGGTTGATGATACAATCCGATAACTATTTCAAACTCTTGGGTTTTAGTAACACGTACTAGACATTTTTTTGATGTTAATAAACTGACGGGATCATTGATTTGCAAACTGGTAGCTGTTGCTGTAATTTGTGTGCTAGTAGTTAGTCTCGTGATTGTTGCTATAAGTTTTATTGTTGGAAAAATAAACTGTAACTGCATGCAGTGTACTCATTGCTATTACAGCTTGTTTCCAAAGGTCAGCAAGTTTGTCAACTCTTACTGCATAATTGGTTCACACAGCGTTTTATCTTTCCTTAAGGATTCATTTTGCCATTTTTAGATAGCAAGTTTCACTTTTATTTTTATTTGCAATTAACACCTGTACAACAAGTAAGTAGATGTTGTACAAAAATTGTATGGATTTCGATAAAGGTACCCTGAACATTTTTTGCAGAACATTTATTTCACTACTTTTGGTAGGCAGCCTTGAATGTTGATTTAGCGTTATTCCTATTTGAACAATGTGTATATTACCAAAATGTTGCATTATTCATTTCCCAGAGTCAATCAACAACCCTCAAACGTTGTGCACAGAACGTTTATTTTACAACTTTCTGTTGACACCCTCAGACTTTAATGCGACATTATCCCAAACGTTGCCCACAGATATTTGTTAAATGTTGAACTGACTATACATAATAATGTTGCATCAATTTTTCCTAAGTTTCAAACAACGTCCCCTATAAGTTGTACGTAAAATGTTTATTTCATAACTTTTTGACAATAAATGTTGCTACAATGTTATGTGGGAAATTTTTTGTGGTAAAAGGCCATCCAGAATCCTGCAGTCACCAACCCTTTGCTTTAGATCACCCCTCTAGCCGTTCTGTTATCCCCCGGTGTCAGTTTTATGTGGACTTTGGAATCTCCCTTTATCACATAAACGAGCAATCCTTGGTTAAGAATTCCGGCTATCCCGGGTCTACTCCAAGCTTGGGCTGACCCTGGATCACATATATGTACCATAAAGGACTTACAGCATCCCAGTCTGACCGGTCAAGATGGCTATTAAGAGTAGCATAGGGCCCCAAGCGATGGACCCCTATCAGTAAAGAGTGAAAGGCAGGAGACTTATAACCATGGAGTAGAGACTACTGAACCAAGGATGCCTAAAAAGGACTGGAAATTTCCACTACTCTCAAAAAGAGTTGGAAAGCAGCCCAGAGCTGCTTTGTCCAGCTTAAGAGTGCTATCGAGGAATTAAACTAGATGAAATTAATTGTAAAAAAAAATCAGCCAATGCGATACTTTGAATGCCAATCAAAAACTTAAACTTTACATCATTCGTGTTTGCTAGTTAAAATACCATGTAACAGTTTATACTCTTGTATTTGTGCTTGCAAAACTTGAAAGAAAAACAAAAATCAATTTGCCTGACAACAAAATAACTATATAACAATTCAATAGTGCTTTTAGACCATAAAGTTTTTCTGACTGAAATAAACAGTCAAGTATTTGAACTATCAAATTGCAGTTGAACAGAAGGTTTGTTTATGGATTAGATGGTGCTAGTAAAGGCTAAGTTAATTTAACCAACTTTTATCTAAGTACGTTTTGTGAGATTGGATTGTAAGTATATAAACCAAAAAGACTTTTCGTAGCAAACCCAACTTAGTAGTTTTTTGGTAACATTTGATGTCTAAATATCAGCAAACAATAATTATCATTGCTACGTTACAGCTTCATCTGGTATGATTGTTACTTGATAAAGTGATGAATGCTGACTCTCAATCTGCTTCTGATGGTGATTTATTGAAAGAAGCGAGCAATAAATATAAATCCTAATTATATTTCTAACTATTTTAATAACTATTAATAAATTTCAATAAAAACTGCAGTTTTTTAAAAAATTCCAATGCCTTACTGCCAAAAATTATAATTTTGAAACATTGAATATTTGGAAAATCGACCCAATGCATCAACGCAAAACTGAAGTTTAAATTTTGTAAAACTTTATTGCAACAATCAGCTCCTGAGTTTTCTGAATTCATGCTGAAACAAAAACTGTTGGCACCTTTTAAAAAGTTTTTGTGGGCTTCAGTTTTCCGATATGCTGGATGGCAGCTAATGGAACATAATAGTTTTACCCATCCCTCTTTTCAGTTGGCTGCGATAAGAGTTTTTTTGGTTAGGATACCAGCCATTTACAAAAATATTTAGAACATTTTTAGTTCCATAATTTAGACAAAAACAGTTAGCCACGGTACATTTCTGCCATTATTGTTTCACCGGTATTAGTAAAAAAAGCTATGAATGAACTTATGAACCAGAAAGCAAAACAAAGCCGTTGCTTCGAAAGAAACCTCACAGATCTGATATTACCAATAATACACCATTATTTTTTCTATCTAAGAAGTACAAACTTACTCAAAACATTTTGCTGATTTAAAACTTTCTCCTTTTCCTGTACGAGCATTGCTCGTTTTGGAGTTATGCGTTCAAGTTTAGCCTTGTGAGCATCGCTCCTTTTCAAAATTGTCCCGTTTTTGGAATCGATTGCACACATTTTTGAGAAGAAAACTGGAAAACTTCTGATAGCATTGTGTAGATCAGAGTCTTGCCTATGCTTGGAGTTTTTTTAAGACTCTGTGACATTCTAAACGAAAACAGTTCTAAGTCTCCTTGACCCTATCACTTCCTGTACTCATTCTCGGTAAATTTTATAGTAACCGGGCACTTTTTTTCTGGTACAGAGCTAGCGCATTGAATTTTTTTTTGATATATTTAGTTTATTATTATCTTAGCTTGTTTGAGCTTTCTTATTGTGGAATTGAATGTTAGTAAGCTGTTAATTAATTATTCAGAAACGGTGACGATAACAAAAAATTAAGTTTAATTTTCTTTTATGATTGCTGTAAAATTGTTGATTGGTAGTGTTCTTTATAACAAGATGTAGCTCTAAATGTTCCTAGTTCATGTGTATAAAAATTATGGCTTCATCTTTGCTAATAACAAAATTATAAATTATTTTTGGTAAAAAAATTCCGAAAATTCGGCGTTCTGTACAGCCGGTGTTAGATTGTTCTTTCAGCGTTCCAACTCCTACTTTGCATATTTTTGCTTCATATTTTGCTAACTTTATCCAATTTTTCTTCTCTTTCCAGCTGTGCTATCACTTTTGTGTTTAGTTTGATACCTTTTTGTTGCTGGTTGATCTGTCAGGGTCACTACTGAAAATGGTCTCTAAACTGAAAAAAAAACCATAAAATTAGTTTAAGCTGCTGGAATCAGAATGTTATTAAATTTTCCTTAGAGAGAAGTGAATGGTGATTCATATAGGCATAAATTTATCATCATATCATGTATAGATGAATTTCAGTAAAAGTCTGAAAATTGGATTTTTTTTTAAAAAGCGGGTGAAAAGTTGAGCTGGATAATTTGTAAAGCGAATGAAAATCAAATATAACATAGCCTAATCTGTGATGCAACACCTAATGTGTATTTTGTATCAGTCAAACTATATACAAAATAGATATGAATTGTTCCAAGCTAAAGTTAGGTAGTTGTGATGGGCATGTTATAATATGCATTATTGTTTTGCGCAAAAGGTCACCAAAGTTTGAGTCCAATAAATAAATTGCTTTCTTTGAGTAAATTACATGCATTATGCACTAACATTGATTATTTGCTGCTTTAATTTTATTGTTGTTCCATAGAAAGTATCAGTAGATTCGGGTATTGTAGGGCTCACATGAATAGTTTGTTGGGAGTTTTGAGTTCAATTGTCTTGCCGAAAAACCAAATGAGTTTTTCTTTTTTTGTCATTACAAGAAGTCACATTCAGGCAAACCGCCCTGAAACTGATCAATTATTGGTTGTTTGATCTACAGATAACTTGTCAATGACAACCTAATACAACAACTGTGCTGTTTATTATTGGTAACGTTATGCTTTGTTTTATTTATAACATCCTACTCTGTGCCCTGAAGGACTTGATAGTTTAGCAACTAAAGGTTTTATCTCTTAACTTCATACTTAACTTCTTAATTGTTGTGCTTCTTCCACTAACTCTGTCCTTATTGGACACCCACGCCTTATATTCACTACAGCTCCAGCAGTACAGGTTTCAGGTTTTTAAAAACAAAGAAACTCGATAAACTCACTTCTACATGAAATAAATCATTAAAACTACCCAATATTTTACCAATAATAGTTTCCAAACATTCAACGCTATGTTTAACAATCATAGATTTGTAGGTATTTTTATTTACCGTGGTATATAAATATTCCTAATCTATATATATTATCAGTGGTCGGATAGAGCTTGTCAATTTTTTGCTTCTGAACAAAAAGAACAACTATCGCTTTTACTAATGTACACCTTAGAACGCCATGTTCTCCTTGCAAAGCAGGTTCATTTGCCTTCACTCTGAATTCACCATTGGAGTAGAATTTTAGTTGACCCTTTGTGTGTACATTGTGAACTGGTAAAATAGAGTTTACTTGACCTTTCATGCATGCAATGGGAGCTGGTAAAACTACTCTTTGTGCTGCATCAGCTTCAGTGGGAAAGTTTTATTCCAACTTATACAATATTTGCTTAGTGCAAGTTTTCATGCTTGCGAGAACTGTTAAGTAAATCTGATGGCTTAGATTGTGAACGGTTAACGACATTTTGCAATTTTGTTTATCTGTACATACGTTGATGAAACATCCGGAATCACCAAAAGAAGTGTAACTGTTGCCCACTAGTTAGTGCGTAAATGATTACTCAAAGATATACAAGGCAATCAACATCATTACAAGTTGTGGCAAAGCATCGCTGGTGATATTGAGTCACTAGTTGGCTCTAACCGAATTGTTTCTGCTCAAGAGCACAACTTCCCAGAAGTAGATGGACAGGAAATACTTAAACTTAGGTAGAGGAGAGATGTATCAATAGAGAGTTGATGCAAGAGAATATCAAAAATCAGACAAATAGGAGAAGTTATACAAGCCATTAATGTGCCTAATCAATGAGGACTTAATGACTAGAGGCATGGGATGATTCTAATTATGCTAGGAAGTTGGAACTGGCTAATTTTGACACGATACGAGGCTGTTCAGACTTTAAAAGTTTTGTAGGGTTGAGACGAAGGAGTAGATCACAGAAGAAGTGTAGAGCACTGCCTAGCTACTAGATTATGTTGTTATTATGGGCAAGGGAGGAAAGAGGAACTTGTTGGCTACTTTTGAAATTAGGAAAAGTTAGGGAACGGAGGTTGGTGACCGTAGAGTATGACAAAGGAGGGGTGGCGGGTGTAAGGAAAATAGTTGGTCAATAAATTCTATCAAGGGACGGTTGGGTGGAGGAGAGTTATCAAGTGGTTGAGCACCACAGGGAAGGGTGGAGCTTGAGTATCTACATCTGGGGTGGTAGGTGGTTAAGTGTGAATACAGGCAGAACCAGAAAACTAACCAACGCTCTGCTCATGTTACTCCTTCAAAGTTACCAAATATTTAGTACATCATCATTTTTTCCCCTAATTTTCCTGTAGGCTAATGCATTAGTCTTTTGCAGTGCCGTAACTTCCTGTCAAACATACAATCTTCATTTCCTAAGTTGGTGGTGAATAATTTTTATCATTGCCCTTTTGCTTTATTGCTTAATTGTGAGCAGAACATGATGGGTATTGTCTTTGAGATTACTTTACACAGTTCGAGTTAAACAAAACATAAAACACTGAATACTTTACATTAGTTAAACAAATTTTGAGAAATTCTTTGAGAAGCAAGTAGCCATAATAAATATTATAAATCAAGTGCGCCGCTAAGTTTTTGAGCTTTAGAAATGACCATGAAATTAGCAAAACTTGGTATCAATCGTCATCGACATTTTGTGTTTTATTCCTTGTTAGGCACTTGAACTACTTCCTTACAGAATGTAGAGTAATAATTAAAAGGCACAACTTTCAAAAATGAAAAGAGGATGAGCTACAATGGAATATGTCAATGTACATTTTTAGAGACATCAGTTTACAATCAGAGCTAGTTTTGTATCTTAGGTGTGTTCATCAGCAGGATCGAATCGTAGAATAAACTAAATAAATAATGTTCCATGCAAATTATTTCATACAAATTGGTTAGTAGCAATATTTTGAGTGGATCACAAAACACCATCCACACAGAAAATTATAATCTATTGTTGGGACACTCTATAGGTCAAGAACACTAATGATTTGTGATGTCCATTTCTAAGCAGTCCATTTCTGCTATTATTACTTCATCATTGTTTGCCAATAATATAATTTGTATAGAGATTTATTTTCATTAATTTTTACGATTGTCATACACCAGAGTAATATATAATAAAATTAAATTGATTATCATGATGAAAAACAGAAAAACTTTAAAAAAAAAAAAAAATAGTTGTTATTGTTTTAGTTAATCAAGAATGAATTGCTTTAAAATAAACATTACCAGCCGGACAAGTTTTAAGTTGTTTATTCTTTTACCCGCTCTCACTATCTGTTACTATTATGACTACCAGTAAGGAATCAATGACACAATAAACATCATTGATGTAATGCTTACGCACATGCACATGCACGCAAGAGCATTTTGCTTTCAAAAACTTATCCGCATTAAAGGTTTTAATGTTTTATTATTATTCAATGAAATTTAAATCCTCGATAAATGGCTTCCCTGCCAACCAATGTGGTCCTCAAATAAAAATAATAGCAGCTGTTCATCCATCCAATCAGTGCATACACTTATTGTGGCACAGGTATCAACTGGAATAACTTAGCTTAAATCAAGCTATAACCAACCACTGACTTGCTCAAACAAGTGTTACAGTAAGGACTAGTCCACTCTAAAATGTTTTTTTAGCCATCTTTTCTCCAATCCGATATTGCTTGTGTCTAAACAAAATTTTGCTCGATTTTCTGCCCAGCTCTTGTTTTCTGTGTGTTTTGGGAAGCACTCAAATTTGCAAGTAATTTCCATCGCGTTGGCCAATAAACATTCAAACTGTGATTGACGCGAGATTAATGTTTACCAGTAGGCTGGATGGCAAAACCACTCAAAAAATCAATGAACAATACTTTTGCAGATTTAGATACGTACACAGCTATTTGGAACAGAAACAGTCTAGCCTTTTTCAATTAAAACGATGAGCATATAACCAAATCAAAGAATTTGCTGTTGTTTGCAATACAATAGTAGATGTCGTAAAAGAGTACTCCTCACTGAGGACAAAATACAGAAAGACATAAAGATGAACTTTTTGTATTGAAGCATCTTTTCCTTCTTCTACACTGTTACTTATTAGTATTGTTTCATTAGTAATTTTTATTATTGATCACTTTTTCTGCATCAATTTCAAAATGCATACTTGTATGACTATTATTATTAAAACGGCATTATTATTTGGCTTATTCTTCTTATTATACACAAAGATAAAACTTTTTAGGTTACTTTGTGTTACTACAATAATTATTGGTCACACTTTGAACTGAAAAAGTTTTTCTCTTACATGTTTGTAACTATGTCGATGACTAATTTCTTCAAGACACTTTCAGACCCTAACACATTTGTTGTCAACATCTCAAAACTCACTATTTCTGTGTTGGTACTTATAAGGATTCTGTTTACCTGTGCTTTCATTAGGTCTGTTCATTGTCCCAAACACCCTATCACCACTGGTATTACTTCAACCCTGTAACCAGGCAACCTTTCTCCAACTTAGAATGCGAGCTAGTGGTACTTGTCTCTTTTCTCTGCAGTCTTTCCTATATATTCACATCACTTGGGCTTGCCATATCAATCAGCTGTACAATCTGTCTGTCTCTGTATCCAATAGTAACATGTATAACCCATGCAGATGACTCCTTTCTCATACTGTACTCAATATCCCAGCACATTTTACACTTTACTTTATCTCATGGCTACTTTTGATCCAGAAGCACAGGCTCTTTACAGCATGCTATCATTTGGATTTTTAGCACGCCATTTTGTCTCATTGAATACTATTCAGTCGCGTGCATCCTGCACCCCAACACTCAATGAATGACACGTTCAACAGTCTTGCCACACAATCTGCATTTGTCCACGTCTACTGCAATGCCTCTGTTCTGTTTCCATATCTTCGTGTTAGTCATTTGTTCTTGTATGTTAATAATCCAACTAACCTCCATCAGGTTTATGTTGCATTTCATCTGTATTTGGCTGCTTTCATCTAGTACTCTGTGAATATCCCTTTGCATTTTCTCTTACAAGAAAGATTCTTTTCTCGGAGTTGTACCCTGCTTTGTGGGCTACTTATTATCTTCTGCCATACACTCCTCTATATACCAGAAAATTGTTCTTTGCTTTCCTACATTCCTTCTTGTGCCACTGTAATGTTGTCACCATACTCTATCAACATTTCAGCTACATACTTGAATAATGACCCTACCTCTATCTTTACCTCATTATTCCATGCTTAATTGAGCCCAGGGGTGTCCTGACTAACCATGTAGGATGTTACCTTGCCTTTGTGTCTTCGAAAACATCGGCCAAACTATTCAGACCAAACTATTCAGACCTCTACACCCATCTTTTCTTTTTACATACAATATTTCATCACCCGCTTGCCTTCCAGGCATGCTTGCTTACTGGAATTTTCCTTAACCAACTTGTCAAAATCATCTAATTCTTTGTTATTAAAAGTACCCACACACACAGAAAAACGTGGAGGAGTTTTAATCCTATTTCAATCAATTCTTACTATCCACGAACGTAATCACCTGAGCGATTGAAATGTGATTAAACAGGGAGTGATTTATTACCACAGCCAATGCACTGGTTAATGGTCCGTATTCAATCACTTTAGGATTAAAATTTTGATTGAGTTAGTCTCCCAAGGATTAAAAACAAGAGCATTTCTGATCACTGTATATGCATATTGTTAATCGCATGATGATTGTATTTGGAGCATTGCTAGTCCGGTCATTGATTAACGTTTGGATCAATATTAATGTTCCTTGAGTGCTATGTCTGTACGGTTTTTCTTTGAGAGCGATTAAATAATGGAAGCGATTTGAATTGGAGGTAATTCTTTTGTATTGAATCTAGCTGGTAGAAAATGACAAAGCTTATTTCAGAATGTAATGGCAACTTGTATTGAACGAAGAAACTGAGATCAGTAAAACACCATTAAAAAGGAAATACAGCGATTGCAACATAAAACCAACTAAGAAGATAGAAAAGAAATTGATAAAAATAACTGGCTCGATTGAATGATTAGTATAGTATGGTCTATCAGGACATAGATCCACTGGGGTACACTCCGCGTACATGCAATAGATTCCAAGTTGATCCTGAGAGATGATGGCTGATTTTGGTCTTCAAGCTCCTAAAATAAGAGTGACATCATTAGGCACATTTTACAATAAGAAGGTATCCCAAAATAAAAAATAAACCGAATCCAACAAACCTTCAGAAGTTGAAATGGAAGATTGGGCCACATCACAGCTGTTTGTTCATCACCTGTGAGCTCTTGACTTCATGTATATTCAATTTTTGTTTAAAGAAGGACATCTCTAGTTGGTGACTGTTCTAAAATGCAGAATTATGATATAGTAGCAACTTTTATTTGCAGCCACTTCAAGTTCAAATGTTTTGAATGTGACAAAAAAGAAAACAATCAATTAGTTACTAAACAACATTCAACATCATTTGTTCAGTTTAGTATTTTAACTTAGTTACTAATCAATACACAAGCAATTGTGTATTCATAGTATATCTTATTTACCTGCTTCTGTGTCATCATTAACTTAGAGTTTTGAGACAGCTGTGTAAGCCTTCATCATCCTCTTGTGCTCTCTTTGTTAGTGATTGAAGCGGAGAAATAATAGCCTATTCAGGGACAATAAGACTGTATGCTTAGGCGATCATTGATACCCCCACTTGCTATTAGGTAATCATACTATAAATGCCAAGGCTTTTCTCCATTTTAATCATATCAGGAGTAAAATCCAACTTGAAGATAAGAGCCATAGTTCAATAATTTCGGGATTGAAGTTCTTACTGGGTCAGTAAAGCTAACAATTAAGGACTTGTAGAATAACAACACTGTAGAACCACATTGTAATCGCTTGAGGAGTAAAGTTCATACTAGCTGATTAAAACCAGAGTTTAATCCCCTGAGAGTGATTTATTGACCTACCCACAATTTCTGGCAAATTTATTGTCTGATTTTAATCCTTAATTACTCCTTCCAGCAAACACTCCCAATTTTTCTACTGAAATACCAGATATCACCCCTAATGATGCCAGATTGCACTCTTATATTAATCATTACAGTGTTTAATCACCTGTTTAATCCCAAATGTTCCACTTTTTTCTGTGTGTGCACATTCATAGCCTACCTTGCCACTGGCAATATCCTGTTGTTGATTGCATTAATCATGCTCCATTCATATAGCTCTGCTGATATTAACTTATCTATCTCATTCTTCCTTTCTGTCAAAAATCTATTATATTCATTCTATAAGTGTCCACCTTCTCTGCCTGTTCACACCCTGAAAACTTGTAGTTTGTTTTCTCCTCAGGATCTAATGCATTCATTCTCTCATTCAATACACTAAATACACATTCAGTTACATCAATACATTGTTATTATCATTGTTACCATTGTGACTGTTATTGTTCTTGTTATTGCCATGGTTCTTCTTTTTGTCATTGTTGTTGTTGTTTTGGCATTGGTGCTGTTATCACTGCTGCTGCCACTGCCGCTGCCACTACCATTGCAGTTTTTGTTCATGCTTCCGCTGTTACTGTGAATGTTACTGTTATTTATACTGTTATGTTTATTGTTATTGTCATTGATTATGTTATCATTATCGCTATTGTTTTTGTTAGTGTAATTGTTATTGCTGCTGTTGTCATTGTTGTCACGGTTGTCGCCGTTGCTGCCACTGCCGCTTCTGCTCCTGCTGTTGCTGCCACTGCTGCTCTTAATTTCGTAGTTACTGTTGCCAGTACAGTGATTTTCATTGTTAATTTTGTTGTTATTATTATTATTTTACTTGTCATTGTTAACATTATTTTGGTTATCATTGTTACTGTTATCGTATTGTAGTTATTATTGATATTGTTTTCATTGTTGTCAAAGTTACATCAGTCTCAGTCATAGTCATTGCCATACCCGCTGCCACCGTTGCTGTCCTCGCAGCCGCAATTGCAGCCACTGCTGTTTTCCCCATTGCCGCTGCCACTGTCACTGTTGCTTTTACTGTGGATGTTGCTGTCACTGTTACTGTTACTTTTGCTGTTAACTTTGCTGTAAATGTTGTTGTTTTTGTTTGTTTGTCTTTGCTGTAATTGTTATTGCTGTTGCTATGCTATTGCTATTGTTTCTGTTACTGTTATTGCTATTGCTATTCTTATTATTATTATTGTCATCGTTATCGTCATCATCGTCGTCGTCATCGTCGTCGTCATCGTCGTTGTAGTCGTTGTAGTCGTTGTAGTCTCTGCTGTTGTTGTTGTTTTGTTGTTGTTGTAGTTGTTGTTGTTAATGTTGTTGTTGTAGTTGTAGTTGCTGTTGTTGTTATTATTGTTGTTGTTATTAATTTTATTGTTATTGTTATTGTTATTGCTATTACTATTACTATTACTGTTACTATTACTATTACCGTAACCGTTACCACTACCACTACCACTACCACTACCACTACTCAAAATGATGAAAAAGTATTTGCTGCTAAAAATATTCATTTAATGTTTCTTAGCAGGACATGTAAACTGTTGACTCAGCAAAGGTATCTGCATACACAACCGGAATGTAGCTCCGATAATGTCTAAATACTTTTTAACAACTCACCGAGCCCGGTATAATGTGTAGTTGAAAATTTTTGTGTTCGTATTCAGTTAGAGTTCTCCTACCATAGTAAATAAAATATATAGTTACATTGTCAAATGTGTACAATTTGTTAGTCCATACCTAAACAATTATCTGAAGTCATTCGAAAATAATCAATTACTTTGGATATGGTTTCAAGAGATGCACATTTAAGGCAAAAGTATCATTTGCCACAAGTACATATGGTATCAGTACATTATCAATAGTGTTTGGAAGCACAGACGGGGCTGGTAATTTATATCGCAATCCTCTCCCTTCTGAGTCGCATAGAGGAGTCGTCTGTGTAAAAATTCCACCATTTGAATTTCTCCCATTGCAAATTCGATGATCAAATATAAAACAGGACGATGCAAGGAAATAAATCAATAAAGCATAACTTCCACATTGGAATACAGCTCTCACCAAAATTTATTTTTTGTAAAGATGAATCAAACAACTTAGTCTCATCCACTAGTTGTAAAACGATTTAATTATTATTTTAGAAGGAAAGTTACCAGAACAGTTGAGTGGCTGTTATTTATACTCAGCATCTGCTGCAGCCATGAGCACAATAGATTCAGTATTGTTGTAATTGTGAAACTGAGATCTCACATGCCACGGTTTTCTCATCACTAAATGCTATCTATTGCACCTTAACAATTAGGGTGGTTCTACAACTGTCAAATCTTTAAGCTGATAGAGTATCATTATTCTTGAGTGGATGGTGGCTTGAGGTAGCTCTGTTTGAGGCACTCATATATAGCCTCTAGCACTTTGGGAACTGTCTCAGAGACAATGTTTTTATCAATTGTGAACCGAGAGTGTAAGCTGGTAAAGTGCTCGCCAGTATCCAAGTGAAGCCTGGTTCACATTGTCAGTGATGCATCAGGGACTGTCAGTGACTAGTGTCACTGATCATCACTGATGCATAACAGAAATGATGTTCACATTATCCTAATTCAACGCCGAATGCAGCCGACTGACAATCGGGAGCAGTCAGTGATGCTATCACTGACAACACCGCATTCACAATAAGCTCAACCTATAAACCACAACAACCAATAGAATGCAGTTGAGTGGTAGCGACTAGCAGTCAGTGATTAGCCGTGATATAGCAGCAATTTCAACTGGTATATTTATAAATAATAAAAAAAACTATCGTACAATTTAAGCTCAATATTATTTATTGCTTATTTGGTACAGCAATAATAAAATATGTGGATAAATTATTTTAGTTTAAAGTCGCACAGTGATTGGTGATAGTCACAGATATATTTCTGGCAAATGTGGTTAAAGCTGAATTAAGTGTAACACAGAGATCATCATGATGATATTGTGCAGGATTTCACTGTGGGGGTGTGAGTGGTAGCTCGGCCTACCTGCACAACCTCCCACACAACCAATAGAATGCAGTTGAGTGGTAGCGACTAGCAGTCAGTGATTAGCCGTGATATAGCAGCAATTTCAACTGGTATATTTATAAATAATAAAAAAAACTATCGTACAATTTAAGCTCAATATTATTTATTGCTTATTTGGTACAGCAATAATAAAATATGTGGATAAATTATTTTAGTTTAAAGTCGCACAGTGATTGGTGATAGTCACAGATATATTTCTGGCAAATGTGGTTAAAGCTGAATTAAGTGGAGCACAGAGATCATCATGATGATATTGTGCAGGATTTCACTGTGGGGGTGTGAGTGGTAGCTCGGCCTACCTGCACAACCTCCCGAATTGTGATGGCAATTGTGTCTAATGCTCTAGCAATACAATCCTTCCACAGGTCGACTTAGTATCCTGAGGAATGGTGGTTGACCATCCTAGGTACTAGTGAGCTGCCGATTGCGTTAGCTGTTATCAGTGTGTATAGCAAGTTCGAACTTTGAAGGGCGAACTAGTCAAACTAGGTTCGGCCAGCAGAGGTTCGGCTGTCTTGTTTCAGTGCTGTGCAGAGGTCGAACATTGAAGGCGAAGTTAGACAAAGCTAAGTTCGGCCAGCAGAGGTCCAGACTGATCTGCCTGTATATTACTACTCGAGTAATGGTGCGCAGTGAAGTTATTTGTTAGAAACAAAGAAACTTCTGAGAGTGTGCAAGCTGACTCTGACTTTATTAACCATGACATCAGTATTTATAAGAACAGTTATGTAATACAAAATTGACAGACAAAGGAAGCCACACCTAGCACAGCCAATTGGCTAGAGTGTGCCAATACAAATACAGTAGGTGTGACTAGAATAATTGCATGAGTGATTGGCTAGAATGGGCTAATGGCAAACAGTGGGTGTAGCTAGGATAAATGCATGAGTGATTAGCACATGGTAAACATATACGATTGGATGGTAAGGTAAGAATATATAAATGTACATAGAGTTATTGTCTTTAGAATGCAAACATAGAACTGTATAATGTAGTCGGCTTAGACTGTACGTAGAATTGTGTGTAGTGCAATGTAAGATGGCGCCGGTCCTTCACACACTCCGCCCCATTGGCGATGGTGGCCAATCAAACAACGTCGGCGGCATCGGTAACGTGTCTCTCTCTAGTCTCTATCAGCTCCTTCTTAATATCTTCGGCTCTCAGCAGAAGTTGGCCGGCCTCGTGTGTGACTGCGTGCGGTTCTCTGTCGAGGGCCTCCATTCTGTGTCGGTGCTCTACTCTCTTCTGTGTCCAGCTTTTCTTTTGCCAACTGTATCATTCTAGCCACTGTTGTTGAAAACGAGTCCGGTTGTTCTACACTTCTATTGGGTAGCGAACTTCTCCGTGGCTGGCTGGTAGCTGATCGTTGGCGGCTCCTCCACCTTCCTTTATTTTCACTTTTGCCGGTAGCGAGGTTGTTATTCTGGGAAGTTGCATTCTCCTGTTCACGGCTCCTTTCTCGCCCCTCTTGATGACAATTCGTCTCTCTCTCTAGTAATCTCTTCTCCTTCCTTCTTCTTTTCACGATGGTCCAACCGATTTCGGCCGGGTCTTCTGCTACTGTACCTTCTTGGGTGGGAGCCACACATTGCGGTGGAGTTGCTCCTCCTTCTCTTGTCCCAGTGGGTGGGCTTTTGGACGATTGTGGTTCTCCCACTGTAGTGTAGCAGTGGTAATCGTCCAGTCTCTTTGGTTTTTGTCTCTCTCGCTGTGGTCGTTCTAAGGGTGATGCGACTGTCGGGTTTTGGCTCAAAGGTGGCCACTCCCTTTCATCGAGAGGGGGAGGTCTCTGGGGGCTGGGTGCCCTTTGAATGACCTCCAGGGGTGGGGTATCATGTCTTTCCATACTTCTTCTCTCGACATTACTGTCGTTATCTTCCGCTTGCTCCGACCTTCGTGGCGGGCTACGGCTGACCGTAGGTGAAGGTGGTGGGGTAGGTACTGGGGTGTCGGGTGGCTCTCTGACAAGTGGGGACCTGTCTCGTGGGGGTGACGGCAATGGCAATGGTAACAATTCCATTGGTTCAACTGGTGCCTGGCGTGCCTTGGGAGGTCGTCCTCTTCTTGCCCCCTTCATGTTGGGCTGGAGAGCTGGCTCCCGACAGGGAGGTGCTCGGCCGACCGGCTCCTGGCACGTTCTGTAGTGGCGTAGCCTCATCCCATTCTGTATCGACCACTGTCTGTTCCTTTCCACTTTATACGTGTGGTTCGGGAACACCTCTGTTACTTGGTAGGGGCCCACAAACCGGGGTTGTAATTTCGGGTTGCTGCCCTTTACTCTTCTCTTATTTTCTAACACGACGAGCTCTCCCTTCTGGAAGACGGAGGGTTCCTCGTCGTCCTGGCTCCTGATTTCTTGCTGCTGGTGTCTGAGATATTCGTGTGCCTTCTGGAGGTTCTCTTGTACTTCTGCAGTGTGCTCCAGAACATTGCGAGGGTCCAGGGTAGGAGGCGTACCTGTTAGTTGGTCCGGAAGGCGGACCTCCCGTCCCATCACCAACATGTTGGGCGTTTCTCCTGTTGCTGAGTGGGGGGTGCTGCGACAGGCTCGCATGATTTGCGGCAGCAGACTGTCCCACTCATCCTGTCCTTTCGTTAGTATCAGGGTACGAAGCGCATCTCCCAGCGTCCGATTCTGGCGCTCCACCATCCCGTTCCCTTGCGGGTGATAGGGGGTGGTCCTTGTCTTTTTGATGCCCCACAAGCTACACAGCTCTTCTAACAGCACGGATTCAAACTGAGCCCCTTGGTCGGAGTGTAGCTGTTCGGGCAGGCCCCAGTAGGCAAACACTCTTTCGTCCAGCGCGACGGCGACCGTAGGTGCTGTGGCATCAGGCAGAGCTATCGCATCTTGCCAACGGGTGAAGTGGTCGGTGAGGACCAACACCCAACGGTTCTTCCTTTTCGTTAAAGGCAGAGGGCCGACCAGGTCGACCGCCAGCTTCTGAAAAGGTTGTCCTGCATACATCCTTTGTCGGTGAGGGTTCTCTGCCTTCTTCCCATTCTTGGCGACTTGGCACACCTCACAATCCTTGATTAGTCTCCTGACCAGGGGGGATATGCCTGGCCAGTACCAATCCATCAGGATGCGCTGTCTCGTCCGATGAATCCCTGCATGGATCATCCTGTGTGTCTCCCAGACGACCTGTGTCCTCCTACTTGGTGGGCAGACTACACATTGCTTTGATCTGGAAGGGTGGTGCAGCGTGATGACGAACACCCCGTCAGGGCGGATCTTCATCGCCTCCTTCCGATCATACAGTGTCTTCAACTCGACACTCCCTTCGGCCAATTCTCTCTCTGTGATGCTTCCCGGTTGTCTCAGCTCGGCATAAATCCGGCCTACCGCATCCTGTCCGTCCCTTTGCTCTTGAGCTAAGGTTTGGGCGGAATGTACCGGGTTTGTCACAGTGAGGTTGACCCGCTCCTCCTTCTCTCCTTTCTCTGTAGACTCCCTCTTCATCATGTTTCCCGGCCGTCTCGGCTTGGCGTAAGTCCGGCCTACCGCATCCCGTCCCTTCGGCTGGGCCGAATCCTGGGGGGGATGTACCGGGTTCAATGTGTTGAGGTCGTCTCTTGCCTCTCTCTGAGGTCTCTGTCCAGCCTCTAGCTGCAGTTCTATATGGGAAGGTCCCCCATCTCTTTGCTCGATGGAGCCGCACTGCCTGCAGTCTGCGCAGGGTCCCTGTCGGCTGAGCCCATCAGCGTTGCCATGGTGAGTTCCAGCTCTGTGCTCGAGCTCATATCGAAACTCAGCCAAGATCTCCAGCCATCGAGCTATCTGGTTCGATGGTTCCTTCCGTCTGCACAGCCAGCGGAGGGATGCGTGGTCCGTCCGGAGTTTGAATTCATGCCCATAGAGGTAGGGGCGGAAATTTTTACTGCCTTGATGACAGCAACCAGCTCCTTCCGGGTGACGCAGTAGTTCCTCTCCGCTGGTGCCAGCGTCTTGCTGAAGTACGCAATGACGCGTTCCTTGCCTTCTTGTACTTGGGAGAGCACAGCACCGACTCCTACCGCACTGGCGTCAGTGTCCAGTATATATGGTAAGTTGGGGTCGGGGTACCCGAGTACCGGGGCTTGGGTGAGTCTGGCTTTGAGCTGGTCAAAGGCTGTCTGCTCCACCTGTCCCCACTTCCATGGTGTCTCCTTGCCCGTCATCACGGTGAGAGGTTTAGCGATAGTGGCGTAGTCGGGGAGGTACTGGCGGTAGTACCCGGCCGTTCCTAAGAATGCCTGCAGCCCCTTTACGTCCGTTGGTGCTTCCCATCTCCTGACTGCCTCCACCTTTCCTGGGTCGGTAGCCACTCCCTTTGCGCTTACTACGTGTCCGAGGTACTTGACCTCTTCTTGTAGCAGCTCGCATTTGGAGGGTTTTACCTTCAGGTTTGCCTGGTGGAGTCGTCCTAGCACTTCTCCGAGCCTCTGTAAGTGCGTCTGGAAGTCGGGCGCGATGATAATCACATCATCTAAGTACAAGAGCAGTGTCTTCCAGTGAAGACCCTTGAGGACCTTTTCCATGAGCCTCTGAAAGGTGGCGGGGGCTGACGTCAACCCGAAGGGCAACACCTTCCATTTCCACAGGCCGCTTCTTGTGGTGAAGGCCGACTTATCACTGGCGTCTTGGTCCAGGGGCACCTGCCAGTACCCACTAGTGAGATCCAACGTAGTGAAGTACTTACTCCCGGCCAGGGCGTCCAACGATTCATCGATTCTGGGGATGGGGTAGGCGTCCTGTTTAGTTATGTCATTCAGCCTCCGGTAATCCACACAGAACCTCCACGTGTCGTCCTTCTTTCTCACCAGTACCACAGGGGAGCTCCAAGCTCCGTCGGCCGGCTCGATTAGATCCTTCTCCATAAGGTCCTTAATCTGGCGTTCAGCCTCTGCCTCCTTCTCTGGTCCCAGGCGGTGTGGTGGACACCGGATGGGTCGAGCCCCTTCTATCGTGGGGATCGATCGTTCTGCTAGCGTTGTCCGGCCCAGGTCTCCGCTGTGGCTACTAAATACCGTCTGGTATTCGATCAGCAGCTCCTTTACTTGCTGCTCCTGCCACGGGTCCTGGCACCCTCTCTTTGCTTGCTGGAAGAGGTCGTGTAGATGGGGGGGCAACTCTCTTCCTCCCGTATTGCTCCTCCGTTGTCTGTCTGGTTCTGTCAGCTCCTGGACGCCACCCTCTTCCACTCCCGTAAAGGTACCAATAACCTCTCCTGCGGGTAGTCTTAGGGTGTCCTGCGTCGGGTTCAGACATCTAACCAGCACGTGTCCTTGAGCGTCTGGCCTGTTGACGCTGGTGGCGATGGGTATCTGACCCTGTATGCTTTCAATTACTCCCTGGGGAAACGTATCCCTGGAGCTCAGGTGACATGGAATAGTCACCTCTGTCTGTGGTGGAAGCTGGGTGTCTTGTCGGACTTGTACCTTGGACACGAGATTTCTCCCGTGGCGGTCGGTACACGCCAGCTCCTTTCCTTGTATCACCAGCACTGGACGGTCGAATCCCATCTGGCATCCTTGGCTTGTTAGGAAGGGCATTCCCAGGATAACGTCTTCGTTGACCTGACTGACTACAAAGGTCTCCTCAAACTTGATGTGCCGTATCCTTCCCTTCAGTGCGAGCAAGCCGTAGAACGGAAGTCTAGTACCGTCGGCCATGATCCCATGGGAATCATAGTGCTGCAAGTTGCGTTGTACGTGGCTCGGTAACCGATCATAGACTCGCTTGGCCAACAGGTTAGTGTTGCAGCCTGTGTCTATGAGGTGTGTTACCGCCTCTCCTTCTACCCTTCCAGGTAGGTAGTAACTCGTGCGATATGGTCGCTCGATCTGGTTGCTCTGGAGTGTCACAGGTTTCGGAATGAACTCTTCCTTCTCCAGTGGGGGCGTTTGGGTCTGCCTGTCCTTCTTCCTGGGCCTTGGTTCCTGCTGCTCTGGAGTCCCGTTGCCGTCCGTTTCTTCTGCCACTGAGCTGTCGAGCGTCGACAGGCTGGCAAAACGGTTGTGTAGGGCGATAGGGGGACTAGTCAGGAGGTCCAGGGGAGGAGTTGCTCGACGCACTGTTGCCGGTCCACTGGAGGGCGCCTGTGCCCTTTCCTTCTGAGGTGTCGTTGCCCGTGTGCAGCCAGCGGGTCTCCCTACTGCTGCCGGCGGTAGTCGTTTCCCTGGCAGCTAGGCCAAGGGACGGTCCTACACGCCTTCCGGGTATGGCCTATCTGTTGGCATCCCCAACATCTCTTAGGTGGCTCAGGTTTCTTTTCCGTCTTTAGGCTGGCAATTTCTTTGCTCAACCCTTCTACGGTCTTAAGCAGCTGTGCCAAGGGGTCCTGTACCTCTTGGTGTTGAGCCGTCTCTCTTTGTGGGGTTATCTCTTCTTCCAGGGGGTCGGCCTCCACTGTCCTGATGTGGGGTCCGCCTAAGGGTTGGTGTGGTACTTGCAGGAACTCATTTCCTGCCAAAATCGCCTCTTCTAAGTTCTGTGGCCGTACTGCTAACAGGTGACGTTGCAAGTACGTATGCCCCAGTGTGCTGTGAAAGGTCTGCAGTACCAGCTCCTCTCTATTCTGTCGTGGCAAGGTGCTGTGGGCGGCCTTGATGAGGTGTTCGACCGTGAGTGCGTGGTCTCTGAGACTGTCTCTGGGGTTTTGTCGGTAGCTTAGCAGTTTTGCTTGAGCTTCCGAACGAGTCATGCCAAAGGTCGCCTGCAGTGTCCGTGTCACTTCCTCAGTGGTCTCGCCTCGACCGTACCGTTCAGCTTTGCCTGTCAAGGCTTGGCGTAGGTGGATCACTGTGTCTTCCGCCTGCCAATGGTTAGCGTCGGCCACCTCCTGAAACCGTTGCAAGAAATAGTCCACATCTCCTGTACCATCATACTGTGGTACTCTAAACTTGTCTCGCGTTGTGGCTATTGTCATGCGGTCTAGGATGTTGGTGAGCGTCCCCATTATCTGCAGGCTGGAAGGATCCCTGTCGATACTCAGCGCTCTTCTTCTTTGTGCCATCCTCTGGGAGTCGTTCTTTGTGGGTGTCTGTCAATCCCACTGCTGCCACCAATGAGCAGGATTTCACTGTGGGGGTGTGAGTGGTAGCTCGGCCTACCTGCACAACCTCCGGAATTGTGATGGCAATTGTGTCTAATGCTCTAACAATACAATCCTTCCACAGGTCGACTTAGTATCCTGAGGAATGGTGGTTGACCATCCTGGGTACTAGTGAGCTGCCGATTGCGTTAGCTGTTATCAGTGTGTATAGCAAGTTCGAACTTTGAAGGGCGAACTAGTCAAACTAGGTTCGGCCAGCAGAGATTCGGCTGTCTTGTTTCAGTGCTGTGCAGAGGTCGAACATTGAAGGCGAAGTTAGACAAAGCTAAGTTCGTTCGGCCAGCAGAGGTCCAGACTGATCTGTGAACCACTTCATGGTTCAATTTTTTGTTCAAACGATGACACAGTCACGTAACCACTTTGATATTTTGAGTCTTCTATAGGATATTTCAGAGATAATTTACTGCTGTTAAGAAACATATAGAATCACTTATTTGGAAACTGGTGTTTGCTTCTGTATTTTGTGTGCTAGAGGTTGGTTTTGTAGATGTGCCTGGAAGTGTTGTTGTCCGAAAATTGAACCATCATTGCCTATAGTGCATTCAAAACTCATTGCTGCCACAGATTGTTTTTGAAAGTCAGAAAGTGTTTCAATAGTTACCACTCATTGGAGTCCAGTGGCATTTTTCGTGTACCTGAATTTTTTTTTTTACTATATCATAGTTAGCAATGATAGTGAGAATAAGAGTGCTATTGAGGTGTCAAACTACATAAAAATAGTAGTAAAAAAACATATTTCAGCCACTGCAATACTTCGAGTTTTATTTCAACTAATCATATACAAATATTACAGCTTGGGGTCTCTGAGTAAGTTGAGAGAACTTACCCTTGGACGTAATCACTTCAATGGTGGTGTGTCTGCAGTGATTGGTGAGCTGAAGTCATTGGAAAAACTTGATCTGGCTTACTCTAAACTGAGGGACCTGCCAACCAGGTATGATTGAGTGTCTTCTGAATATAACTCATGTCAATCCTCAGTGACATAGTAAAATACTGATTAATAAAATTTGACTTTAAAATATAAATTTTTGGTAGTTGTGATACCACAACATGGTGTGTACTCTTGTGTTCTGTAACTATCAAACATAAAACATGTAACAACTCTTTTTTACCTTGCCAATAACACTATTTCATAATACTAAATGGTGCATATATACAAGGAAGGTTTTCCAACAAAAATAAACAGTCAGGTGGTTGAATAAGACATTGCAGGTGAGCAGAGAGCTCATCAGTAGCTTAAATGTAACGAATTAATGTTTTGTTAATCTAAGTAAGTTCTGTAAGAGTTAACTTTAGATATATAAAGTAGTTTGGCTTTTTATCTCATGCTGAGCGTTGGTGGTTAGTTGTCAACATCTGATATAATAATACCAGAAAACAATAATTATGTTTATTACATTAAAATGTCACAGGTTAGCATTATTACTTCATAGCATGGTCATTGCTACCTTTTAGTTTCTCTCATGCAATTTTGATAAAGAGGCATGCATTAAATGCAAGTATCAACCATGTTTCTAACATTTACCATAATTGTTAGTATTTTGTTGGTAAAAAAAAACAAAGTTGTAGCTCCCACCATTTCACAGCCAGAAATTTACAGTTTTGAAACATTGCAAAATCGAAAGCTCGACCAAAGTTTCAACACAATTCATGAGCATGAAGAGATAAAAATTTCAATTTTTCCTTTCTCATTTATACTTTTGAAAATTTTAACAATCTGAGTGCACTTAAATTTTCTTATCGATTTAAGCAGACATGCAGTTGAAAGGACTATAGTTGTATAGTTAGGATTGAGGGCATCAAATTGAAACTTAAGTCAGTTTCATACTATTACAAACAAAAAGTCTACTCAGTATGGTATTTGTAGATTCATGCTTAACTGCAGCGTTGGTTAACTTAGATGAATTTTGAGTGTGCATCATATTTTTAATACTACAAAAGGAAACGGATGAAATGTAATGCTTTTTCTTAACACTCTATGCAGTTACATGTAGGAATGGAACGGGTCAGAAATTTCAGGACCTGGCCAGGACCAGGACTTTTCTGAAATTTTCAAGACCGGGTCGGGTCGGGCCTAACATCGCAGCGTGGTCTATCATACAGCCCCGTTAACTCAACTTCAAACATGGATGTCATCTCCTAATACATGCTAAGATGTAGATAATGCTTGATTATGTGAGGATGTTCTTACATTTTATTAAGATAAATTGTCTGTGTAAATGTTGATGTATTTATAATTTAATGCATAATAATAATAAGTAAGTAATATACGGAAAAGTTCCCAAAAGTGTCTCAAAGCCCACCAATCTTCTGCTGTACGCTTGTGTAAAATGCATTTGGATTAAACCTAGGTAACAATAATAATTTCAATAAAGTTTTTTAAAAATACTAAATCAATGGAAAGATTTATTCCATTCATAAGAATATCAAATAAATAATAATTATATTATTATCAATTATTATTATTATTGATTATTATTATAATCATTCATATCAAATTATTATTGTTATTATTACTACTACTACTACTACCACTGCCGCTGCCGCCGCCGCCGCCTCCGCTGCCGCCGCAGCCGCCTCCGCCGCCGCCGTCGCCGTCGTTATCAATTATCATCATTATCATCAATATTATCATCAATATTATCATCAATATTATCATCAATATTATCATCAATATTATCATCAATATTATCATCAATATTATCATCAATATTATCATCAATATTATCATCAATATTATCATCAATATTATCATCAATATTATCATCAATATTATCATCAATATTATCATCAATATTATCATCAATATTATCATCAATATTATCATCAATATTATCATCAATATTATCATCAATATTATCATCAATATTATCATCAATATTATCATTAATATTATAATTAATATTATAATTAATATTATCATTAATATTATCATTAATATTATCATTAATATTATCATTAATATTATCATTAATATTATCATTAATATTATTATTAATATTATTATTAATATTATTATTAATATTATTATTAATGTTATTATTAATGTTATTATTAATGTTATTATTAATGTTATTATTAATGTTATTATTAATGTTATTATTAATGTTATTGTTAATGTTATTGTTAATATTATTATTAATATTATTATTAATATTATTATTAATATTATTATTAATATTATTATTAATATTATTATTAATATTATTATTAATATTATTATTAATATTATTATTAATATTATTATTAATATTATTATTAATCTTATTATTAATATTATTATTAATATTATCATTAATACTATCATTAATACTATCATTAATATTATCATCAATATTATCATCAATATTATCATCAATATTATCATCAATATTATCATCAATATTATCATCAATATTATCATCAATATTATCATCAATATTATCATCAATATTATCACCAATATTATCACCAATATTATCATCAATATTATCATCAATATTATCATCAATATTATCATCAATATTATCATCAATATTATCATCAATATTATCATCAATATTATCATCAATATTATCATTAATATTATCATTAATATTATCATTAATATTATCATTAATATTATCATTAATATTATCATTAATATTATCATTAATATTATCATTAATGTTATCATTAATGTTATCATTAATGTTATCATTAATGTTATCATTAATGTTATCATTAATGTTATCATTAATGTTATTATTAATGTTATTATTAATGTTATTATTAATGTTATTATTAATGTTATTATTAATGTTATTATTAATATTATTATTAATATTATTATTAATATTATTATTAATATTATTATTAATATTATTATTAATATTATTATTAATATTATTATTAATATTATTATTAATATTATTATTAGTATTGTTATTAGTATTGTTATTAGCATTGTTATTAATATTGTTATTAATATTGTTATTAATATTGTTATTGTTATTGTTATTGTTATTGTTATTGTTATTGTTATTGTTATTGTTATTGTTATTGTTATTGTTATTGTTATTGTTATTGTTATTGTTATTGTTATTGTTATTGTTATTGTTATTGTTATTGTTATTGTTATTGTTATTGTTATTGTTATTGTTATTGTTATTGTTATTGTTATTGTTATTGTTATTGTTATTGTTATTGTTATTGTTATTGTTATTGTTATTGTTAATATTATTGTTATTGTTATTGTTATTGTTATTGTTATTGTTATTGTTATTATTATTATTATTATTATTATTATTATTATTATTATTATTATTATTATTATTATTATTATTATTATTATTATTATCGTTATCGTTATCGTTATCGTTATCGTTATCGTTATCGTTATCGTTATCGTTATCGTTATCGTTATCGTTATCGTTATCGTTATCGTTATCGTTATCGTTATCGCTATCGTTATCGCTATCGCTATCGCTATCGCTATCGCTATCGCTATCGCTATCGCTATCGCTATCGCTATCGCTATCGCTATCGCTATCGCTATCGCTATCGCTATCGCTATCGCTATCGCTATCGCTATCGCTATCGCTATCGCTATCGCTATCGCTATCGCTATCGCTATCGCTATCGCTATCGCTATCGCTATCGCTATCGCTATCGCTATCGCTATCGCTATCGCTATCGCTATCGCTATCGCTATCGCTATCGCTATCGCTATCGCTATCGCTATCGCTATCGCTATCGCTATCGCTATCGCTATCGCTATCGCTATCGCTATCGCTATCGCTATCGCTATCGCTATCGCTATCGCTATCGCTATCGCTATCGCTATCGCTATCGCTATCGCTATCGCTATCGCTATCGCTATCGCTATCGCTATCGCTATCGCTATCGCTATCGCTATCGCTATCGCTATCGCTATCGCTATCGCTATCGCTATCGCTATCGCTATCGCTATCGCTATCGCTATCGCTATCGCTATCGCTATCGCTATCGCTATCGCTATCGCTATCGCTATCGCTATCGCTATCGCTATCGCTATCGCTATCGCTATCGCTATCGCTATCGCTATCGCTATCGCTATCGCTATCGCTATCGCTATCGCTATCGCTATCGCTATCGCTATCGCTATCGCTATCGCTATCCTTATCGTTATCGTTATCGTTATCGTTATCGTTATCGTTATCGTTATCGTTATCGTTATCGTTATCGTTATCGTTATCGTTATCGTTATCGTTATCGTTATCGTTATCGTTATCGTTATCGTTATCGTTATCGTTATCGTTATCGTTATCGTTATCGTTATCGTTATCGTTATCGTTATCGTTATCGTTATCGTTATCGTTATCGTTATCGTTATCGTTATCGTTATCGTTATCGTTATCGTTATCGTTATCGTTATCGTTATCGTTATCGTTATCGTTATCGTTATCGTTATCGTTATCGTTATCGTTATCGTTATCGTTATCGTTATCGTTATCGTTATCGTTATCGTTATCGTTATCGTTATCGTTATCGTTATCGTTATCGTTATCGTTATCGTTATCGTTATCGTTATCGTTATCGTTATCGTTATCGTTATCGTTATCGTTATCGTTATCGTTATCGTTATTATTATTATTATAGTAATAATTATAAAGAATCATCCATTGTTTTGTAATTAAATTATTGTATCTTAGTAATAATCATTAATAAATATAAATAATGACTTTAAAGAAGAAGATAAATGATGATGATGATAATAATCATAAATAAATAATAATAATTATAATAATAATAATTATTATTATATTATTATAAATAATAACAACAACAATAACAATCATAATGATAATTATCATTACTAAATAATAATACTATTAATAACAAAAATAAATATTATCATTTATTACCTAACAAATATATATTAATAATAAAAATATTGTGGTTGAAATATGCCTCGACCCAACGATCGGTCGACCTCATTAACAATAAGTCAACTGCCGAACTGTCTATGCTTACTACCGAACTGTCTATGTCTATTTACATTTATTATTATTTTATACCTATACCTAATTAGTCTTATATGTTTGCATTGCTTGCGCGAGTCTTGTCTTTTCCTACATGTGCATGTTTAGCCAACCGTGCCACTAGGCACCTCCTAGTTCTATGTTTTACAATTCTATTGGTGCCAAGTCAGCCAATCTCGTGTACAGGCGTGGCCTGCTTTTGTTATCTATCTGCCACTCACGATTATGTAACTTTTTGAGCATAAATACGAATGTCTTGTCAGAATAAACCAGAGTTACTGCCTACACTCTCACTTGCTTGTTTGGTCTGATAGCATAAGCGCACTTATGCTAAAGCACAGGTAGCTTAGCAGAAACAACACAAGTAAGCTTGCACGGATTGCGCTGGTAAAAGAACTTGAGAAGTTCAGCATTTGCACAAACAAAGTGGACAGGAGCATTGCACTGAATCAGTCGACTAGCAACTAGGATAAACAGTCAGTAGAAAGTGGTCAGTCGATCTCGACTCACACTGCACTTGACCTACGGGCAAGTGATACTGGAACGGTTATTCGAACGGCTAGGTCGACCTACTACACCTACTCCTCGGGATAGGTGGAAGGCGAGATAGATAGGCGTACACTGCACTGTTGTGTTTACTTATTACTGTGGGCCGTTGTACAGGTGGTCGCTACCACTCCTGACGGTAAATTCCTGTACATTGGTGGCAGCAGTGGGATTGAGAGGAATCCAAGCGAACGACCCACAGGAATGGTGAGCACAAACAGGAGGCAGCAGGCGCGGAGATGGCCAGCAGGCGACGAGCGCTCAGCTCAGATCGTGATGGGTCACCATTACAGATCATGGGCACACTAGCAGACATTCTAGATCGAATGTCGACAAGCAATGGAAGGGACCGCTTCAGGGTGCCCCAGTTCAGCGGAGAAGGAGAAGTTGGATACTTCATCCAACGATTTGAGGAAGTCGCCAGAGCCAATAGATGGTTACCAGAGGAGGCGACCATCCACCTTCGACAGGCGCTCACAGGAAAGGCCGAACAGTGTGGAAGAGGGGTCGATACCGCGGCCATCACACGAGCGTTGAAGGCAAGTTTTGGCTTGACTCGCACGGAGGCACAGACCAGGCTGACCACTTACCGAAAAGCCCACAAGGAGACACTGAGGGAGCATGCACTCCAAATCGAACGGCTGGTGGAAGCAGCCTACGGAGACCTACCGCTCCAGAACAGAGAGGACCTCACCTTGCAGACCTTCCAGAATACACTGGGACATGTGTATCTGCAACGGCATTTGTTGGCCATTCGGCCAACAACCTTGGAGGAGGCCGTCCAAGCGGGGAACGAGTTCTTGCAGGTTCAGCATCAAAACCCCATGCAGTCCAACGTACGAATCGTACAAGAAGGAGAGATAGAAGACACTCCAACCCCTCCTGAAGCCGCCCTCAAGTGTCAAGAGGTAGGAGACCCCCTAGCCAAGCTCCTCAAGGTAGTGGAGCAATTGAGCCAAGAAGTGGCCCGTATCAAGGAAGGGACTGACAAGCCCCCACCAACGCGTTGCTGGGGATGTCAGCGCACTGGACACATAAGGAGCCGATGCCCAACTACACCATGGCACCCACGTCAGGGAAACGGGTACGGCCCACAGCAGTAGGAACTCCTACTGGCTGCAACAGGGCCCCCCACCCCCGTCGACCTCGAGAAGAAGGAGATAGGTTCATCCAAAACGGACCCCTGCCGATTCAGCTGAACAACAGGTTCAGCCCACTGACCGATGAGACATCGGAGGACGATGAAGAGGAAGAGGAGGAAGAGACTAGGGTAAGTCACCCACAAGAACCCCCCTCAAAACGAAGAAGGAGCCAGAGGCCAAAACCGACCCCAGTGACTACCCGAAAGCCCCTCACTGTTCACCTCAACCAGGTAGAGAGACCCTACCAATCGAGCTATTACCTACCAGGCAAGGTAGAAGGACGCTCAGTCTCTTACTTAATAGACACGGGGTGTAACACGAACTTACTGTCGAAAAGGATGTTCGACCTACTCCCTCCTCAGCAACAACATCACCTACAAGACTATGACTCACATGGCTTGATGGCAGATGGCACTCGACTGCCATTTTACGGATTGATTACGCTGACCGGGAGGATACGACACGTGAAATACGAAGAAACGTTTGTCGTGAGCCAAATCAATGAGGATGTAATCCTGGGCATGCCTTTCTTAACAAAACAGAACTGCCAGATGGGGTTCAACCGACCTACCTTGTGCGTACAAGGAAAGGAGCTGACCTGTACGGATCGACATGGCAGAGATCTGGTGTCGAAAGTGCAAGTCCAGAGGGACACCCATATTCCACCCCAGGCAGAAGCAACGGTGCCTTGCCACCTAACCAGCCAGACCCCCTGTACACAGGGAATAATAGAGAGTAGGGAAGGAGGACTACTAGTGGCCACTAGTATTAATGCCCCAGACGAGCACGGAAGAGTGCTGGTTCGATATCTGAACCCCTCACAAGAGAGCATAAAGGTTCCGGCAGGAGAGGTCATAGGGACCTTCACCGGAGTGGAACACAGTGAGGTACGGGCACTACAGGGCTCCCAGCAGGAACCCCACCGACAGGGTAGGGAGCTGCCTCCACACCTAGGACCACTGTTCGACCACGCAAAAAGGGGATGCCAGAATACACGGGAGGAATAACAGCTGCGGAACCTCCTCAGCCGTTACCAGGACGTTTTCAGTAGAGACGATGGAGATATCGGCCGCACCCCACTGGTCGAACACTCCATCCCTGTGATACCTGGTACCCGACCCATACGGCTACCCCCACACCGGCTAGGAGCCGAGAAAGAGGCCGAGGCAGAAAGACAGGTCAAAGAGCTGTTGGCAAAGGACCTTATCGAGCCAGCCGACGGAGCTTGGAGCTCCCCAGTCGTCCTGGTGCGGAAGAAAGACGATTCCTGGCGGTTCTGTGTGGACTACCGAAAACTAAACGACGTCACACAACAGGATGCATATAACATCCCCAGAATCGATGACTCCCTGGACGCCCTTGCCGGCAGCAAGTATTTCAGTACGCTCGACTTGACCAGTGGATACTGGCAGGTCCCACTAGATGAGGACGCAAGAGATAAGTTAGCATTCATCACGCGTAGTGGTCTGTGGCGCTGGAAGGTACTGCCCTTCGGGCTCACCTCCGCCCCAGCCACGTTCCAGCGGCTCATGGAACGCGTACTCAAAGGTCTTCACTGGAAGACGCTGCTGCTATATCTTGATGACGTGATCGTCATAGCTCCGGACTTTCCGTCCCATCTGCAGAGGTTAGAAGAGGTCCTGCAACGACTCCAGAGTGCACACCTAAAGATTAAACCCTCGAAGTGTGAGCTACTGAGCCCACAGGTACGGTATTTGGGGCACATAGTAAGTGCTAAAGGCGTAGCCACGGACCCCACCAAGGTCGAGGCAGTAAGGAAGTGGCAGACACCCCAGGATATGAAGGCGCTGCAAGCATTTTTGGGGACGGCTGGCTACTATAGGCAGTACTTACCCGACTATGCCACTACAGCCAAGCCGCTCACGGTGCTCACTGGAAAAGACGTCCCCTGGGAATGGGGTACGAACGAGCAACAAGCCTTCGAGCAATTAAAGATAGGATTGAGTCAAGCACCCGTACTAGGATATCCCGACCCAACGCTTCCCTACATCCTGGACACGGATGCCAGCGCAGTCGGAGTGGGCGGAGTGCTGTCACAGATGCAGGAAGGACGCGAAAGAGTGATCGCGTATTACAGTAAGACCCTGTCGCCAGCAGAAAGGAACTACTGTGTGACGAGAAGAGAACTGCTGGCAGTGATCAAGGCGGCCAAGCACTTTCGACCCTACCTATATGGCAAGGAGTTCAAGCTGCGGTCGGACCACGCCTCCTTCAGGTGGTTGTGCTGGAGGAAGGAACCCTCCAACCAGATCGCTAGATGGCTGGAGATCCTAGCCGAGTTCAGGTTCAAACTCGAGCACCGACCAGGACCACAGCACGGCAACGCCGACGGACTCAGTCGACAGGAGCCCTGTCTCGACTGTAGACAATGCCGCTCGATCGAGCAGAGAGATGGGGGACCCACCCATGCCGAACTCAGCCTAGGAGAGCTAGGAGGGCAAAGGGAATGGATAGACGGGGGACCCACCCGTGCCGAGCTCTCCCCGAGGGGACCAGCGGAGCAAAGGGAACGGACTGACGGGGGACCCACCCGTGCCGAGCTCTCCCAGAGGGGACCAGCGGAGCGAAGGGAACGGACTGACGGGGGACCCACCCGTGCCGAGCTCTCCCCGAGGGGACCAGCGGAGCGAAGGGAACGGACTGACGGGGGACCCACCCGTGCCGAGCTCTCCCCGAGGGGTCCAGCGGAGCGAAGGGAATGGATTGACGGGGGACCCACCCGTGCTGAGCACCCCCCAAGGGGGTCAAGAGAGCAAAAGGGACAGGTGAGCGTGATGATCACCGACCCAGCAAGGAGTGCGCAAGAGCTGGTACGGGCACAGCAGGAAGGACGACACCCTGTAGCGAAGGTGTATGCTGCCATCAAAGCCAGGAGACACTTGTCCAATAGAGAGTTGGAAGAGGGAGAGACGGAGCTCCGCATCCTGCAAGACAGGATCGACGCGATGAGCCTCCGACCAGACGGGACGCTGGTCATTACCTCTGAGCACCAGGGACGGATCCGAACCTGTGCTGTATGCCCGCCAGCATGGCGCCACAAAGTCGTGTGGGACACACACCTCCTAGCGCATGCAGGAATTAATCGGACGCGCCACCGACTGCAGCTAGACTGGTACTGGCCAGGCTTAACGGGGTTAACACGCAGACTCGTCAAGAGCTGTGAAGTGTGCCAGGTGGCGAAACGCAGCAATCGACCCACTGCCCCGGAAGGCCAACGGCTCTTCGCTGGACGACCGTTTCAGAAGCTGGCCGTAGATCTGGTAGGCCCACTACCCATCACCCGACGAAAGAATAAGTGGATATTGGTTCTCACCGACCACTTCACTCGTTGGCAAGACGCGATAGCCCTGCCAGATGCTACCGCACCCACTGTAGCAACAACCCTGGACGAGAGAGTGTTCAGTTATTGGGGGCTCCCAGAACAACTGCACTCTGACCAAGGAGCGCAGTTTGAGTCGACCATACTGGAGGAACTCTGCTCGCTGTGGGGAGTACGCAAGACGCGCACCACCCCGTACCACCCCCAGGGCAATGGCATGGTGGAAAGACAGAATAGGACGCTAGGAGATGCCCTACGAACGCTAATATTGAGCAAGGGATAGGATGAATGGGATGGTTTATTACCCCAGATCATGCGAGCGTGTAGAGCCACCCCCAACACCACTACTGGAGAGACACCCAACCTTATGATGTTGGGCCAAGAGCTACGACTGCCCGATCAGCTGACCGGGTCCCCGCCCTCGCTAGAACACCACAGCATCACAGAGCACACCCTGCGTGTCCAAGAGAACCTCGCCATAGGCCACGACTATGTGCGTAGCCAGCAAGCTAAGCTCCGCCAAGAGGAGACGGGAGAACCCCCCCGGTTCAGCAAAGACGAGCTGGTAGTAATGGAAAACAAGCGACGAACAAAGGGGAGTAATCCCAAACTCCAGCCAAGCTATGTCGGGCCATATACAGTCACTGAGACCTATCCAAACCACACCTACCGCTTAGAAAGGAATGGACAAGGGTTCACTCAGAACGGACGACGACTAAAGGCATACCGGACGTGTAGGGAGACCGTGGGAAGGGCACCACCCAGCAGAGAGCAGGCAGTCCGGCCAAATATGTGAGGAGCATATCAAAGGAGAGCACCCCGGCCACCAGTAGAGCCTTTAGAGCCACCTCCGATGGAACCAAGAGAAAGGGTACCAAGAGAGCCTCCTGAGCCTGAGGCACCCCCAGAGGATGCACCTCCTATACCACTACTCGCCGAACCAGCCATCGACCCTCCTGAACCAGTAGTTGCACCACCCACAGTGCCAGCAGAAGTACCAGTAGCTGAGACCCCCCCTCTGGAAGACCCAGAATGGCCACCACTCCCGGCAAATACTGAGGGACGGCCCACCAGGACCCGAAAGCCACCGGTACGCTTTACAGATTACCAATGCTACCGCACTGAGGATAAAGAGGGGACCACAGATCCAAGCCTGCAGGTAAACGACAGACCACCGGAGTCACGTGGAAGGGTGGAGAATATGGTGTATATTCCTTGGACAAACATGGCAGAGACCCGGCGAAAGTTGGGCTTAAATGCACAAAAAACAACGACAGAAACGTGCGACAGAAACAAACGAAGAGAGATGCTAGAAAGAGGGAGCATGGGACAAGCAACTCCCAAGTACGGTGCGGAGCAGATAACTCCCACCATCAAGACGACTACGGAATACGAGGGATATGAGGAGACAACTCCCTGGTGGGAAACTCGGAGGGAAAACCAATTTTTGGAGGAAATGACGCCCACGGAAACGGCCATCGAGATAATGCAATTGTCAGCGATCGACAAAAGGCGTGGCCGAAAAACAACACGTGGTACCACGTGGGACCACAAACAAAAGGAGAGAAGAGAAAGCGGGAACTACGAATACCCCGAAGCAGAGATCATTTACACAACCAGCGAGCAACGAAGGAAGATTAGCAGCTCCCAACACACCTCTGAACAGCACTATGGCCTATTCTGTACAGCAGTTCAACGCCCAATTGCTAGAGGACGTCGAGCTAGAGTACGACGGGGAACTAACTGCTGCTATCAAACAACACGAGATAGTCGAGAAGAAGTTGGAGAACATCACTGTAAGATTGGAGAGAGCCAGACACACAAGTGGACAACAACACATGCTATCCAGTCTATTACTGCAAAGAAACACCGTAGCAGGGGTACTGAATGTTTACACCCTATACATCGAGCTTCGGCGTGACCAGCTAGATCAGATCGCCCAGCAACGACGACTACAATCCGAAGAGTAACCCACCCCCTGGACAAAGGAACAAGCATGGAACATTTCCTCAAGATATTTTGTATTGGCCCTACAAGCGCCAATGGGGGGCGTGTGTGGAGGAAATATGCCTCGACCCAACGATCGGTCGACCTCATTAACAATAAGTCAACTGCCGAACTGTCTATGCTTACTACCGAACTGTCTATGTCTATTTACATTTATTATTATTTTATACCTATACCTAATTAGTCTTATATGTTTGCATTGCTTGCGCGAGTCTTGTCTTTTCCTACATGTGCATGTTTAGCCAACCGTGCCACTAGGCACCTCCCAGTTCTATGTTTTACAATTCTATTGGTGCCAAGTCAGCCAATCTCGTGTACAGGCGTGGCCTGCTTTTGTTATCTATCTGCCACTCACGATTATGTAACTTTTTGAGCATAAATACGAATGTCTTGTCAGAATAAACCAGAGTTACTGCCTACACTCTCACTTGCTTGTTTGGTCTGATAGCATAAGCGCACTTATGCTAAAGCACAGGTAGCTTAGCAGAAACAACACAAGTAAGCTTGCACGGATTGCGCTGGTAAAAGAACTTGAGAAGTTCAGCATTTGCACAAACAAAGTGGACAGGAGCATTGCACTGAATCAGTCGACTAGCAACTAGGATAAACAGTCAGTAGAAAGTGGTCAGTCGATCTCGACTCACACTGCACTTGACCTACGGGCAAGTGATACTGGAACGGTTATTCGAACGGCTAGGTCGACCTACTACACCTACTCCTCGGGATAGGTGGAAGGCGAGATAGATAGGCGTACACTGCACTGTTGTGTTTACTTATTACTGTGGGCCGTTGTACAGGTGGTCGCTACCACTCCTGACGGTAAATTCCTGTACAATATCACTATAATTAATAGTAAAAATTATGTTGATGAAAACATTACCTGCCTGTTTTTTTTATTATTACCTACTATTTCATTTCGCAGCACTGCCTGTGGTTGGTTGACTTTAACCATTACATGGTGTAACAGGTTAAATTTATGTCTTCAATTACCGACAGGATTTCTTATCTGCTTATTTGATGTTTTTGCTATGACTATTTACCTTGGGTTTCAAACAATAAAAAAATCCAGCTAGCACTAAGGGATTGCTCCTAAACCGCGCCTTGCTATACAGGGTGTTAGTGGGTGCGTTTCTTTCTTGTACTAATTGACTGGATATTTACATCACACTAACAAATTCAATAAAAAAAAAACGTAAAAACATTGCGAGGTTCTGCCTCTGCTCAGATGATTAACAGTAACAGGTGGCCAACAGATGGGAGATGTGGTTCTGCACAAGCTATTATATTAATTGGCATGTCACGTTGTTGACTAGTAGGCTATCATCAACCACATACTGAAATACAAGGCTGTTTGGGTGCAAATCAATTATCACCTATTATTCAGGACTTCAAAGACATCATACCCGACACGATCCGGTCCCAAACCCGAAACCACATACCCGATGTTCAGGACCGGGTCCATTACCCGTTCCACCCCTAGTTACATGTTGCTGTAATTTGGTTTTTTCTTTGATGAAAATAATGTGAAAAACCTGGCATTTTCATTTTTCTAATTCGGAAGAAAAGTAATTTGTCAATCGGGACTTTTGTCACCATTGTTTAAGCAGTCTTGACAAAAACGTTTAAAAAAATTTATTGATCAATATCTCAAAGGAGAATTGCTGCTTTGCAAGTAACCTTAAGGAACTGAGATTAAAAATAAAATGTTATTCTTTGGGTCATAGTAGTTGAGACTGGCTCAAAGCATTTTGATGATTCAATAAATAACTGTGATACAAAGCCTGGTGTGCATTGTGGTAGATTTTGGTGAATTACAGTGGTAAACTGGTTGTTTACCACTCAAACAACCACAGCGGTGCGCTGGGGTTTCCATCCACAGCCATTGTAAAGATGCTGTACTGGTGGAATGCCTTATTGTGCCGGCAGCACTGCATGCAGGGCCGGTATTGACCCTGCAGGGCCGGTATTGACCCCCTCACCGACTCGGGATGGTGACACAGGGCCGTTATAAGACGGCCGCCATAGAACAGGATTTGCAAAACCACCTAGGTCACTACTCTAGAGCAAGAATAGATGCTTGTGATTGGACAATGGAGATAGGACTCCGCCCTTTAGCCATTGACACCATTACGTTTAATCCTTATTCAATGACTGATTTGCTTACTATTTATATGTGTGTTCTGATTGGTCTAATCACTTCCTGCGCCTTTACTTTTATATACTTTATGCAACTAATTTCCTGTCAGCCTACCTGTAAAAGGGCTGAAATTGTACATACTCGTTAGTAGTAATATATGAGCAGATCTCCCTACCAAGTGTTTTTTTGTGGATTAGTGCTCGGGGTTGAGGCAATGGGTTACGGCGTTGAGTTTATATTGTATTTCATTTGAGGGGTATTTGAGTGGCATTTGAGTGGCATTTAAGTGGCATTTGAGTTTTGATTATTTTTTTACTTAATTTGAACTTATACGGTATTTAGATTTTGAATGTATGGCATTTCAGTTTTGATAATTTTACATAATTCGAACTCATATGACGTCATTTTGATGAAGATGGAGTTGTAATTGGCGCTGAATTGTTTTTGTATATGATATAACTATCTACAACGCTATAGTTATTGTTATAGTTTTATTATTACATAATAAGTATTACATTATTTGCTTACTGGTGAATGTAATAAAATAGATATCATAATAAAGTGCAATAGGTCGAATATATAGTGTTAAAGTCTATAAAAACTTTTTAATTTGTAAAGTATTTTATGACTTTACAAGAAATATCATCACATTCAGGTTCAATGATGATGAGAAGATTTTCTTCAAGTTTAAGTTTACTATCTCCCGATACAGACAGAGAAAGTTTTGAAAAATCCTCCAAATTATTATAAATAAAAACTCTGTAAATCGATGGTGTTGAATTTGTAATTGCTACTGAATTGTTTTCGCATATGATGTATCTATCACACACGCAATCAGTAGTAGTTTCGGTTTCTTCATAATTGTATATAGTAGAGTTTGAAGGGCTTGGGTGTTCCAGAGCTTGTGGAAGAGATGGAATTGATGGTGATAAATCTGGAACTATTGACTTGTTTGTAGTTTTTGTCGCTGTTGTCTGTGGAGTTGTGGTGGTTGTGTATGTGGAGTAGCGGTGGTTATTGTTGGAGTTGTTCTTCGAGTCGTAGTTAGTAATCCTTCATCGTATAAACGGATGTAATTCAAAGCTTCATCGGTTTTGCAAACAAAGTAGTGTTGAGGCCACATATCACGAGTGTAACAGCTTCTACGTAGGTGAGTAGGTTCCATGAAACATGTGAGTGCATATACACAATATTTTAAGTTTTTCCTTAAAATACGAGTTACTGAATTAACTGCTTCCATATTAAGAATTCCCCAAAAACATCCGGAAGCTGTTTGAGATAAAGTGAATGGTTGAATCTCTGTTGCAAGACAATAACTGCTTAGGATTGGGAATAATAGAAGATAGATTCGATATTTCATTTTTATTCAGAGAGAGAGACTTTAACCTAGTTTATGCTTTCATCATCTAGAGTTAACTGTCTTGCATTTCGGTGGACTTTGGTTAATATGCTTCAACTAAAGTTCTATATATATAACCTTGGGATTGCATTTGTTTTTGTTATCTCCTTGACATGTGATACTGATGATAATCTTGTTTTGAATAGACTTCAAACTTTCAAAACTCGAAAATGACAAATTTACACCTTCAATACCATTGATGTTAGTGATGATAGTAGCTATTTTCGGCTTCTCGTTGGTCAAATGATTGCATTCCACGCATGCAAAGTTGGTTGTCTCAAACTCTTCTGTTGGTGGGCAGATCAAACGTGAGGTGTTGTATTCAAATATATATATAACCTTGGGATTGCATTTGTCTTTGTTATCTCCTTGACATGTGATACTGATGATAATCTTGTTTTGAATAGACTTCAAACTTTCAAAACTCGAAAATGACAAATTTACACCTTCAATACCATTGATGTTAGTGATGATAGTAGCCATTTTCGGCTTCTCGTTGGTCAAATGATTGCATTCCACGCATGCAAAGTTGGTTGTCTCAAACTCTTCTGTTGGTGGGCAGATCAAACGTGAGGTGTTGTATTCTAATACACATAATTTCCCATTCCAAAATAGTTTTGTATTTTGAGTAAGATCTTCCGTATTATTTTTAACCCCTATTGCACATTCGTCCTGATTCAGAGTGTATTTTGTTGGCGTATTGCAGGTCAGGGTATCTGTAGAAGTTTTGCTTTTGCAGATCCAAGAAGCGTTTTGAGGGATAATAAAACTGCAATGTAAATAGCTGGAAGGATAGAGTCTCACACAGTTTGTTCCATTTTCATCTTTATATCGAATACTCCTTTCAAAAGGTGAAAAAAATAAAACATCATTTTTTTCCATAACTCCATCTATACATTCATCGATTTCGTCGACATGAAGTACTTCGCTGACATTGAAACTGTCGAAACTCGAAAATGATGAATTCACATCTTTGATTTTATTGATGATAGTGATGTTAGCTGGATTTGATTCCTCGTTGATCTAAGGATTGCATTGCAAGCATGCAAATTTGAATGTCTCAAACTCTTTTCTTAGTGGACAGAACACACTTGTGGTGGTGTATTGAAACGCACATAAATTCCCATTTCGATATACTTTTGTATTTTGAGTAAGTCCTTCCGTATTATTTGTAATACCTATTTCACATTCCTCTTGATTCAAAACGTATTTTGTTGGAGTATTACAAGACACGGTATCGGTAGAATCTTTACTCTTACAGATCCAAAAAGCGTTTCGAGGGATGAAAAAACCGCAATATATATAGTCGGAAGGGTAGAGTCTCACACAGTTTTTCCCATTTTCATCTTTATATCGTATAGTCTTTTCGAAAGGTGAAAAAACCAAGACATCGTTTTTTTCCATTGCTCCAGCTAGACATTTATCAATTTTGTTGCTATAAAACACTCCACTAGTTTTGAAACTGTCAAAACTCGAAAGTAATGAATCTTTGATGTTAGTGATGTTAGCCGGTTTTGGTTCCTTGTTGATCGAATGATTGCATTGCACGCATGCAAATTTGAATGTCTCAAACTGTTTTCTTACTGGACAGATCAAACGTGAGGTGGTGTATTGAAATGCACATAATTCCCCATTTCGAAATAGTTTTGTATTTTGAGTAAGTCCTTTTGTATCATTTTTAACTCCTATTACACATTCCTCCTGATTCAGAGTGTATTTTGTTGTAGTATTACAAGACACAGCATCTGTAGAAGTTGTGCTCTTGCAGATCCAAGAAGCGCTTCGAGGGATGAAAAAACCACAATATAATAAGTCAGGAGGGTAGAGTCGCACACAGTTTTTTCTATTTTCATCTTTATATCGTATAGTCCTTTCGAAAGGTGAAAAAACCAAGACATCATTCTTATCCATAGCTCCGGCTATACATTCATCAATTTCGTTGGTATAAAATACTCCACTAACATTGGGAAATGTTAGTAGCCAGTAGCCAGTAGCAAGTAGCAGTAGCTGCTACTTTCAGTAATGCCAGTAGCAAGATAAATGCGCAGCTCATTTTTTAAAATGTTTTTGCTTTCAGTGTTGAAAGTTGAATACTTTCTTTCTTGATGTTCTTTCTATTTATACGGAAGTGGCTAGTGGCTTGTTCAGCTCTCTCAGCTGATTTTGAAAATGTGAAACAATCTCATCAAAGTGGTTACCAAAATGTAAGTATGGTTCCAATCGAGATTGAGACAAAAGAACATGTGTTCCTGTCCAGCGAAATGAAGTCAAACCTCTTAAAATCGAAATATCTATCAAATCACCCAGTTCAGCATCTTTCAAACATTGCTTTATATCAATCAGTTTGATCGCTCTTTTGAGATCTTCAAGATCTATCAACTTGTCTTGCGGACAGCATACTTTTGGATCAAAGCTCCTAGAACAGTTTAAGCACTCGAGAGGATTTGCTCTTGAAATACAATTACAGCTCAAAAGCATGCTTTGTATTGATTTACGAACTAGATTGAATCCTAACACAAAATGAAATACTTCTTCGGTGATGAGTTGAACAAAAAGAGGATTCGAGCGCTCTAAAGGAATGTGTTCAAAATGAATCCTTATGAACTTAGGAACAAAATCAGCCAATGTAGCAATTGACTTGAATCCTTGAGTTTTTCCACTCATGTTTCTTCTGTAGTTCAGAGATAAATGAAGCAACATTTTTTGTAGCAGTTCTTTTATGAGTAATCAGATATATTTGTCGAATCAATAGTTATTATCGGGTTGTCTGAGTCTTCTTTTTTATCAGGAGTATGAGCATATGGATATCTTTCTGCTATCGCAAGCAATTTATCCTTTAGACGTTGATAAGCCAGTTTGCTCTGACTAACAGGTAATAGGTAGGGATTTAATCGTGCTCTCAAATTTGTTAACATAAAGGGAGACTTCAAATGATCGGAGGAAAGATCCAAAAAAGCATTAATCCATTCATCATGCACCAAAAAACCCATTTTTGCGTTTTTCAAAACTTGTCTTCTATCAATCCAGTCGATAGCATCACCCAATTCTTTTTTGGTAGGTGTAGCGCCTTCAACCATTTCAGCATATCTTTTACAAGTGACACATTGGTCATCAACGTGTGAACAGTAACAGTTTAGTAGTGATAGATTGGTTGCTTGCTCGTAAAAACTTCCTCCTAGTACACAGTATACACATTCTTCCGTAAAATAAATCCTCAACATTTCATCAGAAACCTCAGCCAAAAAAGTCTTAGGTCCTATAGCATCGGAAGCTTCTTGGTGAACAAAGTCTTCAACACGTAACATATTTGTTGTTATTCCGTTGAATTACAAAAGGAGAATGATTCGTTTTCAAATTGAAATACCTATTTAATCCTTCATTACTTTTTCTTTTTTTTGAGGTTAATTGTTATGCTAGCTAATGTAGACCTTCATAAATGCTTTAATTTCAACCTGACAACCATCGATTGGGCAAGGTTTCACTTCTGATGAGCATTCAGTAAGTGCTTTTTCCTTACACTCACTACAGTAAATGAGATGACCGCATGGAAGAGAGATATGATTTGCAATTACTTTTTTTTCACGTGACTCAGACACACATTGAGTGAGTTTGCTTTGCTTTGTCTGATCTTTATCTTTTTTTAACGAATCAATTGATTTAGCATCATTTTTTAACAGTGTTGACGAATTCTCAACAGATGTGAAATCATTTTCAAAAGTATGTAAGGCTTCAATCATAAAACCTATTCGCTCAAAAGGTTTTCCATTTAACACTAAAACTTGTTCGATATCGTTTTGACTGTATCCTAGTTTTTTGCAGATAAGTTTCATTTCTTCGGTGTCATTGTTTTGCGTTATTCGTTTTACTTTTTCTCGATATTTTTCAACCCGTCGCTTAGACCTTTTGCCTTTTTCCGTTCGCACGTAAACATCCTCAACATACTCTTCACCTTTACTCCCGAGTAAAAAAGAACAGTCTGGGAATCATCGACAGTGTTCCTCCCATGGTAGATCACTCTCTTTCCATTCTTTAAGTTCACCTGAGCAAAAGAAGCATTTTACACTATCTCCGAACTTAGTATAGTAAAAGCCTGCATTGGAAAGGAGTTTCATGGAAACTTTACCCTTCCATTGTTTGAAACTGTCTTCTCTAGATGTTTTAGTAGCAAAACGAGGTGTACCAGCAAGGATCAATTGATATACCTAGAGGTAATACTTCTGCAGTTAAATCTCCTCTTCTAGTTTTTTGTTCTTCCATCGTATAACTTTTGACAATTGAGATGTTTTTCATTTCATCTGCAAGTAGTTTCCTAGGTCTATACACACGATTGTGAGTGTTAAATCCTCTAACAAATCGACAAAACGGAAAACTTTTAGCATGTTCTTTCATCGGATGTTCATCTCCATTCTTCCAGTTTAGTAATACCCCTTGGCAAAAAACACATCGAGCAGCGTTGTCTTTTTCAAGGTTATAGAAACCAGCTCCAGCCATGTTTTCACCACAATGTTTACCTACTCGTCTCCAATTTGTAAGAAATGATTTTGTTCGATAACTTTCATCAAGCATTAAAGTCTCTCTTTCATAAAAAGAGAGTTCATTGTAAATGAACTTGAAAAAGTCCGTTGGGGAAAGTTGCGCAATAGTTTTTTGTAATTTTAATGACAAAAGACTACAGTGATTATCCGGATAAGTTGCGACGACATAAGTTATTGTAGTGGTATCAGGAAAAGTTTGTTGTAAAAACAACGAGGAAGTAACGAGTAAACTATCATCTATCCATCCGATGTAGTCTTTAGTATTTTCAAAACAATTCCGAGTTTTTTTCATTTCTTTTTTTTCATTATAAATAGTGTTTGTTACATATCTGTTGTTTGTTACTCGACACGTTATTTATATACAATTTAAGTAGTAGCTTCAGTTATTACTCAAGTTGAAGTTTTGTTGGAAAGTTCTTTCCCTTTGACCTAGTTCGTTGTTATTCTAAAAAAAAAATGATAATGCTTTGTAGCAAAAAATAAAAAAAGACTAAGGTTTCAATTTTTTTCAATATACATCTGCACTTGAATTGATTACTATTGTAATAGAATGTGAATACTTACATCAGAAATGAAGACTTGTCTTTCTTTGAATTAGATGAATAATATTCCTAGTTGTTTGAAATTGAGCTGCTCTCTATAAAATTCGGATGAAGGAGTACTTTTTTCATTTTGAAGTCCTGAAATAATAATAAATCATAATTAAAACTTACATACAACATTTTTGATGTCTTAAATAGTGAATAATCATGTTTTTTTCAGAAAATGTCTTCACGTTTAAATTGATTACAATTAAAACAAAATATAAATACTTACATCACAAATGAAGGCTTGTTTTCTTTGAATTAGATGAATTATACACATAGTTGTTTGAACTTCAGCTGTTTCCAATGTAATTCAGATGATGAAGAAGGAGGGCTGTAGTAGATGATGATGTAGTAGATCTTGTTCCTTCAGTTACTAACGATGAAGTGAATGGTTTCTGTATGAAAGCAGTGCTTCTTATATAGCTAAAGTTGCACCGATTAAACCCTATGAATACCATCACGAACCAACTTTTATTATAATATATCTATGAATCAGCATTATTTTCACGCGAATGGAAACTGTTGCTTTCGCGTGAATAAAAAATTTATTTTCCCGCGAATACAAACCAATGCTTTCGCGGGAATAAATAATATATTTTCACGCGAATAGAAACCGTTGCTTTCACGGGAATAAAAATTTTATTTTCCCGCGAATACAAACCAATGCTTTCGCGGGAATAAATAATATATTAGTAGTAATATATGAGCAGATCTCCCTACCAAGTGTTTTTTTGTGGATTTGATCTTGGGGGTTATGCAATGAGTTACGTCGTTGGATGAATTCGCCGAGTTTATATTGTATTTCATTTGAGAGGTATTTGAGTGGCATTTGAGTCGCATTTAAGTGGCATTTGAGTTTTGATTATTTTTTTTACCTAATTTGAACTTATAGATTTTGAATGTATGGCATTCAAGTTTTGATAATTTTTTACATAATTATATACATAACTTTAACTCATAGAGCATCTAGATTTTGAATGTATGGCATTTAAGTTTTGATAATTTTTTGTAATTCGAGTCATATGATGTCTTGAGAGAGGAGAGAGAGGAGATATATATACATTGAATAAATACAGTGATTAAAAATGAAACAATATGTGAATATATACATTTATTGTGTAATAAGGAGGGAAAATTTCATATAATATAGCTAGAGTCAGTAAATATTAAATAATACCAAACACTACAACTTGTAAAGACAATCAATGCATAAGCTTTTACTAAAACTATCTTGAAAACCTTCAAAACATGATCCCAAATGGAAAAAAATGGATAAAGTTAGATATTCATCTATTTGTTTACATCTACAAAAAAGAGGTATTTTGGTGAATCATTTTTTTCATTTTATTCAATTTTCATTAATTTTTTACAAAAACAAATCATCCTATAAATGGTTAAATTTCATCTAATTGTACAAATTTACAAAAAAACAAGGTATTTGGTAAAATATTCTTTCATTTCATTAAATATTCATTATTTTTTTTGCAAAAAAGAAATCATCCTTTAAATGGTTAAATTTTATCTGTTTGTATATCTTTACAAAAAAAAACAGGCTATTTGGTAAAATATTTCCTTTATTCTAATCAATTTTCATTAATTTTTTCAATAATTGCTTAAATATAAATTATTCATTATTTTCTTATTATTAGGTAAGCAACCTATCATACAAAATTAGTTTCTTGAGTGAGGGTTTTATCCTGCATTTCCCTTTTGAATTTTTTTCAAAAATTTACCATTTTTTTCAAAAACAATCATTTATATATACAATTTCCATTATTTTTTTAAACAGAACAATCTCTATTTCTGAGAGGTTGCAGATATTGGGGTAGAAAACTTAGACATGATGATGACAAGGCTATGGATTTTCCCATTTAAGAACAAACCATTTTCGATGGCAATTTCAATTCTGAAAACTAAAACAATGTAATTTGTTTTTCAAAATGCAATCATCAGAAAGCTTCTGTCATGATGAGGAGGAGGCTATGGATTAACCCATTCAAGAACAAACCATTTTCGATGGCGACTTCAATTCTAAAAACGAATTAGAACTGAAGTATGTGGTATTACGTAATAATTTTTTTAAAAGAAAAAAAATTGTTTTTCAAAATGCAATCATCAGAAAACTTCTGCCATGATGATGAGGAGGTTATGGATTTACTCATTCAAGAACAAACCATTTTCGATAGCAACTTTAATTCTAAAAACTAAATCAATGTAACTTTTTTATTCTTTGTCTCCCATGAAATTGTTCAAAACGAATTAGAACTGAAGTATGTGGCATTACATGATAATTTTTTTAAAAGAAAAAACATATCAAAATCGACAAATTACTCCTCTAGATAGTTCAAGTTTACAATATTTGAGAATTAATCACAATAGAAACATTAAGCCTACTTGATAAAAAAAGAATTTGACTGTTAAATTTAACTAATTGATTCAATGTTATTATTTGGATCTTTTGAAAATAAACATTTCAATGAAAACATCATATTTAGTCTTTGACACACTTGAAACCATTTTCCAGTAAATTTCACCAACAATATTTTAGAAACGGAAAATAAACATTTCAATGAAAACATCATAGTTAGTCTTTGACACACTTGAAACCATTTTCCAGTAAATTTCACCAACAATATTTTAGAAATGTTTACTATATATTTACAAGAAAAATGTGGTATTTTGGTAAAATATTTTTTTATTCCATTCAATTTTCAATATATTTACAAGAAAAATGCAGTATTTGGTAAAATATTCTTTCATTCCATTCAATTTTCATTAATTTTTTGAGCAAAGGTTTTATCCTACAGCATCCTTTTTAATTTTTTATGTCTTAAAACAGGGTTTTATTACAAAGTTTTTTTGTTTTTCAACTTTTTAAAAAAAAATAATCATTATAATATGTAGTTTTCGATATTTTTTTAAAAAAATAAATATATATATATATATATAGATTTTCACTTTATATTCTTTTATTCCATTCAATTTTCAATAATTTTTTGAGTGAGGATTTTATCCTACACCTTCCTTTTAAATTTTTTATGTTTCACAACAAGGTTTTATTATATGACTTTTTTTCTTTTTTTTTATTTTTTTAAAAAATATTCATTGAAATATAAAGTTTTCGATATTATTTTAAAAACAATATATATATATATATATATATATATATATAGAGATTTTCACTTTATATTTACAAAACTTTGGTATTTGGGAAAATATTCTTTTATTTCATTCAACTTTCAATAATTTTTTGAGTGAGAGTTTTATCCTACACAATCCTTTTAAATTTTTTATGTTTTTTTTGAATTTTTTAAAAAATAATCATTGAAATATATAGTTTTCGATACTTTTTTTTAATTTTTTTGTACTTTTAATTTTTTAAAAACTGTCAAAAAATCACCAAATTACCTCTCTAGATGAATAAAATTTACAAGTAAATAATTGTAATAGAAAATACCATATCTAGTTTTTACATTCATAAAACTGTTTTATAGTAAATTTTCTCTAATACAAACTACTATAGCTTACGATATCAATGGTTACAAAGCGCTTTTCTTGAACAACGTCTTCTTTGATGTTCTTCTGACATATTATTAGACCCAGAGAGGAATTCTTGTATTCCGTATTCTTTGTGATCCAATAATTGACTAAAATACAAAAGTTATTCATTATATAAATAAATTTTACCGAATTTAAATTTTACTCTTAGCTACATTAGATAGTTTACATTATATATAACAGGAAAATAACTCACTGAGTCACATCATTCAGCTCATTATTTTTTAGGGAAAGTTCTTTACTCTGTTTTCTTTTTACGATATAATGGACTAAAATAAAAAGTGATGTATTAGTATAGCATGATTAAAATTAATGTAAAATAATTATAAACTTTTGTTATTTTTTCAACTTCTATGTAAAAGAAATACACTGATTACACACCAAAAAGTCCTTTTTTTCATCTGGATTCGGAATGTATAAATATAAATATATATATATATATAATTTTAAAAATGTTTTACAACAAACACTCATGAATAATCCATTTATGTGATAAAACGTGTTATTTACGTGAGAAATTAAGCATTTTCGTAAAATAATTATAACCTTTTGTGATTTTTTTTTCAACTTCTAGCTAAAAAAACACACTGATTACACAAAAAAAACCCTTTTTTTAATCCGAAATATATATAATTTAAAAATGTTTTACAAAAAATGTTTATCAATTGATCATTTATGTGAAAAACTAAACATTTTTGTAAAATAATTATAACCTTTTGTTATTTTTTAAACTTTTATGTAAAAAAAATACACTGATTACACAAAAAAGTCCTTTTTTTAATCCGAAATAAATATAATTTAAAAATGTTTTACAAAAAATGTTAATGAATTGATCATTTATGTGAAAAACTAAACATTTTTTTAAAATAATTATAACCTTTTGTTGTTTTTTAAACTTTTATGTAAAAAAAATACACTGATTGCACAAAAAAGTCCTTTTTTTAATCCGAAATATATATAATTTAAAAATGTTTTACAAAAAATGTTTATGAATTGATCATTTATGTGAAAGACTAAACATTTTTGCAAAATAATTATAACCTTTTGTTATTTTTTAAACTTTTATGTAAAAAAAATACACTGATTACACAAAAAAGTCCCTCTTTTAATCCGAAATATATATAATTTAAAAATGTTTTACAAAAAATGTTTATGAGATGATCATTTATGTGAAAAATTGAATATTTTTGTAAAATAATTGTCACCTTTTGTTATTTTTCCAACTTTTATGTAAAAAAATACACTGATGACACAACAAAATCCTTTTTTAATTTGAATTATATATATAACTTAAAAATGTTTTACCAAAATGTTCACAAATTTATCATTTTAAGTGGTTTTTTATTGTAAGAATACACAAAATTTTCACAAATCAACTTTTTTAAAATTATGGTAAAAATTAATAAAACTTACCTATAGTGATATGAATCCCTTGAGTTATAGATTAGCTTCTCGAAGAGTTTGTTTTCCACAGTGTTCTTTTTCAGCATCATCGAAGTGGTTGAGAAAATCCTCAGATTTTGAGTTATCAGTCAGTTCCGAGGCTTGGACGAGGGCTTGATGAGCTGCGAGTACACTGATGTTGTAGAAAATTGAATTGTCTGCGTTTCGACTCAGACCCTTGAACAGAATCACTCCAAATCTCTCCGATGTCACAGCAGAAGCTATTTGATGAGGAATGCGCATATCTCCGATCAGTAATTCTTCATCTACAACACTTCTGTATTGAACTAGAAGAGTCTCTTCATTTCCATTCCATCGCCTGTCAGATTTTGTTATAACTTCAGGGTTTTGGAAACATATGACACTATCTGTTGGGAAATCCTGAAGATTAGCTACCTCAAAATAAGCGTTGATTTGTCGCATACTTTTTTCTGGTAATACATCAAACGCATTCTTACACCTCAAAGTAGTTCCTGTTTCTGTAGCAGCACGAAAAATTGCTTTTCCAGTCTTTTCAACACCCATGTAGATCAAAACCAGTGGTCTTATTTGCGAAGCTTCATTGACAAGTAATCCTGCTGCTAATGGAATAGTGCTCTTCACTCTAACTACCTTTCCATCCTTTTTATAGTTGTAGATGATGATGCAGTTCGTTTCATCATGGAGCTCAACGGTTAACACCTGCATAACTGTAGGTATTAGTAAATCTTCAACTTTGACTATGTTTTCAATGTTTCTTCTGGAAGCTGGAGATAGAGTACTTAACAGAGAGGCGCTTTTGATGATGAGAGTTGCCAGAGTATTCAGACTGGCGCTTTGAAAGGGAATCGTAGTGCGTTGAAGAAGTACATTGTCATCAATCACCTTCTTATCTTGTGAAGGTTTTGGTTCTTTATTCTTCAGTTGTGTTGTATTGACTTGTGTCGACATTCTAAAAGATAAAGTAAAAATCCATGTTATGATTTTTGATTTTTTTTTCAAACCAATTTGAAGATATATATATATATATATTTACTCAATATCATACCGTTGTTAGTATCTAAATCGATAAAAATTAAATTTATACTCATTCAAGTTGACTTACCTCCAAACAGAAAAGTCCTTCTAGCAGTTGTAGTAGATGATGTTGTAGTAGATCTTGCTCCTTCAGTTGCTAATGTCGAAGTGACTGCTTTCTGTGTAAAAACAGTGCTTCTTATATAGCTAAAAACAATGCCATTTATCATAAGGTTAAATTAATGAAACATTGTTTTTACGGAAGAACACCAATGCTTTCGCGGGAATAAATAGTTTATTTTCACGCGAATACAAACCATTGCTTTCGCGGGAATAAACTTTTTATTTTCACTCGAATGGAAACTGTTGCTTTCGCGGGAATAAAAAATTTATTTTCACGCGAATGGAAACGATTGCTTTCGCGGGAATGAATAATTTATTTTCACGCGAATACAAACCAATGCTTTCGCGGGAATAAACATTTTATTTTCATGCGTATACAAACTGTTGCTTTCGCGGGAATAAATAACTTATTTTCACGCGAATGGAAACTGTTGCTTTCGCGGGAATGAATAATTTATTTTCACGCGAATACAAACCAATGCTTTCGCGGGAATAAACATTTTATTTTCACGCGAATACCAGCCAATGCTTTCGCGGGAATAAACATTTTATTTTCATGCGTATACAAACCATTGCTTTCGCGGGAATAAACTTTTTATTTTCACGCGAATGGAAACTGTTGTTTTCGCGGGAATAAACATTTTATTTTCACGCGAATGGAAACTGTTGCTTTCGCGGGAATAAAAATTTTATTTTCACGCGAATGGAAACGATTGCTTTCGCGGGAATGAATAATTTATTTTCACGCGAATACAAACCAATGCTTTCGCGGGAATAAACATTTTATTTTCATGCGTATACAAACCGTTGCTTTCGCGGGAATAAATAATTTATTTTCACGCGAATGGAAACTGTTGCTTTCGCGGGAATGAATAATTTATTTTCACGCGAATACCAACCAATGCTTTCGCGGGAATAAACATTTTATTTTCATGCGTATACAAACCGTTGCTTTCGCGGGATTAAATAATTTATTTTCACGCGAATGGAAACTGTTGTTTTCGCGGGAATGAACAATTTATTTTCACGCGAATACAAACCAATGCTTTCGTGGGAATAAAAATTTTATTTTCACGCGAATACCAACCAATGCTTTCGCGGGAATAAACATTTTATTTTCATGCGTATACAAACCATTGCTTTCGCGGGAATAAACTTTTTATTTTCACGCGAATGGAAACTGTTGCTTTCGCGGGAATGAATAATTTATTTTCACGCGAATACAAACCAATGCTTTCGCGGGAATAAACAGTTTATTTTCACGCGAATGGAAACTGTTGCTTTCGCGGGAATGAATAATTTAATTTCACGCGAATACAAACCAATGCTTTCGCGGGAATAAACATTTTATTTTCACGCGAATGGAAACTGTTGCTTTCGCGGGAATAAACATTTTATTTTCACGCGAATACAAACCAATGCTTTCGCGGGAATAAATAATTTATTTTCACACGAATTGAAACCGTTGCTTTCGCGGGAATAAAAAATTTGTGTTCACGCGAATACAAACCGATGCTTTCGCGGGAATAAAACATTTATTTTCACACATTTACCTATATAAGAGACAACGGTTTCAGACAGAGAGCATCCAGTTCAACAACAGTGAGCAAAGGAACAACATCTATCTACTACATCTCCCATTGCAACTACTAAGAGTTCTCTCTTCATAAAGGTAAAACTTAAATTCATTTATTTCCGCTAGCTAACACAACTATCTGAAGGCTTTATGACATATCTATCTTTAAATTGATTATAAAGAATTGAACCAATTTTTTCTGTTTTTCAGAATGAATACTCAAGACGTAGGAAGTCAACCATTGTATCTAAAGTCGGAATCTCAGCCTGATGAAAAGGTAAGAATTAATAAAAGATACTATTTAACACCTGTTGAAAACCTTTAATTATTTTAGTTATCTAATTATCGCTTGTATTTTAGAACAATACAACAACAAATCCAATCTACTTAAAGGACTTCCTTCCAGAAATGTATCATAACTATGTGATAAATAATGATATTGTTGAAGAAAAAGCTGTAGAACGTTTGACATTTCAAGTTATAATATTCTGTATAACTCAACACATGATGAGTATGGGGTTGTGTTGTAAGAAACATGATATATCTACAGAACGTTTTGATGACATTATAAAAAACGGTTTCGAAATCGTTTTGTCAATGGTGGAAGTCGTTAATATTAATAATTTTTAAAAGAAATTGAAAGAAGTGCTTGGAATCAAATAGTTTTCAAAAAATTATACAACATGACGTGGAACAAAAAAACTTTTTATAAATTCAGAAAGCATATTTATAATTATGTCCAAATAGATAAAGCTCTATCCTCTTCTGTAGGTATTTTAGAACTAATGTTAGAAGCGTTTCATACATATTTATGAAAAATTTTTAGTTGTTTTTTATTATTTTACAATATTTTGTTCAAACTATTATATTTTATTTCTTACCAATTGAGATGTTAAAAGCGGTATGATATTAAGTAAATACATATATATTTATATTTGAATGCATCCTTTGTTGTCTGTCTCCACATCCCAATAGGTTAATAAGCACATTCTCAATCTACCATAACTCTATGATCTTAACTGCTTTTGGCATAAATACATATATATATAAGACACTCTAAGTAATAAATACACTCTTAGCCACTCATGCAAATATTACCCTTTTATTTTTAGAATGTTATGGATGCTCTTTCTGAAGAGCTCCTTAGCACAGATCCATATCCAACAGAAAATAAAATGAAAAACGGCAAAACAACTCCTAAGAGAAGGAAAACTGCTCCAAAAAAGCGAATAGTAAGGAAACGAAAACAAATAGTGAGAAAACAAACTACTTCCGTTGATAAGCAAACAATGGAGAGTGCAGCTATAACTCATTTAACAGTTGAATGTCTCAACGAAAGGAGAGCTAGGGAATTGGAAAAGTCTAAAGGTTCTCAAGTGATTGACTCACCAAAAGTTCCGATTTGCAAAACATTTGAAGATCTTCCTATCCCAAGCATTATGCGAGTGACTGGTGTGATACATCCATCAAGTAAGGAGAAGTGTAGATATTCTCAAGTACACTACCATGATCCTTCAGATATAAATGAACTCGAACCCAAAATACTCCTCTGTCCAGTTGAAATAGCTAAAAACTTCAACTGTGATAATTACCCCCCTCCGTTTAACGTTGTATATTTGGGTAGAAAGGGAAAACCAAAAAATAAAAGCGTTCTTTGGTATGATGTCAGACGTGTTACCAGACATCCTCTAAGCAAAAAGAAAGCTGAAGAGGAATCACTATATTTCAAACGCTTCTTGAACATCAACACCCTCAATAGTTTTCAACCCAGCGCTATTTTTCCTTACCAAGATGTTGTTGATAGATTCGTTCCTCATCGATTTAAAGGAGGGCAGTCGAATGTAATTTGTATCCGTTATAGCATTGAACAATGTGGAAAAACGCTGTTGAAGACGCTTGTCATACCAGACAAATATGCTTCAGAAGCTAACCGATATACTGCAGGTGTGATGATCTACAGAGGAAAAACAACCCACGGAAAATTTAAGACAGAATACGATCTTTCATTTTGCTCTCCATACAGTCTCAGTCGAATGTATTGGAAACAATATTGTGATCAAGCAAAGCACAACAAAACAATATTAGAAATTGATGATGATGATGAACTTGAAGATTTTCTACGTGGAGACTTTGATGATTTTGAGACAGGATATGTTGCTGAAAAAAAATGATGAGTGTTTTAGCGATGGACAGTCTCTAATTCAAAAAACAAGTTGGACAATGTGACTTGGTGAGCTATTTCCCTTTTCTATATAATGTATACGATCCAATGTAACTAAAGCTATAATTCAAATTCATGTAATTATTTTAAATTTTTGTTTAATCATTCTATACTAATACATAACTTTTTATTTTAGTTCATTACGAATTCAAAAGCACATAAAACAGAAGTGTCCCTTCTTAAGATATAAAATCACTACATCAAAGACATCATTGTAAAAAAAGACTATGTATTAATTGTTATTACTTAGTATTTACTGACTCTAGCTATATTATATGGAGAGATTTTCCCCTACTTATTACACAATAAATGTATATATTCACATATTGTTTCATTTTTAATCACTGTATTTATTCAATGTAGATATATCTCCTCTCTCTCAAGATATCATATGAGTTGGAATTACAGAAAATTATCAAACCTTAAATGCCTTACATTCAAAATCTAGATACCCTATGAGTTATAATTATGTATACCGTTATGTAAAAAATTATCATAACCTAAATGCCATACATTCAAAATTTAGATGCCATATAAGTTCAAATTAAGTAAGAAAATAATCAAAACTCAAATGCCACTTAAATGCCACTCAAATGCCACTCAAGTACCCCTCAAATAAAATACAATATAAACTCGGCGAATTCATTCAACGCCGTAACCCATTGCATCACCCCAGATTATGACCCCACAAAAAAACACTTGGTAGGGAGATCTGCTCATATATCACTACTTATATTTTCACGCGAATGGAAAACGTTGCTTTCGCGGAAATAAAAAATTTTTTTTCCCGCGAATACAAACCAATGCTTTCGCGGGAATAAATAATTTATTTTCACGCGAATGGAAACCGTTGCTTTCGCGGGAATAAATAATTTATTTTCACGCGAATGGAAACCGTTACTTCCGCGGGAATAAGTAATTTATTTTGACGCGAATAAAAACCAATGTTTTCGCGGGAATAAATAGTTTATTTTCACGCGAATAGAAACCGTTGCTTTCGCGGGAATGAAAATTTTATTTTCACGCGAATAGAAACCAATGCTTTCGCGGGAATAAAAATTTTATTTTCCCGCGAATACAAACCAATGCTTTCGCGGGAATAAATAATTTATTTTCACGCGAATGGAAACCGTTGCCTCCGCGGGAATAAGTAATTTGTTTTCACGCGAATAAAAACCAATGTTTTTGCGGGAATAAATAGTTTATTTTCACGCGAATAGAAACCGTTGCTTTCGCGGGAGTAAAAAAATAGTTTTCACGCGAATAAAAACCAATGCTTTCGCTGGAATATCGCATGAAAAACTGCTGAATCATAGATATATTATAAAGAAGGTTTCACGAGATGGTTTTCATAGGGTTAATCAGTGCAGCTTTAGCTATTTAAGAACCAGTGTTTTCACACAGAAAGCATCCAGTTCTACAATAGCTAGCAAAGAAGCAACATCTACACACCAACTACTACATTTACTTGAAACTATAGAAAGACTTTCAGTCAATAAGGTGAGAATCACTAAATAATTCTTTAACATATATTGATAGAAAAGTTCAACTAGATTTGCTATAATACTTCAGAAAATTAATTTTATGCTTTAATAGTTTGTTCTTATTAATAAAAGATCAAATAGCTTCACCATAATGCATCAGAAAAATTATTTAGGTTTTGATTATGTGTTTATTTTATAAATATCTAGTTAGTTTATTCTTTTCAAATATTTTTCAAATTTTCAACCATCTGTTACATATTTTTTACTCTCTTTTCAGTTCAACTTCTCACTGAGCGCTCTGAATATGAATGAAGACCGTAATACCTCATTTCTCTCAACATTCGAACCATACTCTGATGATAAAGAAAATTTCCCTCCTGATTCACATATAATAAGAAGGAAACTGAAAACAGTTCGACCAAAGCCATGGGATTCAGATAGAAATAAAACGATTGATTATGCTTGGACTTTGAAAGCACCATCTCTTTCTCATCTTTCCTGCTTGTCAAAAAATGCTGCTAGTTTGCTCAATTCTTGCGATACCAATGAAATGAAAGGTTTCAACCACTTCACTTAAATCAAACACCATCGCTTCTCGAGATAATCTCCATCGAAAGACCAGCTGAGGATGTATATAAAAACTTATGCATTATCCACTACAATGTCGAAACATTTGGCAACAGACGACAAGTGTGGTCCATGGTGAGAAATGAGGAGTACAACAAATTAGCTCCAACATAACCGGATGTTCCAAAACTGGTGGTTTTTATGGGATTCGATTCACACAAGCATCCAATCTTTCACCCTATCAACTTCCCATCCAATATTTCCCTTGAGGAAGCTAAACAGCTAAGTAGATTAATAAAAAAAACGCCTAGTCAGTTGATCAGTATGGTTTGTATCGCAACACTCTCTCAATTTGCTGTTGGAAGTGTAATCAGTTTTGAATCTCCTCAAATATCAACTCAGTTAACATTACCTAATGGAGAAGTGGTGATGGATGCGCTACTGGTAAACTACAGATGTTTGCAATACGATGGTTTGATAATGGGAGTTCTATATATACCTGAAAAACATGCTAGCGACGTCAAACAAATTGGAACAGGAGTCATACTTGTAAGAAATTGTGAAGTTAGTAGATTTGGTTATCATCGACATGATATAATCACGTTCACAGCATTACAAGCGATAGAAACGGCTCAAAACCTATCCAATAAACTTGATGATTCCAACCAGATGAAGTACTTTACTACAGATGAGGTTGTTGAGAACAAGGTCTTAGTGCTTTCAATGGGAGCGGGAAACACATCTTCTACGTCTTTGAGAGAACCAACACCCCCTGGTGAAAACTATACTCAAGAAGAGCAAGTCAGACAATACAACTCAGTGAGTGTTTTTTTTATTCAATGTAAACTAACTGATATAAGTAATACTTCCAATTAGATAAAATTTATTTATAAAGCAAGTATTTTTTGTTTTGCTTTAGATAGAAGAGAGAGAATCAAAAACACTTGATGAAAATTATGCTCAAGAAAAACAAACTGAACAATATAACTTGGTGAGTTACTTCCCTTTACTATATAATGTTAACTAACCAATGTAAAAAGAACTATAATTCAAATTCATGTAATTATTTTACATTTTTGTTTAATCATCTTATACTAATACATAACTTTTTATTTTAGTTCATTATGGAATCAAAAGTACATAGAACAGAAGTCTTCCTTTCTAAGATATAACATCAGTACATCAATGACGTCATTGTAAAGAAAAAGACTATGCATTGATTGACATTACAAGTTGTAGTGCTTCGTATCACTTAGTATTTACTAACTCTAGCTATATTATACAAGGATATTTTCCTACTTATTATGAAATAAATGTATATAATCATATATTGATTTAATGTAGTTATATCTCCTTGTTCTTCTCTCCTCTCTCTCAAAATATCATATGAGTTCGAGTTATGTAAAAAAAATATCAAAACTTAAATGCCATACATTCAAAATCTAGCTGCCATATGAGTTCAAATTAAGTAAAAAAATAATCAAAACTCAAATGCCACTTAAATGCCACTCAAATGCCACTCAAATGCCCCTCAAATGAAATACAATATAAACTCGGCGAATTCATTCAACGCCATAACCCATTGCCTCAACCCCGAAGTATAATCCACAAAAAAAACACTTGGTAGGGAGATCTGCTCATATATTACTACTCTCGTTGCATTCATTCACCCATGTCTTGCCAATCACCCTAGTGGATAGCCACCCTAGGACTTTGGTGTTGATGAATAAAGCCACTGTTCAAACCGCACTTTGTGTAGTTTGTCTGAGCCATGAACTATATGCTTGCCAATTGATCCGTTAGTAACTATCAAAGCTGTCGCTGTCATCCCGAACAGTGTCCCCTCTGGAGAAAGGTAGAATACTCGAGAATAGTGAAATTCCGTGGTAACAAGACCGAAATCCATTACAGTATTATATGCTAAATTCTACAAAACTATAGCTGGTTAATGGTGCTGCACATCATACAATATGCCTCATTGGGGCGTTCAGAACTTAGCTCTTCATCTCCTGTTAAAAATCGCTTTGTACTAAGTAGTAACAGTAACGGTTTGCTGTTTGTTTTCTTTTTCTTTTCCGTCTTTGATAGTTATCAGTAACTTTCAGATATTACAGGCTTCAGGTTATATCATTTTGCTGTTGTTTTTGCAAAAAAATCAAACGAGTTTTTCAAAACAGATAGAGCATTACTCTTGGTTGTTATAAATAATCATGTTTGGTCAAAGCACCGTGAAACAGGCCCATGATTAGTTGTGTAATCTACAGATAACTTTTCAACGACAACTTAATACAAGAGCTGCCATGTTTATTATGAGGATAGTTATGCTTTGTTTTATTTATTACATCCTACTGTATGCCCTAAACCACTTCATTATTCAGCATCAACATTTTGTGTCCCTTGACTTCATACTTAACCACTTAATTGTTGTGTTTCCTCCTCTGGATCTGTCCTTATCTCACACCCGCCCTTCATCTGCATTAAACCTTCAACAGTACATTATTCAGGTTTTTATAAACCAACATAGTTTACTGAGAGCACTTGTGTGTAAAGTAGCTCATCAAAACAACCCAATTTTCATCCAGATAAATCTCAAAACATTTAACTCTGTCTCTAATAACTACCAGTTTGCATGAGAACCATAATAGCTCATACTGCGGTATTTATATATGCATAATCTATATCTAGTTTGTTAGGATTTGATGCATGTCAGTAATAAACTACTTGTTTGGTATCAAAACACCAACATCAGTGCGCTAGAATTCACCCCCAGAGACAATTGCTAATTAAATCTGTTGGTTTGGATTGTGAACTTTAAATGCATTTGGAATTTTTTTTCAGATATAATGAAACACATAACAAAAAAAATTGATCTATATAACATATCTTTATAGGGTAAAACAGGTCTGCTGAGTCAAACTTTGGCACTTCTAAACCACTAAAGTAAGGCTGTTCTTGTTATAGGCCAAAAAATATTCTTTAGCAAATAATCCCACTGCCATCTTGATGATGAACAATGGCAACAACCTAGTGCGAAAAAGAATAATAAAAAACAAACAAATAGAAGACGGAAAATAAACTGTGTTATAAGTTGATGGTAATATCTAATACTGTCACAAGTTTTATGGGAGAAAATCTTGTTTAATGACTAGAATGAAAGGCTAATTTTGAATATTAATGATTAACAATGACAGCAATGATAACTGTGGATATTTATGACATTTTGTAATTCAATTAATGATAAAATTATTGTTAGTAATCATAAGTATTTATTATTTTAAAGAAGGAAAATAACTATTATCTATTATTATTAACCAGATGCAGTAATAGCAATACTAATAAGGATCAATAATATTGTTATGAATTTGATCTGTAGTTTTTATTGATAAATAAATTGATTGTCAACAGAAATATATTACCATTGATGTGTGATTGTAATAAAATAATATGAATCGTCAGTATGTATTCCGAAGAAAAGTTATTTTGGTTTTTCAGTATATACTAACTGATCATCATCTAACAACATTGATGACCTACATCAGTGGTGGACAAAATAATAAAAATCGTTCGGCTGATATCGAATCACTTATTATTATTGTAACTGATTATTTCCTCTAGATCATTGCAGAGGCAATTAAAATACGTTGAAATGTTCAAGTTTATCCTGTACTAGCAAGTTTTTAACAATACTTATAAAGAATCTTGGTTACTTGGCTGAAAACATTAATAGAGTGCAAAAGAGCATGCGGAAATTAAATTAATCTTTGAAAAACTATGCAAAAACTAATATGAATCTAGCTGCTAAATTGATAGAAGATCAATTAGGCTTTCTGATTAGTGGGGAACAAGTGCAACATCCAGTTAGCGAACCAATTGGCTTTTTTTTACAACACAGAAGTTGATCTAAGAATATGTATTAATTATCATTGAGTACAACTGCTTGGTAAATTCTTGGGTCAAAAATTAAGTAAATTATCTTTGCTTGTGTAGCAGAAACTAGTTATTACTTTTTGTATTAATATAAGTTTATATCAATCATATTTGTGACAATCATGGTATCAATTGTTAGCTGAAGTGAAATAATTGTGTACTACTAGATTTATTATTATTATACTTTATTTATTACAATAAAATAATTAGTTATAATAGTAATAATATTGTGGTAGATTTTAGTGCGCACTGGTAGTAACCAGGTCGTTTACGCTAGGAACCTTGCCAGACAATGCGCTAGACTTTTGCCCACAGCGTTTGGCTAATAGCTGTTGGGAAGAAAGTCCTACTGTGCCGGTAGCATAGTAAGCAGGGCCGGTATTGACCCCTGCAGGGTCGGTAGTGACCTCTACCGACCCGGTACCGACCCTCTACCGACCCGGTACAGCTGTACTGGGCCGGCACAAGATGGCCGCCTTAGAGGAGGATCTGCAAAGATGTCTAAGAACTTAGTCAAGGTCGTAAACAGGAAGTACTTATCCTTAAATTACCAACTTCATGGACCTAACTCTACGTACAGCCTGGGAACCCTGTAGGAGCATTCATTGGACAATCAGGAGAAAGGACTCCCCCCTTAGCCACTTGGCACCTCCCTTTATTATTTACATTGCATTGTTGATTGGTTGATTATTTATATAGTTAATGTAATTGGTTAATCTACTTCCTGTGCATTGACTGTTATATGTTTTGTGCTTGTCAGCTCTCCTATAAAAGGAGAGTTCCCACTGTTAATCGTTGCATTCATTACAATGTTGCCATGGCATATACTCTTATATTGCTAAACCCTAGAGGAATAATTACCCTCAGGACAGCTTAGAGAATAAAAGCCATTATAACAGACACTACTCGGTACTGTTTGTCTGAGCCATGGGCTCTTGCCTTACCGGGTAATTCGGTTGCCCTATACAATTGTCACTGTCGTTTAGCACAGTGTCCCCTCTGGAGAGAGGTAGAATACTCGAGATTAGTGGATGTCCGTGGAAACAGACCGGAATCCATTACATTGGTGGCAGCAGTGGGATAAACGGTACCTTCCCACGCTGTGCTCTTTCACGCTACCCTCTGGCCCTGCGAATGCACTGCAGGCCAGCTACCACTGAAGAAGGAGAACTGATCTACCGGGTGTAGATCTGGAGAGAGGAGAAGAAATTGATCTACCGAAGTAGTAGATCTGAAGAAGCAATTGACACAAGATACTACCGGATTTCTCTGCAGGCTCGTTGAGTGCGCTCCGAACTGCAGCAGCTATCCCGGCACAGTATCCACTACTAAAGGCTGTCTGCATCAACCGTAGAGCTTGCTCCGTTTGCAACAGTCCAGTACAGACGCCACCGTATCTTCTACAGGCTTGTAGATTTCGCTTCGACCTGGACATAGAGATACCGGCACTGTGCGAAAAGAAGAGAGAGTCGTGTATCAGCTATACAGACTCAGCTACCAGAGGTTATTCAGCTTGGAGTGCTACTCAGCTGGTAACAGTGACCCCGGCACTGTATCCATTTACAGTGTCCCTACACTACTGCCTGTAGGCCCGTAGAGCTTTGCTCCGCCCTGCAGCAGTACAAGAAGTTTCGTAACGGTTGTTACAAGCAACGGAGTGCCAGATACTGCCACAGTATCTATTGGACCAACCCCTAGATCTGCTAGAGCCACTGGAAACACTGCTACCGACCCGGATCTCACCTATACCGGCCCGGGATCCAGTTGTACTGACCATTTCTTAGATTTGAGTTGAGATCACTCCTCTATCTGCAAAGAATGGCCACCCAAAGAGCACGCAGCGCTGGCAACTCAGAAGCTACAGCAATTGATAGATTGACCGAAGCATTGACGGCTATGATGAGGCCCAACCAAGACAATGCACCAGTTAGGCTAAAGGCTCCGAAGTTCGATGGCGAAGGAGACGTCGAGTACTTTATCAGTAGATTCGTGGAGGTAGCCGAAATGAATGAGTGGCCAGAGAACACGGCCATGTTATACCTGAGGGATGCATTACGAGGTAAAGCATTGGACTGTGGAAAGCCTCCACATCTGCAGGGTATCTTTGCCACACTACGAGCACGTTTTGGGCTAACACCCAGGGAAGCTATGTCCCGGCTGACCAGCCTACGCCGCCAACACAAGACGTCGCTCCAAGAGCATGCAAGTGAAGTAGAGCGCCTAGTGCGCGTTGCTTACGCTGATCTACCTCACCGACCCATTCAGAGGATGATGCTGGATATCTTCAGCACCACAGTCGGAAATGCTTACCTGCAAAGACACTTGTTGGCCATGCAGCCCGTTGACGTAGCTGAAGCAGTCAGGGCTGGCAACGAGTATATGCAGATAAAGACACCGTTTGAAGAGTGCCAGGCTCATGTACGGATGTTGGAAGAGGATGCCGACGAGGAGGAAGAGGAATGGATGAGGACGGTTGCCAAGGGCCCGTCTCAACGTGTCTCCACCGCTACTGCCGTACAGCAGACACACCTTACCCCTACACCTGCCATACCGGATCCTATGACAACAGTCATGGACAGCCTAAAGCTATTGACAGAAGAGTTACGGTCGCTGAGAGCGGCCAGACAAGCAGCTCCCCCTCCACAGTTGGAGACAGCGCCTGCAACACGCTGCTGGGGCTGCGGACAACCAGGCCATATGATGGGCACCTGCCCCAGAACTCAGCGCGCAGTTCACTTTGCAAACAACCCCAGACAGACGGGAAACGGCCGGTGCCCGCAGTAGCGCCACCGGCAGCTGACTGCAGCTGGGCAAGCCGGACCACACCCACAACCCCTTATAGCCCTGGAACTCTAGGAGAGAGTGGACAACCTCCCAAGATACAACCGACAGCAACCAACCACCGCTGGACAAGCCAAACAACTCCTGATGCCCCGTACAGTCCTGGAACTCTAGGAGGGAGTGGAAAACCCCCCAAGAGAGCATCAATGCCCGCTGACTGCAGCTGGACAACTCCTGACACCCCATACAGTCCTGGAACTCTAGGAGAGGGTGGACAACCCCCCAAGAGAGCATCAATACCCACTGACTGCAGCTGGACAACTCCTGACACCCCATATAGTCCTGGAACTCTAGGAAAGAGTGGACAACCCCCCAAGAGAGCACAGACGCCCGCTGAGGACAGCCGGACAGCTCGACAACCCCTTTTTAGTCCTGTAACTCTAGGAAAGAGTGGACAAACCCCCAGGAGAACACAGACTGACAGTAGCCGGACTGCTCACCAACCCCCTTATAGTCCTGTAACTCTAGGAAAGAGTGGACAACCCCACAGGAGAACACAGACTGACAGTAGCCGGAAAACTCGGCAACCCCCCGACAGTCCTGCAACTCTAGGAGAGAGTGGACAAACCCCCTGGAGAACACAAATGGCAGCGCCACCGCTGGAGCGACCTTACCAGGCCAGCTACTTCCTGGCTGGAAGGTTAGCCGGTAGACCATACTCCCTGTTGATTGACACAGGCTGCACAACCAACTTGCTGTCGAAGCATCTGTATCAGCAGTTGCCACAGTCAGTGAAGGACACGCTGCAATGCAGCGAGGCACATGGACTCATGGCTGACGGTTCTAGGATTCCCTTTTACGGTACCCTGCAAGTAAACTTGCAGCTTCGTAAACTGAGAACGAGCGTTAACTTCGTCATTAGTGACATCAATGAAGATGCCATAATTGGCATGCCGTTCCTCACCTTACACGAGTGTGCCCTACGGTTTCCAGACTCCCATGTCATCACTGACGGACATGTGTTACCTTGCACGGACAAGCACGGGCGGCCACTTAATGACAGTGTCCGTTTAGCGCAAGCAGAGCTGACGGAGAACCCCCCTTACACCCCTGAACAGGAGGACGTCCCCACACAACCACCCGCTGTAGAGAGAACTACAGGTGGAATGTACCAGGCTGTGAAGAGCCCCCCTCCACAGGTAGATGGCAGAAGAACTGAGCCGGATCGGACAACAACTGTAGAAGCTAGAGGCAAAACAGTGTTTTCCCCCCCGGTGGCTACACCCATGCGATGGAGAGAGGAGACCCCCACCGCTGGAGAGAGGCAGCCACCCTTCAGCCGTCCAACCCCTACAAAAAAGAATAGACTACCCCGAGGAGCTCCCCGACAACCTCCAGTGAACAGAATCACTGTAGCTGACCGTCTAAAGATGTTAGAGAAGTGGCCAAAACCTCCCAGTACCCAAACCCTTCCTGTTAAGCCGGGCAGAGTGAGACAAAGTGGTAAACAACTCTGCAGCACAGACCAGCCACTCGTACCTAGCAGTGACAGTGACAGGACCATCCTCCAACTAGCCATGGCGGCTGATCAATGCATAGAGCTTGAGGACCAAAAGGAAGATTTGCTGCAGGATGCAGGCCTTGATAATTGTCCATCAGCCAACTGTGCAGACACAGAAGTACTGGAAGCGATGCCAACGGCAGAGCTGTATACCAAGGTAGAGAAGGTCAAGCTAGCAGAGAAAGAGAATGAGGGTGAGCAATTAAATGCAGCATTTTCAAAATGGTTATTTGAGAACTGCACACCACGAGATCCGTTAGCACTACGGAGTGGTAGCCCACCTAGCTATGCTAAACCTGTACCTCTAGACTCACCATGTGCTGGTGACAGTAGAGTATACGCTCTCCCACAAGTTGGGACTGCTGACACCCTCATAAGGGCAGTAGATAAGAAAGAGCGGGAGATCAAGTGCCCACCGCTTGATGCTGCCTGCCTGCCGGCCCGGGATGACTCCCTACCGGCCCGGGGTCCTCCAGAGATTCAGTCAGGGAAGACTGAGAAGTTACAAGGCAGTAGTTACCCTTGTAGAGCTTACCGAAAGAGAAAGCCTGTGGTGGCAGCTAAGGGTGAACGTCCCACGACGTCTTCACCACCAACCTTAGTGCCACACAACACAGTGCACCACACCCCGGCACTGGATGTTGCTTGCACCCCCACGGTACAGTGGGAAGAGGAGAGAAGGCGCTGGCTTTCCTTAGAAAAGGAATGGCGGTCTCCTAAAGTTGAGATAAGGAAGGTTCTGCCAGCACTAGAACTTCCAGGGCCACTGCTCACACCCATACATGACGCTATGGTACAGCAAGCCCCGCTGCACTATAGGCAGCCCATGGACATGTTGCATAAAACTGGTGATGCACGTGTTGCTGTAGACTCACGCTCACAAATGAACGTGACGCCCAAGCTTACCATACGATTGGTACAAGCATCAAGCCCTCCCGTGGACGAGGAGAAGGAGCTAATTACTAGCTTCCCCTATGATCCAGGAGGAGTTGACCTTCTCTGGAGAGAGGTGCTATGTCATCTCATGGCATAGCACTCGACTATATATATAATCAAATATATAATCTGGGTACGGGTGTTACCCCCACACATATCTGCTCTTGATATTTTGTTATTAAAGCCAGGCTATGACTTTAATGGAGAGAGGTATGTGGTAGATTTTAGTGCACACTAGTAGTAAACAGGTCGTTTACGCTAGGAACCTTGCCAGACAATGCTCTAGACTTTTGCCCACAGCGTTTGGCTAATAGCTGTTGGGTAGAAAGTCCTACTGTGCCGGTAGCATAGTAAGCAGGGCCGGTATTGACCCCTGCAGGGTCGGTAGTGACCTCTACCGACCCGGTACAGCTGTACTGGGCCGGCACAAGATGGCCGCCTTAGAGGAGGATCTGCAAAGATGTCTAAGAACTTAGTCAAGGTCGTAAACAAGAAGTACTTATCCTTAAATTACCAACTTCATGGACCTAACTCTACGTACAGCCTGGGAACCCTGTAGGAGCATTCATTGGACAATCAGGAGAAAGGACTCCCCCTTTAGCCACTTGGCACCTCCCTTTATTATTTACATTGCATTGTTGATTGGTTGATTATTTATATAGTTAATGTAATTGGTTAATCTACTTCCTGTGCATTGACTGTTATATGTTTTGTGCTTGTCAGCTCTCCTATAAAAGGAGAGCTCCCACTGTTAATCAGTTGCATTCATTACAATGTTGCCATGACATATACTCATATATTGCTAAACCCTAGAGGAATAATTACCCTCAGGACAGCTTAGAGAATAAAAGCCATTATAACAGACACTACTCGGTACTGTTTGTCTGAGCCATGGGCTCTTGCCTTACCGGGTAATTCGGTTGCCCTATACAATTGTCACTGTCGTTTAGCACAGTGTCCCCTCTGGAGAGAGGTAGAATACTCGAGATTAGTGGATGTCCGTGGAAACAGACCGGAATCCATTACAATATATCAGATGGTATATATATATATTTTATTCCATCACACTGTCGTAGAATTGCGCTGATTGTTCCACATAATATGATTCATCAGTACAGCCTGGAGAAAAACAATGTGTTTCACAAAGTTGTTTTGGTTGTGGGAAGATAACTCTCAAGGGATTGATTGCATTGCATGTGGCTTTGTTTGCTAATCACCATTCAGCACTCACTAATTGTTATGTATTAATTGGGTTCTGTGTGGCAAGGCTTTTAGGGTTTGTAACAAGATTCAATGCACAATCACTAGACTACTGCCCTTCACATGTACCTAAACAGTTTTTCTAGCAATGACAATAACAAATCTATTTATAGATACATTTGCAATCACTATTATATTTGGTCGTTACAGATACGGTCATATAATTGGTTACAAACATTCAGTGAAATGAGTAAAGAAGAACTAAACCAGTTCATTTCTATTGTAGTAGCTCAACTCGTACTTAGTCTTTATACAATCAAACTGGCCCACATGGACTGATAAGCCGGCCCACATAGACCGATAAGCTGGCCCACATAGACCGATAAGCTGGCCCACATAGACCGATAAACTGGCCCACATAGACCAATAACTCGGCCGACATGGACCTATAAGCCTGCTTGTATCTACATAACTACTAAACATTGGGCGGTGACGCTCGTCCAAATATTTCTTTATGTGGTATAGAGCATAATTCAAATAAAAATGATTTCCATAGAGTCAAACACTTGTTGCTAGTAGGCAACCAATGTGAATCCATTACAGCATTGAATTGCTGATAATCTATACATAGCCAATTAGCCATACAGGTTAACCAAAGATAAGCTTCTGTACAAGTTGACCAGTGTAAGGACACATAAAAGTACAATATAGAATGCTATGTTAACAAAAACTCCAAACGTACCAACAGTAACGGGCGCTGCACTCCTATGTATAAGGTTAGCTTGCATTTAAAAGTCACACCATCTGATTTACTCCACATCAAGCAGGCAAATTACTGACCTGTACGACCCTCTCCTAACCCGCCTGCTTATTTGATATTTTTATGTCAAGTCTTTAACGTTTCATCAGTCCTCACCCATCTTACTTTCAGTGTCTTTCATTCATCTACTTCGGTTGAGTTGTGTGCTTTGAGGGGAGACAACACTGCTGTATTGGGTGACAGATTTTACCTCTGTTTAGCAAAAAAAATTGAACTTTCAATTAAGCTGGGAAGTTGAGTTTAAAGGATATGGAGTGTGGAGGAAGGTGGTTAGACTGTATGACTTTCTCAGGACAGGGCTATGGGAGACTGGGGGAGAGGGTCAGGGAAGGAGGTATAGAGCATTGTTTAGCTGCTAAGTTAGGGTGGTAAGGCAGAGAAGGAAGGGAAGGGAAACTTGCTGGCTGTTTTTGTGGGGACATTTGAAGGAGGGTAACAGGCTGATGAGGGCGTAGGAAAAGGAGGGGTGTAGGGAACATAGTTGGACACTAAACATAGTTAACAGACATAGCTAACAAGTGGTGAGTAAATCGGGGCACAAGGGAGCCAGTGTATCAATATCAGACTGGATGGTTTGTAGGATAGGGGTGGGTTCACGGGATATGGTTGGATGCATAAAACTAACCAACCGTCTGCTCACTTGATTAATTAACAGTAATTCCCTTAAACCCAATTAACAATTATTCTTCATTGCGAATCCATTTGTTGAATAATGTATTATTGTTTTGCATTTTGTAGTTTTCTAGCAGATCAAATTTATTTTGTTAAATTTGAGAGTGAACACTTTTTACAACTGTCCCTTAGAATTGTTGTTGTCAAAAAAAGAAACATCATAGCTTGTGTTCCACTAAAAACTTTTTTCTGAAGAAAAGAGTTAGAAATGAGCAAATAATTAAAACTTCACAATCAACCAAGATAGTTTCAACATCTAGCTACACTTTGGAGATGAGGCATTTGAGATTCACAGCAGTTTCACACATGATCGCATTACCAGGTGGTTTAGTATCTAATCTTGTCCACTACAAAACTTCTCTCTTCGAGTTTTGATCTCAGCTGGAGGTTTCTTATTTGTAATGCAAGAACACTAATGCACTGGTGAATTTTGATGAAAAGGTTTTTGGTGAATGGCTCTAAAATGTCTTTGAACCCCTCCCCCTCCCCCCTTTTGGCTTGTTTCTATCCTTATAGCAACTTTGACAGCGAAATTTGTTTTACATTTCAGTATAGTTTGTTTATATGGAAGGCTTGGCAGTTGCTGCCGTTTCTTTTGGGTAAAGTATTTTATTATGAGACACTCAGTGTTTTCAACTGATTTTGAATAAATCTTTCAAACTAACAAATTAAGGCTTGTTACAAACATAAGATTGAGTTGACTTCAGGTTTGGCCAAAATTTACCGATAGCAAGCACTCCGTTACGACAATTAAATCCAAAAACTATTTTATTCCCCCTTCGTTCTCCAAAAGATAGTTTCCCACAACATTTTTGTTGCACGGAAACACAACAGAAAGAATTACTCTCACAATGGTTTAGTTTTCCAGAACCCGTCAAACTTCAGCGGATTATTTTGGTTTCTGAACAGGCTGACATCAAAAACCTAAAGTAGTGAAATATATTCTGAAAAAATTGAAAACCTTAGTCAGCTTGCGAGGTTTCTAAAACAGACTCTGTTTGTTTACCTGGTGAAACCAGCAGTTGTGCTTTCAATGAAAACAGTTTCGAGCTTTAAACATAATCAAATTTCGATACCTCTTTAGAGGTTGTGATGTTGCTTATGAAAAACATGTATAAATTGTGTCATAAGTAAATTATTTTCCAGTAACACAGGCAGTTTAGTAGCCTGTTGTACTGAAGAATAGTCACATCTAGCAGTTACTAACTAAATGTGTTATTTACTCTTCTTCCAGATGAACCCAATGATAAAGATAACTGAGAGCTGCTCAAACTATTATTTACTTTAACCATGCTCTGAAAATAAAATTTGCAACAAATAATGCTATGAATTTTTCCAGAAAAAGAAGCAATTGTAGAATACTGTTGTAGATTTTTGCTCACCACTACAGACATACCAGTAAATGGCTAGTAAAATAGCTCCCGTGCTTGCAACCTCTTCTACCACATAATGGCCACTTCTCAAACTGCACACAGTTTATTTCTCCTCAAACTGCACAGAGTCCCCTCTGCCTCAAACTGCAAGAAGTCCGCTTCACTTCAAACTGTAAGGGCTTTAGTTCACGTCAAGTTGCAAGGAAACCTGTAACAGTATATACACAACTTATCAATAATACATATAAAACAGCAATATATCACTGTGAAGTATTTTAATAACTACACGAATACCACCACAGTGTTGCAAAGCAATAACAACAACACAACAATTCAACAAACAGCAGGAGCTAAGCCGCTAGCTTTTGTCTACAAAGTTTTCCGAAAACTTTATTGTGGTTCTTGTAGGCTCACAGTTCCCAACTGTTACAGAGCCTTCCACTGAGATTTCACTCAGTCTTCTCCATTTCGTCCACTACTCCTCCTCCTAACAATAGCCAAGTAGCCAGTCAGACAGACAGACAAATTATTCTAGCAAGATACGATACAATTATCTGATCCAAACTGTGACTTGAAGTTGATATGTCAGACCATACAAGTTGGTCTGGCTTTTAAAACATCCCTCCCAGGATGTATCATTATTAAACAAAGTAATTTCCATTCAAAGAATACAATAAGATAAACAAAATCAATCGAGTAATAATATTTATGTACTAACATAAACATGTGAATATTTTACCGATGATCCTTTTGCTTTTTTATTCTCCACCTCTTCTCTGGTTTTTGCACTATCATTGCATCATCTTCTCATCATAGCCTGTGTCTCTTACTTTTGGTCACCATTGTATTGTCATTAGTGTCTCCTATTTCATTAACCTTGCCCTCAATTTTGGCAGGAAGTGGCTCAATCCTAGCTGATCGAAATCGAAAAGCTGAGGTGATGCAGCTCAGGTTAGCTCGGGGTAGCTGTTTGAGAAAAGGAAAAAGTGTTCCTTGTGTCTGAAATAAACAATTTTTGAAGGAAACAAAACAATCCATCACCCCAGATCTGCGGTTAGTCCAAGTGACCAGGCATCAATAAACAAGGGGAAGGAAGAGCTGCTTCTTGGGACTAGCATTTCGAGCTCATCTGGGTAGATTGCCACTATGCAGACAGGGGGAGTTTGCTGCAGTTACAAGAGAAGTGAGACACTGGGGATCGAGCGAGAATGGGGTGGGCAAAGGGGTGTAGGTCCAGAGGGTGGGGGGGGGGGGTTGCGGGTGTGGGGCAGGGTGTTATTCCAAGTGGTGGGGGTATAGGTGTCATAGCAGAGGTGCACTAAACTTATTGACAATACAAGTAGATTTGTCCGAATACAAAGTATGCAAATGCTGCAGTTTTCGTTTAATAGAGTTTGGCCAATCATATCCTAGGGATATTTCCTTATTATTTAAGTGGCTAGACTTCCTCTGCCTGTGTCAATATCATCAGTAAGCTCTGTAGTTTACTTATATAGATAGGCTAATTGAGTGACAATTCATATGTTGTGTTAAGATGTTATTAAAAGTCTCAAGGCGATAAAGGGCCGGCATAGAGCTGGTGTAGCTGATTTATACTTGCATATAAGGACTCCGGGTCTGGTTCAGGGTTAAAAGCAGTTTTTCAATAATTCATGCTTGAACCTTCCGTGAACGGAAATTGTTACTTATCAGCTCTCTATCTCACATGGAAGAATGAGGTGAGAGACAAGGCTAGGAAGGGTGTAGTAGAAGAGAACTGGGAGCAGGTGGAGAGTTGTGGGAATGGTCTAGGGGCAGGAGTGTAACTACCAGGGGTGACCAAACCAGGTACCTCAAAAGTCTTCCTCATTACCTGTACCGATCCTTGTAATACTAAAACTCTATTAGCTCGTTGAATGACTGATAATGCTTTTATACACAAATAACAGGTTTTATCTAAAAGAGTGTGCAAGACTCTGGAGGAACAACATGCAATTCAGTTGTTTCTTTTCACACTACAACTTCCAACACTAGTTGCTGGCAATTGGCAACACTGTTGTATTTACACAATTTTTTTCGAGCTGTTGAACACTATTTAAAAGTTTGATCATACATTTTTATATCTTACAATACTTTTTATGCAATTATTTTACTTTACCGTTTTGTCATCTAACTACATAATACTAAATTTAATTGTGCTGAAAGTTGGTTTTCACTTAGCAGGTACCTTACTCAAATTATCCTTGAGGTTATCTTGTGGTAAAGTACCTTGATATGGTTCACACTCAGAAGGTGATCTGCTGGCTGGCTTACTGGAGAACAGCTCAAGACTATTTTGGGTTGAGTTTGCTTCTCACAGTTTTTTAAAACATAAAACATTCTATAAAGCTTTGAATAAGACTACAAAACTTTCCTACTCTCAAAATATTTTATAAAAAAAGGAATTTGATTCGTAATGTGAAAGCTCACATTAGTTATACCATCTATTCAAATTGTTATTGTGTCTAATAATAAAAAAAACCTGCTCGCTTTGCGTTTTGCGGAAACCGTAATGAACATCTTTTAGGAGTTCGAAAAGTTTATTTAGCTTGGCTGCTAAAAAAATTACTCTTCTGAACTACAACAAAAAGCTCTCATCAAGCAAACTACTAGTGATAAAAGTAGTCTTCAATTACCAGATAGTGAATATCCGAGACAAAAGTAGCCATCGCATTCCAAGGCGTTACCTTTAAAATGAATGGAAAGCTGATTAAATGAATCAGCAGAAGTGTTTGCCAGAAAGGGGTTTTCTAACAGAGCTCTCCACACTCAAAGAAACTAACGATAATAGTTAGTAGAGAATCACTGACAAGGGAACCGAAATACTAGATCAAATGAAGACTTCGTTTTACATATTACATTGCATATTTGTAGCACTTTTATATGTAAGTTAACGGATCCAAGTCAAGTGGAATTTAAACATTTATGACGATTAATACGTTTGTTAAAAATCTATTTCTGTATCGTAATACTAATATACAGACAGTTTCACTTTTCGGCATCAATTTTCTACTGTACCTAGAGCTATGAAATTATACAGCTATAAAGAAGGTTACCAATAATCTACTGTGTAGTGTGTAAGAGCTATGAGCTTGTGGAGGTGGTGAATATACTTTCAACGGTCTCTAGTAGTCATTGGGAGTTATCCCAGTCAGATGTAAAAATGAAAAGAAAGAAACAAGAAGCATCTAGGTTTCAGTAACTAGTTAGGAACCAAAGTCGTAAGTGAATTAAATGGTTAACTGTCAAATCATGATGGAGTTTTTTTGCTATGCTTTATCCAAAGTATTAAAACTGCTTGAGTTGTGAGTATAGTGGTAGCTGTGTTGAAGCCAATGCGAGCGTTTTTGATTCAAAATCTGTTAGTATTCTAAAAGAAAAACGTGTACTGCATTGAAATCTTGTCCTTTAACTTATGTCAGGTTGAACATAGTAGGCGCTGATATGTTTGACATAATTTATATAGCCGAACGAAGCTCAAATTTCATTTGAATTTTGAGGTGCTAATTTCTTTTTATATTTTCCCGAAGTCGTCAAACTTGTATTCAATTTTCGATGTTTGCAAATTGGAGTACTTTTTGTTCTGGAATTTTGCTACCCACAGTGACTGTAATTGTGATTTAATTCTGAGTATTGATAACTATAAGTATTTTAATTTCTGTTTGAATCTTATTGATGGCAACTAAGAAAAATTGAATTCATATTTTAAAGGGCTTAGGACGGGCTTTTCAAGACGCACTTTGTGTGTAGAGTGGTTTTCTCATCAAGCATTGTAAAACTATTAGGAAAACTCACTCGCGTCAACAAAACACCAATAGGTATCATGTAGAGGTCTATGGAGGTCTATGACAATGCGTTCGGCAGAAGAGACTATCTGCATTATGATATTATACAGTATATTACAGCAAGTAGTTTGTACCATTTTTGTTACTTTTTCAATTCCAAACTACTTTTCAAAAATCTTAATTATTATTATTTAGTGTTTTTGAAGTTTTTTCTTGGAAAGATAGCCGGCATTTTAAATTTAATTATTATCGTTGTTGTAAAAAAAACAACGCCGGAAATACAATTTCGGCAATGTTTTTTTCACCTAGTATTATCATGAAAGTATACTAATGTTATTGTTTGATTAATTTTTCACATGAAAATTATTATTTTGATAAAAAAATTTCATTATTTCTTTTGATTTTGATGACAAATACTATCACGTGAACGCCAGTGTATACATAATAGCGAGCTTACCAAAGATAAAATAAATTGCTGACTTGAGAAAACAGCTCCAAAAACATTAAAATTTGTTGCAATATCATTTTTTGCAATCAAAAGAGTCTCTGCACAAAACTAATATCTAGGACGCCCTATTTCTATGCGAACAAGCCAAATTTTTGAAAACTCGCTTTATAGCTCTATATAACTTGGTGCGTCTTCGAGAAAAAAAGGCGTCTTGGCAAGTGCTGACTGCGTCTATAGGAATCGTCTTACTGGTGAGAGGGCAACTCCAGATAATTTTTCTGAACACATTTCAACCTCTGAGAGTTTGAATTAAATCAAATCCTCTTCAAATTAGGCGTCATAGGCCCTTTAAGGTGATTGATTCTAACTAAAAGAACTGGATTAAGTTTCACTCCACACACAGCCACCGCTTCCTGTTTCAGCCTGAACTAGTAGTTTTTACTTCAGTTGCAGTGATTGCTTAGAATCCAGCTTGTTTGAAATCAATTGGCCGGTCTTGGAATAATAAACCATCCCTGACACCATCCAGTAAATGCACATTTATGATTTAGAATTTCCTTAGTTGGAACTTCCCCGCTTGGACTTTGTCCAATTAGATTTTACCAATTGTAACTTGCCGAACACTTTACACCATCTGCGAGCAACTTTCATGTGCATGATTCCATGTGTGAGGTGCAAAAACTAACCATGAGAGAAAAATTACCTCATGGTGCTGATTTCATGGTCTAAAACAATTATTTGTCAATAGACCTTGAACTTGAAAGTTTGCCATTGTAAGTAGAATAAACTTTTACATATGGAGACGCCTTGCTTTCCATGTTGCATTGGTCATGACAAAGTCTTGTCAAACAGATGCTGGCTTTAGGTAAGGATATTCCATAAGTTTGTATGAGTAGTAATATATGAGCAGTTCAAGCCACCTGGGCTTTGATCAGGGATGTGATCCCAGATGTTTACTTGGCATTGTATGGCTTATTAGTGTAAATGAATGAAGACAGCTGCGCTGTTATCTCTTTTCTACCTTTGGCACATGAACTTTTTGTTCTCCTGACTTTTTAGTATAATATGAACAGATCAGGTGACCTATTTTTTTTGAAAATTCAATTAAGAATTACCCTCTGGAGCTAGCATCCAATTCACAGCCCCTGTTAACATGCCGTTTTTATGCATCTGTACTGCTCAGTTGCAAGTTTTGTTGATTTCATTTGTACTATAATATTATAGTTGAAATGTTAATAATAAATGCTACAAAATCAAAGTGATCTTAAAGATACATATTTGGTTTCTTCTTTACAAAGCGTTAGTAGGTTCTATTGACAGTCTATCCGAACATGCAGATCTTTTAGTGTTAAAATATGTGAGTCGTCGTTTTATTTGTCTGTAAGTTAACATCTTTCCATCTTTTATTATGGAACCAAATTTCTTGGCTTTGAAAGACTTTCTTGTCCTCATCAAATTCAGATATAACTGTGTTTGTTTAAATCATTACTTCGCTTGTTAAAAAATTTGGAGGCTGAACTTTTTTCCCTTCTTACCCCAACAGTAGTGGGGTTTAGAGTTTAGTGCAATGATTCCATCGCTCATAAATTCCTCTTGAAGCCACCCAGGTTTTCTTTTTCCATGTTTTAGCACTTTGTCACAGCGGTAACATACGATCCATACTACACCTGTTGCTTTAACCCTAAAAGTTTTATCCCTAGGTATATCGCAGCATGGGCGTGGAAACCAATTGGCGTAATCAGCATAAAACTCTGTTTTGTTATCCGCTTTCACCAATGTTTTTCTGGAATAGCTGGAAGCTATGTCGGCTTTATATGTATACATTTTTGCATACTGGAAATCATATCGATCCATGTACCTATAATTAAAAATAATTGGTGATTGTGTTTTTTACAGTGATGACTTCTGTTTAAATGACTATCAGGTTAATAGATGAAAACTGCATGTTACTTACTTGTCTATAATGTCGCGGTAAAACTGCAACATTCTCAGTTTAGTGTAATGTAGTACAGAGAAACCCAAGTGCACCAGAACATTTATACTCAGCTGAAACGAACATCATAATGATTAATAGGATAAATTTTCGGAACGTAACAGTTTTTTTGTATCGACTTTAATTAGGGTTTAAAAAGTACCATTTTTTTAGCGCTAATAAATTTGTAAAACTCCTGTGATATCTTCTCCATGGAAACAAAATTGTTCCTCTGATGTGGATTGAAGCTTCTATGGAGCCATCAATGTATATGTACTTCACTTTTGTCTATTTATTCTTGTCGGTGATTGTTTTCCATAGACAGCATTTCCCACCAATTTACTGGTAGTGGTGAGCAACTCATGACTAGGATTCCTATCTCCCATTCTCTAAGCATCCGACACCAACGTTCCGAAAGCCTCAAAAGCTTTTCTAGGGACGTATTATATGAGCCGACGGACTTTGGAGATTTTTAATCTCTTTTTCAAGTACCACTCCAACAACAAACTCATTAACAACATCCTTTCTCCAAATGTGCTTATGACTAGCCACCGTTGTTGGGTATTTAGGAATCTTTCGATTTTCGCAAAGTCTCTCATCTCCTCACTCCAGTGCTCTCTGCTCAGCACTGTGTTGTTAAAAATTGAAGACATTTTGAAAGTTTATCTTTTAGATCCTCAGGGACTTTGATTTCACATTCTACAAACCAAAGAAACGTTTTGATCAAACTCTCTTCACCGCTTCTTCTTCATTTAGTTTCTTCTCAAATCGTTTGGGAAAGAAAAAATCGCAAAATATGTTGACAAATTTTCATAGATTTTTAAAATAATTTTAGGCGAGTCAACCATTCACACTCTCAGACTTAGAGGATTGTGTAACCTAGAGTTTGGAGACACTCTTTATTTTGCAACATGTCTTTATGTAACTGAGCCATTGATTTTTGTCTTGTAGCATGAAGCTCCGGATGTCTAGCATAGTTGAAATAGCAGTTGTGTTTGTGCCAAAAACTTCCATGAAACTGAAAGACGAGTCGAGTTTCATCGCAAAATCTTTCGATGCTGAGACCTCATTGTCTGCGGCAACTTCTCCGTTGAGATGACGTCTGATGTTGATTTTCTATGCAAACATTTGGTACTGTAGCCAGCTGTGTGCTAACTTGCTAAGTTTTAGGGAATCGGCATCAAAGGAACTCTCAATGTTTTTTTCTATGAGGATACCCGGTAGGCATTGACTGCATCATACACCATAGGTAGAGAGAGTTTGCATCGACCACTTTGATCCTGTCGCAAATTTTTACTTCTTTTCCGAGCCAATGTTCCTTAATTGTCGTGAGTCCTTTTTGTGGTGTCTCTGCATTACCAGACTGGATCCTCCAAAGATGTTTTTCTTTATCAAGGAATACAGATCCGCATTACGTTTGTCAATCAGGCAGATTTGGAGAAACTGTCAAAAATAATTGCTGAGTTCTTGAAAATACCAATGGGAAGAGAGTTGCGGAGAAGATTTTTGGAGAGGTTTGTGGGATCGACATGTTGAAAGATAGTATATCTTTACCAGGATTGGTAATACGCTGGATGTTCAACAAATAAGTTTAACGAAACCTGCAACTGAGCAATACAGATGCATAAAAACGACATGTTAACAGGGGCTGTAAATCGGAGGAAGGCTTCAGAGGGTGATTCTAAATTAAATCACCCAATAACATAGGAAACCTAACCTGTTCATCTTACACTAAAAAGTTCAGGAAAGCAAAACATACACATGCTAAAGGTAAAAGAAGAGGTAAAAAAAGAGGCCAAGAACAATAATAACCCTACTGTCTTCATTCATTTACACTAATAAGTCACAAAATAAATACTGATGTCGACTGAACATCTCGGATCGCACCCTCAATCGAAACCCAAGCAGATTGAACGGCTCAAATCTTACTACTTGTTCGGGCTCTGCAAATATAAACAGAAGAATATAAACTTATTAGAATCTTTTTCAAGCATTTGATCAGTATAGTGAAACAGAAAATACATACTTGATGTGCTTTTGGGCTCTTATTTAAATACACATTTAGAGAGCTTCTGACATATTGGTGACATGTTGACATATTCGCCACCATTATAACTTCTTCCCAGGTTACTTATCTTCAAAATGTTTTCATCTGTCATTGGTGCCTCAATTTTTTTCATTTTTTCAAAAAGTTCTGTCTTAGGGTTTGAAAAACACATTGCGACACTTAACAATTATCAATGAAAGTAACATAGTACTTGAGTTGGCCAAAAAAATTTGGTTTGTATAGGTCCACAGACATTACAGTACACCAGATGCAGCTTTCTGGTTGAATCTATCCGTCCGCCCGTTTTGAATGGTCTTCTGTGTATCTTCTCTATGATGCAACTCTCTCAAGGAGACAAGTTATATACAGTTACCATCCGACTGCCTCGCACCAGCTTCTGATCAATAACTTGTTTTGTTGGCTTCCATTCAAACGTACCAACTATTTGTGCGACACGTCGGGGTTTTCTGTGTTTTCAACGACAGTATTAGCTTGCTGAGTGACTATGGGTATGCAACCAAGCTGATAAAGCTCCTTGACTACAGTGTCCATATCACACAGGCTTCCATCACTTTTACGAACCCAGCATTTCATTGGCAAAATTTTACGGTATTTCCCAGATAAATAGCTTCTCCCACTAAAAGCAGGTTGCATGTCAGCTTTAAAACAAATAATACTTTGTACAAAACAGCCGTCTGTGACGCCACTCGCCTTAAATGTCATATTTAGGTGAATTGTGACCATCCCATAAGCATCCACAGTCCTGCCATCAACAAATGACAAACTTTCTGGTTTGGGAAACTTTTCATAGTAACTTAACAGTGTTTAATCCAAAGTCATGTGACTGGATGCTCCAGAAACAATGAGCCATTTACTACCAGAGTCCCAGTGGGCAAAAAAGTTGAGGCTGCAACTATACCATCACTGTCAGCGCTGTGTTCTTGCTTGTCAGTAAAGTAACTTGCAGATCCAACAGGAGCTGCGTATTTTTCCTCTGAACAATTTCTTCGCGGTTGTCTGGTAAAGCCACATTGATAGCGGGTGACTGACTTCGACTTTTGATGGTTTCTGCTAGCTAACAAGCGCTGAAAAATGCAAATGTGAAGAATGCAAAGTACTGGGCCAGTCACGATGCCTTCGTTGATCATTAATAAGCACTTGATGTGCAAAGCCTAAGTTTATACCATCTACTCTAGCATTTTTTCTTTCTTTTAAATGGGATTTGATACTATCCTCATTGCTCATCTCAGATTGAAAATACGTAGTTTTCAACTACAACATGTTCGCCAATCCGTTACACTCATAATTTTTACATGACGCATTCTATGCTTCTTTTGGTTGTTCACATGCTAGAATCAAGTACAGTTGAGAAGTGCTGATAGCTATGGCAGTAGTAAATAATACTTTCTATATCTTCAGTTCATTCCTCGCCTTTTGTTGAGCTTTAGCGTCAGTAGCAAGCACTTCTGTGCCATCAACCGTGCCCCAATGACCTTTAGCTAGCAATAGATGCCTCATTTGAAACTTCCAAGCGGTTCAATTTATTCCTTCCAATCTGTCTATCGACTGATACAAACGTTATTATTATCTCAGTAGAAGTAATAATAATCCAATGATAGCGTTGTCCTATCCAACAAGTTGATCGCAAAAGGTCCACGACCAAAGCTTACAGTTTCAATATTAGGCAGCATTGCTGCTACCTTTGTTCAGTGAGATATGGGCTGGCCAAAATAATAAGTGTTTACATAAATAGCAAAGTTTTCTGTCTGAAAATGATGGTTCTTAAATAGATAAAGTTGTATCAGTTGATCCTTACAGCCAATGAGAGTCCTCGAGCAAAACCCTCTTGTAATAAAACATAGTTTTTTGAGTAAAAAATACTCTTTTGCCGCGAGACAATCCTGATATACTATGATCAAATCTTCACAGGAGGAAAATGTGTTTTGTCTCGCAAAGAGAAAAAGGTTTTCGCAGCACGAAAAAAAAGTATTATCAGGCAAAGAAAACTTCATTTGTCGATTCAAATTCAGCCTACTCCAAACTGAGAAGAGCATGTACCACAATGACATATATCTATGTAATTTATTAGATATATCAGTTTATCATCAGAGTTAATTTCATATTGTGGTACATTTTGGTGAAAGATAATAGTGAACTACACCACTTCTCCACTCTATGCGCTGGCAATGCGCCTACAGCCATCGGTAAGATGCTGTGCCAGTAGCAGAGCCATACTGTGCCGGTAGCACAGTACACAGGGCCGGTAGCGGGCCAGTAGTGACCTCTACAGGGTCAGTAGTGACTTCTGCAGGACCGGTCTGCTGACACAGGACCGGTACAAGATGGCTGCCATAGCTGAGGAACTTAGAAATTAGCCTGGGCTTACCACCAAGCCAAGAACCAAAGCTACCTACCCTAACATCTGCGGTAACCAGGACCACAAGCTAACTGGAGCCTTGGGACCTTATAGGACAGCCTGATTGGCCAGCAGGAGATAGGACTCCCCCTTAGCCACTTGGAACCTCCCTTATTTACTCTTTATTGATTACCTGATTGGTTGACTATTTATATGAGCATTTACATTGGTCTAATTATACCAGTTTGTTAGAAATATTTTCAGTTCAGCTTTTCATGCAATAACTGATGAAGTATTTGATTTATGTTGTTATCAAAAGCAGATATTAATTAATCGATATCTCATTTGTCAGTCAACACTTTTTTCCAGATAAGTTCTGGAAAACAAGTCAAAATAATGTGCTCAGACGTGTGATATGGAAAAGTTTAAACATGTTTTGTATGACATATGGTATCTGATATCCTAAACATCTCTGCACAACTAAATATCTTATCTCTGTACCTCATGCTTACCTTTCTAATATTTTGTACTTGTGCCATTAACACTGTCATTACCAGACACCAACATATAAACTGCAGCTCCAGCATAACAGAGTTTGCATTAGCATAAATAAAACAAAAATCAAGATATGAACTCATCTCTGCATAAACAAGTTCATCACAACTACCCACCAACTTCCTATACCAACTCTCACAACATTTAACACTCTCTAAAAGTAACCAATCAGTAGGAAAAACCCTAAGAGCACATTATGTAGGGTTTGCATGATGTAATATAAGCTGACTGTCAATAAAAGATCCAACAATGGTATTCTTCTGAAAGTAAAAGTGTAATGAAGAAGCTCTAGGTAAACTGGTTTTTGGTTCAATGGAATTTGACTTATCACATATTATGTAGTAAGGGCTAACAATATGATAGCTTATAGAGCGTCCATCCATTGAGACAATATTTGTTATTTCTTCAACAATAGTTGCCTAGTACAACATTGTAGTAGCGTTTTACTACTAGTTTGGACCCAACTCAACCAGTTAGCTGCAACGGACCAAACAGGGTCACACAACTCCAGTATTCAGAGTTTGCTCTACTCTGATTAGAAGATCCACTCGATGACTGATTACACTCCATCTAGCTGTCTTGTAGCTTGTATAGTGACTGAAAGTCTACCCTACAAGATAATTCAATGCTGAAAAGAGCCATAAAGTATTCATTCACAGCAGTATTTGGCTTTAAGACGCTATACAGTACTAGGTCTATTTATTGTCTACTACCACAAGGTGGTTAGTTAAAGAACCAAAAAATGTTTTGCTTGTACGAGAATAATATTTGCTCTCACACCACTTTTTATAGTTGATGAAAAATCATTAAGATGGCAATAAGCTGATTTCTATAAGCTATAAAACTGCAGTAAACATTATTTGTGTCAATCAGTCATTTAGTTATGTCAATAATGGTTGCGGTAAAGGTATGGCAGGTAGAGCAAGTGTAAGCTCTTCCTAACTGAGCTAGAAGGATCAGGGGGTCTGATTTGGTGGACTTGTACTAAGTCAACCTTCTTCGTGTGTCTAAGTAGGGTAACTATTCCAGAGTACATGCCCAGTCATGTTTATATCTCCAGCCATTGGTACTGTACTAACATAAGGAAATCCTCCTCCAGTGAGTCAGCTGACTCCTGTTTATTACTATTACTAGAGGGTCTTCCCAACCGCTACTTGTCGGCCATTTTACAGGTTGTCTGCTCAGGAGAGTTTTTTAAATGTCCCTAAAGCTGTCTTCTTCAGAAATTTACTGTACAAGAGCAGACAACTGATTAACTGCACCATATAAATGTTCAACAACTATTTAAAACTGGTGATTAAACTCGGGCCTGGAAATTGTGAACGCTTGGCAGTTTTTTGCACTTGTGCCAATTTGTGTAGTTAGATATGAAAACTCTGAAAGTCACACACAAAATTGTATTTTTTTTGCGTAAATAGCCTTTAAAAACTCACCCTGTTCAGTCATTATATAGAAAATGAAATAAACAAACAATTGTCCACAAAAGAATAAGAGCAGTTGTGATATTATTATTGTATCTCAGTTGTGTAATCATTCCACAATATACATTCTGTGAGTTGTGGGGAATTATATTCTGAAATTACTAAGAAATTGATGACATTATTGGTTATGAAAATGAGGCATTCATATAATCAAAAAGATGAACCACTTCATGCTTAGTTTTTTGTTCAAACGTTGACACAGTCACGTAACCACTTTAATTTTTTGAGGTTTTTATAGGATACTTTAAAGATATGTTATTGCTGTTAAGAAGCATATAAAATTATTTATTTGTAAACTGGTGTTTGCTTCTGTGTTTTGTGTGCTAGTGGCTGGTTTTGTAGATGTGCCTGGTTATAATGTTGTCCGAAAAATGAACCATCATTGCGTATAGTGCATTCAAAACTCATTGTTGCCACAGATTGTTTTTCAAACTCAGCAAGAGTTTCAATAGTTACCACTCATTGGAGTCCAGTGGCATTTTTCGTGTCTCTGAAGTTATTTTCCTATATCGTAGTTAGCAATGAGAGTGAGAATAAGAGTGCTATTGAAGTGTCAAGCAACATACAAGTACTAGTAAAGAAACATATTTCAGCCACTGCAATACTTGAAGTTTTATTTCAACTAATCATATACAAATATTACAGCTTGGGGTCTCTGAGTAAGTTGAGAGTACTGGGCCTTAGAGGTAATGACTTCAGTGGTGGAGTCTCTGCAGTGATTGGTGAGCTGAAGTCTTTGGAAATACTCTCCTTGGGGGAATGTAGATTGAAGGACCTGCCAACCAGGTATGATTGAGTGTCCACTGAGTATAACTCATGTCAATCCTCAGTGATATGGTAAAATACTGTTTGGTACACTTTGACTTTACAATATAAGTGTTTGGTAGTTGTAATACCACAACGTGGTGTGTATTCTAGTTTTCTGTAACTATCAAACATAAAACATGTAAAAAATCTCATTTAGCTTGTCAACAACTCTATTTCATAACACCAAATGGTGCACATATACAAGAAATTTTTTTATAACTGAAATAAGCAGTCAGGTGTTTGCACAAGACATTGCAGGTAAGCAGAGAGTTCACAAGTAGCTTAAATGTAACGAGTTAATGTTTAGTTAATCTAAGTAAGTTCTGTAAGAGTTAACTTTAGATATATAAAGTAGTTTGGCTTTTCATCTCATACTTAGCTTTGGTGGTTAGTTGTCAACATCTGATATAATAATACCAGAAAACAATAAATATGTTTATTACATTAAAATGTCACAGGTTAGCATTATTACTTCATAGCATGGTCATTGCTACCTTTTATTTTCTCTTATACAATCTTGATAAGGAGGAATGCATTAAATGCAAGTATCAACCATGTTTCTAACATTTACCATAATTGTTAGTATTTTGTTAGTAAAAACAACAAAGTTTTAGCTCCCACCACTTCACAGCCAGAAATTTGCAGTTTTGAAACATTGCAAAATGGAAAGCTCGACCAAAGTTTCAACACAATTCACGAGCATGAAGAGATAGAAACTTCAAACTTTCCCTTCACATTAATACTTTTGAAAATTTGAACAATGTGAGTGCACTCAAATTTTCTTACCAATTTAAGCCTACATGCAGTTGCAAATACTGTAGATCTATAGTGAGGATTGAGGGCATCAAATTGAAACTCAAGTCAGTTTCATACTATTACAAACAAAAAGTCTACTCAGTTTGGTATTTGTGGATACATGCTTAACTGCAGCGTTGGTTAATTTAGATGAACTTTGAGTGTGCATCATCAGAGGCGTATTGAGTACCCCCGACCCCCCGAACAGTCGGGGGTACAACTCCCAACCCCCTAACGTTAGGGGGTCGAATTTGTCGGGTATTGTTTTGGTTTGCGGGGATTGGTTTTTCTTCTAATGATTGTTTGGAGTTATCTTAGCATTACAACATGAAATATAGACCTAGCCCAACTACATGCTTTTACTTTTTTGTGGATTGACATCGACCCACCCTTGTGATAAAACAATAAGGTTATCAAAAAACTAACAAGGCACATCATTGGCTCATGAACATATGGTTGACCAATCAAATAAATGAATATTCGTGCTTTTGGATAAAAGCTCAACCAGAAAGAAATGTTTCTTTACATTATTATTAAACGCAAATAAAGCTGCTATGCAACAACTAACAACTGTCTGTATGTGGCTTGGTGGTTAAAATTATTATTACTGCTACTGTAACTATTATTATAATTAATAATGATTGGATTTTCCCCCACTTCAGTCTTCACTACTACTATTATTTATAACCATTTGATTGTTATTAATTAATTAATTATTATAATTATTATTATTATAATTATTATTATGATGATTATTATTATTATTATTTATAATAATTGTTATAAATAACAGTTAATAATAATTTGAAGCAGTCATAATAATAACAATAAATAATCAAAATAATAAAACACATAGAAATAATAAAGAATAGTTATTATTATTATCATCATCATTAATAAACTACAAAAATTCAAAAAAAGAATAATGATTAGCTAATAAATGATAATATAGTATGACATTAACAAAACTCGACCCCCTAACATTCATGGTGAACCCCCTAACAGGCAACCCCCTAACAAATTCCTCCAACCCCCTAACAAAAAATTTTCCGCGCTTCGCGCGGTTCTATTTTGTTAGGGGGTTGAATTTTTAACTCAAAACGCCCCTGTGCATCATCCTTTTAATACTATGGAAGGAAACTGATGAAATGAAACGCTTTCTCTTATTAATCTCTTCAGTTATGGGTCGCTGTAGTTTGGTTCTTTCTTTGTTGAAAATAATATAAAAAAAACTGGGCATTTTCACTTTCATACTTCGGAAGAAAAAATATTTGTCAATCTGGACTTTTGTCACCATTGTTTAAGCAGTCTTGACAAGAATGTTTAAAAAAATTTGTTGATCAAGATCTCGAAGGAGAATTGCTGCTTTGCAAGTAACCTTAAGGAACTGAGATTAAAAATAAATGTTATTCTTCGGATCAAAGTAGTTGAGACTGGCTCAAAGCATTCTGATGATACTGTGACAGACGGCGTCAGCGTGCGCTACTTACATTACATTATTTATCCCAGTTACATTCTGTCAGTTCAATGCCTGCACTCTAGGGCAGATCATTCTATGTACATTATACCATATACACTGTATAGCAATCACTCATGCAATTATTTAAGTTCCACCTACTATGTTATTATTGGTACACTCTAGCCAACCACTTGTGCTAGGTGTGGCTTCCTTTGTCTTGTCAGTTTTGTATTACATAATCATTATTATAAATACTGATGTCATGGTTAATAAAGTCAGAGTCAGCTTGCACACTCTTAGAAGTTTCTTTGTTCTCAAACAATAACTTCACTTGCGCTAGTACATGCACGTACAACAAAAGCTCTATTACTCGAGTTGTGATTAATAAGCAGATCACCGAACCTCTGCTGGCCAAACCTAGCTCTAGCTAGTTCGCCCTTCAAAGTTCGGCCTCTGGCTTGCACACTGAAATAGCTAACGCAACCGACAGCTAGACAGTAAACTAGGATGGTCAAACGCCATTCCCAAGAATACTAGTCGACCTGTGGGCGGATTGTATTACTCAAGTGATAGACACAGATTGCCATCATAGTTCGGGAGGTTGTGCAGGTAGGCCTAGCTACCAGCCTACACCCCCACAGTGAAATCCTGCCCATTGGTGGCAGCAGTGGGATTGACAGACACCCACAAGCAGCTTCTCCCAGAAGAAGGATGGCGCAGCGAAGACGAGCGCTGAGTACGGACAGGGATCCTTCCTGCCTGCAGATGATGGGTACGCTCACCCACATCCTGGACCGCATGTCCATAGCCACAACGAGAGACAAGTTTAGGGTACCACAGTATGATGGTACAGGGGATGTGGAATATTTTCTGCAACGGTTTCAGGAGGTGGCCGAAGCTAACCATTGGCAGGCGGAAGACACAGTGATCCACCTACGCCAAGCCTTGATAGGCAAAGCTGAACGGTGTGGTCGAGACGAGACCGTTGAGGAAGTGACACGGACACTGCAGGCGACCTTTGGCATGACTCGTTTGGAGGCACAAGCAAAACTGCTGAGCTACCGACGAAACCCCAGAGACAGTCTCAGAGACCATGCACTCACGGGCGAACACCTCATCAAGGCCGCCCACAGCACCCTGCCACAACAGAACAGGGATGAGTTGGTGTTGCAGACTTTCCATAATACACTGGGGCATACATACCTACAACGGCACCTGTTGGCGGTACGCCCACAGAATCTGGAGGAAGCAATCCTGGCAGGAAATGAGTTCCTGCAAGTGCCTCATGAACCCTTAGGCGGACCCCACATCAGGACAGTGGAGGCTGACCCCGTGGAAGAAGAGACAAACCAACAGAAAGAGGTGGCTCGACACCAAGAGGTACAGGACCCCTTGGCACAGTTATTTCGGACCGTAGAGGGACTGAGCAAGGAGATTGCCAGTCTAAAGGCGGAGACGAGGACAGAGCCCCCAAAGAGATGTTGGGGATTTCAACAAATAGGTCATACCCAGAAGGCATGTAGAACCGTCCCTTGGCCTAGCCACCAGGGAAACGACTACCGCCCGCAGCAGTAGGGAAACCGACTGGCTGCACACGGGCAATGCTAAACCAGAAGGGAAAGGCGCAGGCTCCCTCCAGTGGACCAGCGGCGACGCGGCAAGCAACTCCTCCTCTGGACCTCCTGACTAGTCCCCCTATTGCCCTACACAACCGTTTTGCCAGCCTGTCGGTACCCGACAGCTCAGCGGCAGTGGAAACGGACGGCGACAGGACTCTCGAGCAGCAGGAACCACCCAGGCCCAGAAGGAAGGACAGGCAAACCCAAACGCCCCCACTGGAGAAGGAATGATTCGTCCCGAAACCTGTGACCCTCCAGCTCAACCAGATCGAACGACCTTATCGATCAAGCTACTACCTACCGGGAAGGGTAGAAGGAGAGGCGGTAACACATCTCATTGACACGGGCTGCAACACTAACCTATTGGCCAAACGGGTCTTTGATCGATTACCGAGCCACGTGCAACGTAACTTGCAACATTACGATTCACATGGGATCATGGCCGACGGCACCAGACTCCCGTTCTACGGGCTGCTCACACTAAAGGGACGGATTTGTCATGTCAAGTTTGAAGAGACCTTTGTGGTCAGTCAGATAAATGAGGACGTCATCCTAGGAATGCTCTTCCTGACGAGCCAAGGATGCCAGATGGGGTTTGACCGTCCGGTGCTGATCATCCAAGGGAAAGAACTGGCGTGTACTGACCGCCACGGGAGAAATCTCGTGTCCAAGGTGCAAGTCCGACAGGACACCCAGCTACCCCCACAGACGGAAGTCACCATTCCGTGCCACTTGAGCTCCAGGGATACGTTTCCACAGGGAGTGATAGAAAGCCTACATGGTGAGATACCCATCGCCACCAGTATCAATAAACCAGACGCCCAGGGGTGAGTACTGGTAAGATGTCTCATTCTGATGCAGGACACCCTAAGATCACCCGCAGGAGAGGTCATTGGCACCTTCACGGGAGTGGAAGAGTGTGGCGTCCAGAGACTGACGGAGCAAGAAGGGCCACAGAGGAGCGAGACAGGAGGGAACGAGGTACCCCCTCATCTACACGACCTCTTCGCCCAGGCTAGGAAAGGGTGTCAGGACCCTTGGCAAAAGCAACAGTTGAAGGAGCTGCTGATCAAGCACCAAATGTTATTCCGTAGTCACAACGGAGACTTGGGTAGGACGACCCTGGCCGAACACTCGATCCCCATGGTAGAAGGGGCCCGACCCATTTGGTGCCCACCACACCGCCTTGGACCAGAGATTAGGCAGAAGCAGAACGCCAGATAAAGGACCTCTTGGAGAAGGACCTGATTGAACCTGCTGATGGAGCGTGGAGCTCCCCCGTGGTGCTGGTTAGAAAAAAGGACAACACGTGGAGATTCTGCGTGAATTATCGGAGGCTGAATGACATAACTAAGCAGGACGCCTACCCCATCCCCCGAATCGACGAGTCGTTGGACGCCTTGGCTGGTAGTAAATACTTTACTACGTTTGACCTCACCAGTGGATACTGGCAGGTACCCCTGGACCAGGACGCCAAAGACAATTCTGCTTTCACCACCCGAAGTGGCCTATGGAAATGGAAGTTGCTGCCATTCGGACTGACATCAGCTCCCGCCACCTTCCAGAGGCTCATGGAGAAGGTCCTCAAAAGTCACCACTGGAAAACCCGGCTCCTGTATCTGGATGATGTGATCACCATCGCGCCCGACTTTCAGACGCACTTACAGAGGTTAGGCGAAGTGCTGGGATGGCTCCGACAAGTAAACCTGAAAGTGAAGCCCTCCAAGTGGGAGCTACTACAAGAAGAGGTCAAGTACCTCGGACATGTAGTAAGCGCTAAATGAGTGGCTACCAACCCCGGAAAGGTAGAGGCTGTTAGCAGATGGGAAGCGCCTAAGGACGTGAAAGGGTTGCAGGCCTTCCTGGGGACGGCAGGATACTACCGTCAATACCTCCCTGACTACGCCACTATAGCTAAACCTCTCACAGTGATGACAGGGAAAGAGATACCATGAAAGTGGGGACAAGAGGAGCAGGCAGCATTCGACCAGCTCAAAACCAGACTCACCCAGGCTCCAGTGCTCGGGTACCCCGACTCCAACCTACCATATACACTGGATACGAATGCCAGTGCCGTAGGAGTTGGTGCCGTACTATCACAAGTACAGGAAGGGAAGGAACGCGTCATCGCGTACTTCAGCAAGACACTAGCACCAGCCGAGAGGAATTACTGTGTCGCCCGGAAGGAGCTTGTCGCTGTCATCAAGGCAGTAAAGCATTTCCGTCCGTACCTCTATGGGCGGGAATTCAAGCTCCGGACGGACCACGCCTCGCTAAGGTGGCTGTGCAGGAGAAAGGAACCATCAAACCAGATAGCTCAATGGCTAGAGATATTGGCTGAGTTCCGATACAAGCTCGAGCACTGAGCAGGAACTCACCATGGCAATGCTGATGGGCTCAGTCGACAAGGACCTTGTGCGGATTGTAGGCAGTGCGGCTCCATCGAGCAGAGAGATGGGGGACCTTCCCATGCAGAGCTTAAGCAAGAGGCTAGGCTGAAACCTCAGAGAGAGGAGCGAGACAACCTCGACACATCAAACCCGGTACATCCCCCCCAAAACCCGGCTCGGAAGCAGTCGGAGAGACGGGATGCGGTAGGCCGGATTTATGCCGAGCCGAGACGGCCGGGGGGCATGATGAAGAGGGAGTCAGCAGAAAGAACGGAAGAAGAGGAGCGGGTTAACCTCATTGTGACAAACCCGGTACATTCCTCCCAAACCTTAGCTCAAGAGCAGAGGGATGGTCAGGATGCGGTAGGCCGGATTTATGCCAATCTGAGACGGCTGGGGAGCGTCACAGAAAGAGAGTTGGCAGAAGGGAGTGTCGAGTTGAAGACACTTTATGAGCGGAAAGAGGCTATGAAGATCTGCCCCAATGGGGTACTCACCATCACGCTCCACCACCCTTCCAGACCAAAGCATTGTGTGGTCTGCCCACAGAGCAGGAGGACACAGGTCCTGGGAGACGCACAGGTTGATCCACGCAGGAGTACACCGAACATCCGTACACCGCACCGCATCCTACTAGATTGGTAGTGGCCGGGCATTTCCCCCCTGGTCAGGAGACTCATCAAGGATTGCAAGGTGTGCCAGGTGGCAAAGAACGGGAGGAGAACAGAGAACCCCCACAGACAGCGGATGTATGCCGGTCGACCCTTCCAGAAGTTGGCAATCGACCTGGTCGGTCCCCTGCCCTTGACTAAAAGGAAGAACCGCTGGGCACTGGTCCTCACAGACCACTTCACCCGCTGGCAGGACGCCATAGCGTTGCCCAATGCCACAGCACCCATGGTCGGAGTAGCACTGGGCGAGCGAGTATTCGCTTACTGGGGCCTCCCTGAACAACTGCACTCCGACCAGGGAGCACAGTTCGAGTCGGTGTTGCTCGAGGAGCTATGCAGCCTGTGGGGCATCAAGAAGACGCGAACCACCCCCTACCACCCGCAAGGGAACGGGATGGTGGAACGCCAGAACCGGACCTTAGGAGATGCACTGCGCACCCTGATACTGACGAAAGGGCAGGATGAGTGGGACAGTCTGCTCCAGCAAATCATGCGGGCCAGTCGCAGCACCCCCCATTCGGCAACAGGAGAGACACCTAACATGCTAGTGATGGGACGAGAAGTCCGCCTTCCGGACCAGCTAACTGGGTACGCCCCCTTCCTTGGACCCCCACAACGTCATGGATCACACCGCAGAAGTGCAGGAGAACCTCCAGAGGGCGCACGAATACCTCAGGCACCAGCAGCAAGAGACTAGGAGCCGAGACGATGAGGAACCCTCCGTGTTCCAGAAGGGGGAACTCGTCGTGCTTAAAAATAAGAGAAGAGTAAAGGGCAACAACCCTAAGTTACCACCCCTATTTTGTGGGGCCCTACCAGGTGACGGAAGCATTTCCAGACCACACCTATAAGGTAGAGAGGAATGGGCAGTGGTCCATCCAGAATGGAATGCGGTTGCGTCACTACCGAACATGCCAGGAGCCGGTCGGCCGGGCACCCCCCCTGTCGGGAACCAGCTCTCCAGCCCAATATGAAAGGAGCCAGAAGAGGACGACCCCCCCCCCCCCCCAAGGCACGCCAGGCACCCATCAAACCAATGGAACTATTACCATTACCATCACCATTGCCCCCACCACTCGTCCAACGGGACAGGTCACCGCTTGTCCGGGAACCACCCAGATCTCCACCCCTCCGGGAGCCCAGGAACCTTCCCCCGCAGGACGAGCCACCCTATACCGAAGAGTCTATACCCCCCCCATCTTCACCTACGCCTAGCCGTAGTCCACCCCGAAGGTCAGAACTAATAGAGCACAGCAGAAATGAAGAAAGGTAGAGAAGAAGCCTGGAAAGAGATAGCGCCCCACCCCCGGAGGTCACCCAAAGGGCACCCAGCCCTCAGAGGCCCCCTCCTCTCAATGAAGAAGATTGGCCACCTCTGAATCAAAGCCGGACGCCCACGTCACCCCTAGATCGGCCTCAAAGAGAAAGACAAAAACCAAAGAGGTTAGATGACTACCACTGCTACACAACAGGAGGAGGACAACACATACCTGACACCCCACCCACTGGGACAGGAGAAGAAGGAGGGGCATCACAGCAACTCCTAGCTCCCACCCTAGGGAACGAAGTAGCAGATAACCCGGCCGAAATTGGCTGGACAGTGGTGAAAAAAAGAAGGAAGGAGAGAAAGTTACAAAAAAAAGAGAAGAGTTGTCACCAAGAAGGGCGAGGAAGGAGTAGTGGACAGGGGGACACAACTCCCCAGCATAGTTAACTATCCGCCAAAAAAAATAATGAACAAGGGAGTGTAACTCCCAATTGCTACAAATGCCCGCCGGGAAATCCTACGGAGAAACCGCCATCCTACGTCACCAGAACGGAACCACGTGGGGGGCGGCGCTGGAGGAGCACGTGGTACCAAACACCAATCAGAATAAAGATAGGTGGAGGAGCCGCCAATGTTCAGTTCACCACCAGCCACGGAGGAGTTCACTACCCAGCAGCAGTAGTGTAGATCAACTGGACTCTCAACTACGACAAGTACAAAACATGGCTCGAGCATCACAGTTTGTGAAGGAAAAGATCGACATTACTTCCACTACAGGTGAGGCACTACCGAATGTCTCAATTCATTCACTCACCCAAGCGCTTGACAAAGAGATGCGAATGACTGTAACTGTCCCCCACAAGGAGGACATGTTCCGAAATTCTACTCTCTCACCCACCATCAATGTGCGACGCATTCATGTTGCAGGTGAAAATGACACCCCGACACTCAAACCAACAACCAGTGCTGCGCGGGAGATATGGTTAAGTGGAGAGACTATTAAGGAAATCAATGAGATGGCTGAACCAGTAGAGGGCAGCGAGCAGTGGAGATGCCGACGTTGCAGCTATCAACAAGCAAGAAAGAGGGTTATTTACCACGTACGGCAGCACCTGACAATATTCTTCTGCAAGTGTGGAAAGAGAAGTGCGTCACGAGACGCCATCTTGAAACACATTCGAGTGCAGGGAAGCACCCTGGAGCGCGGTGGCAAGAATAAGCCACTATATGAAGTTGATGCCGCCAGGTACGAGGAAGTCTGCAAAGCGATGGAATGGCTAACACCTCCACCCTTTGGTATACCAACACCCATCATAGAAAAAGAAAAGAAAACAGAGCAGGAGGTGGAGAAGACTCCCATACAGAAACGGCTGGGGAAACATGCAGAGTCATCACCCCCCCCCCCCCCCCCCCCCCCCCCCGGAAAAAAAGAAAGACAACTCCCCCGCCAAGGTCGGGGACACCTCGGAGAGAAAGGATCCAACCATCGAACTACAGTTGCCGAGCCGAACGTGAACGTTCAGCAGAAGCAGAAAGGAATAGACGGCGCAGAGAGCACCGACATCGGATGGAGGCCTTAGACAGAGAATTACACGACGTGACGCATGAGGCATGCCAACTCCTACTAAGGGCAGAAGATATAAGGAAGGAGCTCACTTGACCCTATAGAGACTAGAAGGACCATACCGACGCCGCTGACGTATTTATTGGCCACCATCGCCAATGGGGCGGAGTGTGTGATGGACGGCGTCAGCATACGCTACTTACATTACATTATTTATCCCAGTTACATTCTGTCAGTTCTATGCCTGCACTCTAGGGCAGACCGTTCTATGTACATTATACCATATACACTGTATAGCAATCACTCATGCAATTTTTCAAGTTCCACCTACTATGTTATTTTTGGTACACTCTAGCCAACCACTTGTGCTAGGTGTGGCTTCCTTTGTCTTGTCAGTTTTGTATTACATAATCATTATTATAAATACTGATGTCATGGTCAATAAAGTCAGAGTCAGCTTGCACACTCTCAGAAGTTTCTTTGTTCTCAAACAATAACTTCACTTGCGCTAGTACATGCACGTACAACAAAAGCTCTATTACTCGAGTAGTATATAATTAGCAGATCACCGAACCTCTGCTGGCCGAACCTAGCTCTAGCTAGTTCGCCCTTCAAGGTTCGGCCTCTGGCTTGCACACTGAAATAGCTAACGCAACCGACAGCTAGACAGTAAACTAGGATGGTCAAACGCCATTCCCAAGAATACTAGTCGACCTGTGGGCGGGTTGTATTGCTCTAGCAATAGACACAGATTGCCATCACAGTTCGGGAGGTTGTGCAGGTAGGCCTAGCTACCAGCCTACACCCTCACAGTATAATCCTGCACAATACTATCAATAACTGTGTAACAAAGCCTGGTGTGTATTGTGGTAGATTTTGGTGAATGACAGTGGTAAACGGGTTGTTTACCACTCAAACAACCACAGCATTGCACAGGGGTTTCCATCCACAGCCATCGTAAAGATGCTGTACTGGTGGAATGCCTTATTGTGCCGGCAGCACAGCATGCAGGGCCGGTATCGACCCTGCAGGGGCGGTATTGACTCCTTACCGACCCGGTATGGTGACACAGGATCGTTATAAGGCGGCCGCCATAGTAGAGGATCTGCAAAACCACCTAGGATGCAACTCTAGAGCAAGAACAGATGCTTATGATTGGACAATGGAGATAGGACTTCGCCCTTTAGCCATTGACACCATTACCTTTAATCCTTATTCAATGACTGATTTGCTTACTATTATACTCGTGTTCTGATTGGTCTAATCACTTCCTTTGCCCTTATTCTTATATACTTTATGCAACTAACTTCCTGTCAGCCTACATGTAAAAGGGCTGAAATTGTACATACTCGTTGCATTCATCCACCCATATCTTGCCAATCACCCTAGTGGATAGCCACCCTAAGACTTTGGTGTTGATGAAGAAAGCCACTGTTCAAACATCACTCTGTTTAGTTTGTCTGAGCCATGAACTATATGCTTGCCAATTGATCCGTCAGTAACTATCCAAACAGTCGCTGTCATCCCGAACAGTGTCCCCTCTGGAGAGAGGTAGAATACTCGAGACTAGTGAAATTCTGTTGTTACAAGAGAGAATGCCATTACAGTGTTATGTGTCAGTAAAATATATGTATGTATATGCTGCATTCTACAAAACTATAGTTGGTTAATGGTGCTGAACATCATATAATATGCATTATTGGTGTGCGCAGAACTTAGCTCTTCATCTTCTATTTAAAGATTGCTTTGTACTTAGTAGTAACAGTAATGGTTCGCTGTTTTTTTTTTCTCTTCCGTCTTTGATAGTTATCAGTAACTTTCAGATATTAAAAGCTTCAGGTTATATCATTTTGCTGTTGTTTTTGCAAAAAAATCAAACGAGTTTTTCAAAACAGATAGAGCTTTACTCTTGGTTGTTACAAATAATCAGGTTTGTTCAATCTACAGATAACTATTCAGCGACAACTTAATACAAGAGCTGCCATGTTTATTATGAGGATAGTTATGCTTTGTTTTATTTATAACATCCTACTGTATGCCCTAAACCACTTCATTATTCAGCCTCAACATTTTGTGTCCCTTGACTTCATACTTAACCACTTAATTGTTGTGTTTCCTACTCTGGATCATCTCACACCCACCCTTCATCTGCATTACACCTCCAACAGTACATTATTCAGGTTTTTATAAGCCAACAGAGTTTACTGAGAGCACTTCTGCGTAAAGTAGCTCATCAAAACAACCCAATTTTCATCCAGAAAAGTCTCAAAACATTTAACTCTGTCTCTAATAACTACCAGTTTGTATGAGAACCCTAATAACTCATAATGCAGCATTTATATATTCATAATCTATACCTAGTTTGATAGGATTTGATGCATGTCAGTAGTAAACTACTTGTTTGCTGTCAGAACACCAACATCAGTGCGCTAGAATTCCACCCCCAGAGACAAATGCTAATTAAATCTGTTGGCTTGGATTGTGAACTTTAAATACATTTGGAACTTTTTTTAATATATAATGCAACACAAAACAAAAAAAATTGATCTATATAACATATCTTTATAGGGTAAAACAGGTCTGTTGAGTCAAACTTTGGCACTTCTAAACCACTCAAGTAAGGAAGTTCTTGTTAAAGGCCAAAAAATATTGTTTAGCAATTAATCTCACTGCCATCTTGATGATGAACAATGGTAACCACCTAGTGCGAAGAAGAATAATAAAAAACAAACAAATAGAAGGCGGAAAATAAACTGTATTATAAGTTGACGGTAATATCTAATACTGTCACAAGTTTTATGGAAGAAAATTTGTTTAATGACTAGAATGAAAAGCTAATTTTGAATATCAATGGCAGCAATAATAACTGCGGATAATTATGACATTTTGTATTTCAATTAATGATCAAACCATTGTTAGTAATCATAAGTATTTATTATTTAAAGAGGGAAAATAACTATTATTATTAACCAGATGCAGTAATAGCAATACTAATAAGGATCATTAATATTGTTATGAACTTGATCTGTAGTTTTTATTGATAAATAAATTGATTGTCGTCAGAAATATATTACCAATGATGTGTGATTGTCACACAAATCGTCAGTATGTATTCTGAAACAAGCTACTTTGGTATTTCAGTATATACTAACTGATCATTATCTAACAACATTGATGACCTACATCAGTGGTTGACAAAATAATAAAAATCCTTCGGCTGATATCGTATCATTTATCATTATTGTAACTGATTATTTTCGTCTAGATCATTGTAGAGGCAATTAAAATACGTTGAAATGTTCAAGTTTATACTGTACTAGCAAGTTATTAGCAAGACTTATAAAAAAATTAATTACTTTGCTGAAAATGTTAATAAAGTGAGAAAGAACTTGCGGAAATTAGATTGATCTTTTAAAAACATTATGTAAAAACTAATATGAATCTAGCTTTTAAATTGATAGCAGAGCAATTGGGCTTTATGATTAGTGGGGAATAAGCGCAACATCTAGTTAGATATTTTATACCGGCAACTACTCTGGTCAACAATGCCAAGTGGTAGGCTGTCTATGAATGGGTGAATTTGTGTAGCCCAAGTACTGACTGGTAATTAGGACCCAATGCAACTTTCAGTACATCCATACAATTTTGCCACTATCACCATCGAGGCATAGGATGTGTGCACCAACCTGTAGTGAAAAGAACTACAGAGTCATCATGGAAGCGGCAGTCTTTCTATTTTCAATGATAGCCACCGACAGACAGCGGGATAACAAAATCCAACAATGATTCCAGCTGTTTGGTGTATGGCATCCTGCCAGGCTAACAAGATGGGGTATAGATCTCATAATAAATGTATTTTCCAATCTATATATTACGGCCTTGACGCACAGGAGCAATCATGCGTGATGAATCGCAATTGTCTGCTTGCTATGAATTTTTATCACAAATACCAAAGATTATTCATCGCTTAGCATGCACAGCATTTTCGCATTTGCTCATCTTCTCTATTGGTCAAACACATTCACAAGTAGTAGCAAAACTAGTTGGCTATTTTTTTACAACACAGAAGTTGAACTAAGAATATATATTAATTATCATTGAGTACAACTGCTTGGTAAATTCTTGGGTCAACAATTAAGTAAATTATCTTTGCTTGTGTGGCAGAAAATAATTAGTACTTTCAGTATTTTCATATCAACAATATTTGTGACAATCATTGTGTGAATAGATAGTTTAAGTGAACTAATTGTGTACTACGATATTAATTATTATTAAATTTTTATTTATTACAATAAATTAATTAATAATAACAGTAATAATATATCAGATGTAATTAATTCATTTTATTCCACCAGATTGTCACAGGATTGCGCTGATTGTTCCACATAATATGATTCGTCAGTACAGCCTGGAGAAAAACAACGTGTTTCACAGAGCTGTTTTGGTTGTGGGAGGATAACTCTCAAGCAATTGATTGCCTTGCATGTGGCTTTGTTTGCTAATCACCATTCAACACTCACTAATTGTTATATATTATTTGGTTTCTGTGTGGCAAGGCCTTAGGGTTTATCACAAGATTCAATGCACAATCACCAGATTACTGCTCTTTACATGTACCTAAACAGTTTGTCTAGCAATGACAATAACAAATATATTTATAGATACATTTGCAACCACTGTTATATTTGGTGGTTGCAAGTACGGTCATGTATTTGGTTACAAACATTCAGTGAAATGAGTAAAAAAGAACTAAACCAGTTCATTTCTGTTGTAGTAGCTTAACTCATACTTAGTCTTTATACAATCAAGCTGGTCCACATGGACCGATAAGCTGGCCCCCGTGGACCGATAAGCTGGCCCACATGGACCGATAAGCTGGCCCACATAGAGCGATAAACTGGCCCACATGGACCGATAAACTGGCCCACATGGACCAATAACTCGGCCGACATGGACCGATAAGCTGGCCGACATGGACCGATAAACTGGCCCACATGGATCGATAAGCTGGCCCGCATAGACCAAAAAACTGGCCCACATAGACCGATAAACTGGCCCACATAGACCAATAACTCGGCCCACATGGACCGATAAGCCAGCTTGTATCTACATAACTACTAAACATTTGGCGATGACCCTCTTCTAAATATTTCCTTATGCGGTATAGAGCATCATTCAAATAAAAATGATTTCCATAGAGTCAACCACTTCTTGTTAGTAGGCAACCAATGTGAATCCATTACAGCATTGAATTGCTGATAATCTATGCATAGCCAATTAGCCATACAGGTTAACCAAAGATAAGCTTCTGTACAAGTTGACCAGTGTAAGGACACATAAAAGTGCAATATAGAATGCTTTGTTAACAAAAACTCCAAACATACCAACAGTAATGGGCGCTGCACTCCTATGTATAAGGCTAGCTTGCATTTAAAAGTCACACCATCTGATTTACTCCACATCAGGCAGGCAAATCACTGACCTGTACGACCCTCTCCTAACCTGCCTGCTTATTTGATGTTTTCCTGTCAAGTCTTTAACACTTCATCAGTCCTCCCCCATCTTACTCCCAGTTTCCTTCATTCATCTACTTCTGTTAAGTTGTGTGCTTTGAGGGGAGACAACTCTGCTGTATTGGGTGACAGGTTTTACCTTTAGTTAGCAAAACTAATTTAACTTTGAACTAGACTAAAATGTTTTCTCTGTAGAGAAAATAAAAGCCATACAGATGCACGGTACAATGAAAAAAAAATTGTTCAAATTCGACTTACAGTTCGAAAGTTATGGAGAAAAATGCATATTTTAAGGAGTTATCCTCTCGGTATCTGATTTAAAACGCAGCAATTAATAAAATTACATGATACAAAGAAACTTGGCAGTTTTCCAAATAAGCAGCTCATGGCTTGAGTTACTTATGATTGCATCAATTTGTCGTTATACGACTAACTTCCTTTGCCAAGACGGAAACTGGTTTATTCTTGGAGTTACCCTCTCAACCAAACTTTCAAAGTTTTCAGGCAGTTACTATGGTGACAGAACACAACATTTAGATGAGACAAGCTGCGCTATTTGATGCTATATGTACATATAACTTAGGAGTTGTCCTATCTGTATAATGTTTAACATAAATAAACACAAACAACACAGTTCTGCTCATATATTACTACTGTTCATTTTTTTTTCGGAATGTTAGTCAATGTGACTGAATCAATGTGTCTTCCAAGATCGGTTATGATCAACATAAGAACCAATAAAAACTGGTATTTCTTTGAGTTTTAATGGAAGAAAGTGTTGTAGTGTGAAACCACGTTATGTTGCATTATTTGCTGTAAAACATGCACACATGATTTTGATTAAAAAAAGTTTGAGTGACTTGCGACAAACGGTCCAAAAGTTAAAGAGCAATATAAGGGTTCTGTTTGGAGTTGTCTTCTCCGAGATGGCAGGCAACTCTCTAAATGGTCTGTCAAAGTATGCATGCACTTGGCAACATTCCAAGTAGGTTACTCAATGCTAATGCCTCTATTCGTTTGAGCAGACTATGACGTTGTGTCATAACACAGCTCACTTCGCAACGTCGTTGATCAAACTGCTGCTTGCTTAAAGACATCATGTCATGACTTAAAGTCCTAATAGGCCTCTCCTGTGAGAAAACCTGCCATATCTACTTGTATTCCAACAGTTTATATTGGAATTTCTTACAGCAGACTATGACGTTGTGTCATGATGCGACGTTGTTGATCAAACAGCAGTTCACTCAACAACGTCGTGTCATGACATAACGTCCTAATAGGCCCCTCCTGTGGGAAAACATGCCATATCTACTTGTATTTCAACAGTTTAGATTGGAATTTCTTCCAGCAAAAAAGTTCAAATTTTCTGAAAATCATTAAAAATTGCCTCTCCTTGAAAAATTTGTAAACTCACTATTAAAAACTGTTGATACCTGTGTACATATACCATAGCTGCACACCCCCATATAAAAATCATGCAGTTTTGATGAAAAGTGACAGAGCTATTTAGCATTTATTGAACAAAAATAGCTGTTGAAGAGGCTTGCGGAAAATGTAATAGCTGTGACACCGTGACTTTCTTAACTCGAGAAAAATACTTTCATAAAATTTCAGATGTGTCCCTACGTAACCAACTATTTTTTAGAGAGTTCCGATCTGCGAATCTGTAGTTATAGAAGAAGAAAGTTCGCGAAAGAAAAATAATAATAACTAGAAAAGATTATTTTTTCTGTAGAAAAATTAAAAGCCATACAGATGCTCAGTCTGACGAAAAAAAAATGATCCATTTTCGACTTACGGTTCGAAAGTTATGGAGAAAAATGCGATTTTTGAGGAGTTATCCATTCGGTATCTGATGGAAAACGCAGCTATTAATGAAATTACATGATGCAAAACAATTTGGCAGCTTTCCAAGTAAGCAGCTCATGGTTTGAATGATTATGAACGCATCCAGTTGTTTTTACACGACTAACTTCCCTTGTCAAGACGGAAACTGGTTTATTTTAGGAGTTACCCTCTCAACAAATCTTTCAAAGTTTTTAGGCAATTACTGTAGTGACAGAATATAACATTTAGATCAGACAAGCTGTGCATATTGACGATAAATGCACATATAACTTAAAAGTTGTCCTCTCTGTAGAATGTTTAACATCCAAAAACATAAGCAACCCAGTTCTGCTCATATATTACTACTGTTCATTTTTTTTTCGGAATGTTAATCAATGTGACTGAATCAACGTGTCTTCCAATATCGGTTATGAACAACGTAAGAACCAATAAAAACTGGTATTGCTTTGAGTTTTCATGGAAGAGCGTGTAGTGGTGTGAAACCATTGTATGCGGCAATATTGGCTGTAAAACATGCACACATGGCTTTGATTAAAAAAAGTTTTAGTGACTTGCGACAAACGGTTCAAAAGTTAAAGAGCAATATAAGTGTTTCATTCGGAGTTGTCTTCTCCGAGGTGGCAGGCAACTCTCTAAATGGTCTGTCAAAGTACACATGCACTTGGCAACATTCCTAGTAAGTTACTCAATGCAAATGTCTCTATTCGTTTGAGCAGACTATGACGTTGTGTCATTACGCAGCTCAGTTCACAACGTTGTTGATCAAACTGCTGCTTGCTTAAAGACGTCGTGTCATGACTTAAAGTCCTAATAGGCCTCTCCTGTGAGAAAACCTGCCAGATCTACTTGTATTCCAACAGTTTATATTGGAATTTCTTACAGCAGACTATGACGTTGTGTCATGACGCGACGTTGTTGATCAAATTGCAGTTCACTCAACAACATCGTGTCATGACATAACGTCCTAATAGGCCCCTCCTGTAGAAAACACGCCATATCTGCTTGTATTTCCACAGTTTAGATTGGAATTTCTTCCAGCAAAAAAGTTCAAATTTTCTCAAAATCATTAAAAATCGCCTCTCCTTGAAAAACTTGTAAACTTACTATTGAAAACTTTTGATGCCTGTGTACATCTACCATAGCTGCACACCCTCACATAAAAATCATGCAGTTTTGATGAAAAGTGACAGAGCTATTTAGCATTTATTGAACAAAAATGGCTGTTGAAGAGGTTTGCGGAAAGTGGAATAGCTGTGACACCGTGACTTTCTTAACTCGAGAAAAATACTTTCATAAAATTTCAGATGTGTCCCTACGTAACCAACTATTTTTTAGAGAGTTCCGATCAGCGAATCTGTAGTTATAGAAGAAGAAATTTCGCGAAAGAAAAACAATAATAATAATAATAATAATAACTAGAAAAAGTTATTTTCTCTGTAGAGAAATTGAAAGCCATACAGATGCACATTTAAACGAAAAAAAAATTGTCCAAATTCGACTTACGGTTCGAAAGTTATGGAGCAAATGCACTTTTTGAGGAGTTATCCTCTCGGTATCTGATTGAAAACGCGGCTATCAATGAAATTTAATGATGCAAAGTATTTTGGCAGCTCTCCAGGTAAGCAGCTCATGATTTGAATGATTATGAACGCATCAGGTTGTTTTTACACGACTAACTTTTCTTGTCAAGACGGAAACTGGCTTATTTTTGGAGTTACCCTCTCAACAAAACTTTTAAAGTTTTTAGGCAGTCACTATAGTGACAGAACATAACATTAAGATGAGACAAGCTGCGCAATTTGATGATATATGTAAATATAACTTAGGAGTTGTCCTCTCTGTATAATGTTTAGCATTAACACACACAAACAACACAGTTCTGCTCACATATTACTACTGTTCATTCATTATTTTTTTGCGGAATGTTAGTCGATGTGACTGAATTGAAGTGTCTTCCATGATCGGTTATGATCAACGTTAGAACCAATAAAAACTGGTATTTCTTTGAGTTTTAACGGAAGAAAGTGTTGTAGTGTGAAATCGCATTATGTCGCAATATTGGCTGTAAAACATGAACACATGGCTTTGATTAAAAGAAGTTTTAGTGACTTGCGACAAACGGTTAAAAAGTTAAATAGCAATATAAGGGTTTTGCTTGGAGTTATCTTCTCCGAGATGGTAGGCAACTCTCTAAATGGTCTGTCAAAGTACACATGCACTTGGCAACATTCCAAGTAAGTTACTCAATGCTAATGCCTCTATGCGTTTGAGCAGACTATGACATTGTGTCATGACGCAACGCTGTTGATCAAACTGCAGTTCACTCAACAACCTAGTGTCATGACATAACGTCAAAATAGGCTCCTTCTGTGAGAAAACATGTCATATCTACTTGTATTCCAACAGTTTAGATTGGAATTTCTTCTGGTGAGACTTCAAATTTTCCGAAAATTATTAAAAATTGCCTCTCCTTGAAAAACTTGTAAACTTGCTATTGAAAACTTTTGATGCCTGTATACATCTACCATAGCCGCACACCCTCATATAAATATCATGCAGTTTAGATGAAAAGTGACAGTGTTATTCACCATTTATTGAACAAAATTGGCTGTTGAAGAGGCGTGCGGAAAGTGGAATAGCTGTGACATGATGACTTTCTTAACTTGAAAAAAAATATTTCGTTAATCTCCAGATGTGCCCCTACGTAACCAACTAGTTATTGTAGAGTTCTGATCAGTGAATCTGTAGTTATAGAAGCAGACAGAAACTGAAATCTAGTGGTTAGAGTGCGCGAAAGAAAAATAATAAAACTAGCTAAAACAATAGCCATACAGATTATATCTGTATGGCTAATAAAACCTACTAAAACAATAGCCATACAGATTATATCTGTATGGCTAATAATAATAATAACTAGAAAAAGTTTTTTTTTCTGTAGAAAAATTAAAAGCCATACAGCTGCTCAGTCTGACGAAAAAAAAATGATCCATTTTCGACTTACGGTTCAAAAGTTATGGAGAAAAATGCATATTTTGAGGAGTTATCCTCTCGGTATGTGATTGAAAACGCAGTTATTAATGAAATTACATGTTGCAAAGTAATTTGGCAGCTTTCCAAGTAAGCAGCTCATGGTTTGAATGATTATGAACGCATCCAGTTGTTTTTACACGACTAACTTCCCTTGTCAAGACGGAAACTGGTTTATTTTTGGAGTTACCCTCTCAACAAAACTTTTAAAGTTTTTAGGCAGTTACTATAGTGACAGAACATAACATTTAGATGAGACAAGCTGCGCAATTTGATGATATATGTACATTTATTTTGGGAGTTGTCCTCTCTGTATAATGTAAAACATCAATAAACACAAACAACACTGTTCTGCTCATATATTACTACTGTTCATTCATTACTTTTTGCGGAATGTTAGTTGATGTGACTGAATTGAAGTTTTTTCCAAGATTGGTTATGATCAACGTAACAATCAATAAAAACTGGTATTGCTTTGAGTTTTAATGGAACAGCGTGTTGCGGTGTGAAACCATTGTATGCGGCATTATTGGCTGTAAGACATGCACACATGACTTTGATTAAAAAAAGTTTTAGTGAGTTGCGACAAACGATTCAAAAGTTAAAGAGCAATGTAAGTCTTTTGTTTGGAGTTGTCTTCTCCGAGGTGGCAGGCAACTCTCTAAATGGTCTGTCATAGTACCCATGCACTTGGCAACCTTCCAAGTAAGTTACTCAATGCTAATGCCCTATTCGTTTGAGCAGACTATGACGTTGTGTCATGACGCAGCTCACTTCATAACGTCCTTGATCAAACTGCAGTTCACTCAACAACGTCGTGTCATGACATAACGTCGTAATAGGCCCCTCCTGTGGGAAAACATGCCATATCTACTTGTATTTCAACAGTTTAGATTGGAATTTCTTCCAGCAAATAAGTTCAAAATTTCTGAAAATCATTAAAAATTGCTTCTCCTTGAAAAACTTGTAAACTTACTATTGAAAACTTTTAATGCCTGTGTACATCTACCATAGCTGCACACCCCCATGTAAAAATCATGCAGTTTTGATGGAAAGTGACAGAGCTATTTAGCATTTATTGAACAAAAATGGCTGTTGAAAAGGCTTGCGGAAAAAGGAATAGCTGTGACACCGTGACTTTTTCAACTCAAGAAAAATACTTTCATAAAAGCTCAGATGTGTCCCTACGTAACCAACTAATTTTTAGAGTGTTCTTATCAGCGAATCTGTAGTTTTAGAAGCAGAAAGTTCGGCGAAAGAAAAATAATAATAATAATAATAATAATAACTAGAAAAGATTATTTTTTCTGTAGAAAAATTAAAAGCCATACAGATGCTCAGTCTGACGAAAAAAAAATGATCCATTTTCGACTTACGGTTCGAAAGTTATGGAGAAAAATGCGATTTTTGAGTAGTTATCCTCTCGGTATCTGATGGAAAACGCAGCTATTAATGAATATACATGATGCAAAACAATTTGGCAGCTTTCCAAGTGAACAGCTCATGGTTTGAATGATTATGAACTCATCCAGTTGTTTTTACACGACTAACTTCCCTTGTCAAGACGGAAACTGGTTTATTTTAGGAGTTACCCTCTCAACAAAACTGGCAAAGTTTCAGGCAGTTACTATAGTGACAGAACATAATATTTTGATGAGAGAAGCTGCGCAATTTGATGATATATTTACATGCAACCTAAGAGTTGTCCTCTCTGTAGAATGTTTAACATTCAAAAACATAAACAACCCTGTTCTGCTCATATATTACTACTGTTCATTATTTTTTCGGAATGTTAGTCAATGTGACTTAATCAATGTGTCTTCCAAGATCGGTTATGATCAACGTAAGAACCAATAAAAACTGGTATTTCTTTGAGTTTAAATGGAAGAGCGTGTTGTGGTGTGAAACCATTGTATGCGGCATTATTGGCTGTAAAACATGCACACATGGCTTTGATTAAAAAAAGTTTTAGTGACTTGCGACAAACGGTTCAAAAGTTAAAGAGCAATATAAGTGTTTTGTTCGGAGTTATCTTCTCCGAGATGGCAGGCAACTCTCTAAATGGTATGTCAAAGTACTCATGCACTTGGCAACATTCCAAGTAGGTTACTCAATGCTCATGGCTCTATTCGTTTGAGCAGACTATGACGTTTTGTTATTACACAGCTCACTTCACAACGGCGTTGATCAAACTGCTGCTTGCTTAAAGACGTCGTGTCATGACTTAAAGTCCTAATAGGCCTCTCCTGTGAGAAAACCTGCCATATCTACTTGTATTCCAACAGTTTATATTGGAATTTCTTCCAGCAGACTATGACGGTGTGTCATGACGCAACGTCCTTGATCAAACTGCAGTTCACTCAACAACGTTGTGTCATGACATAACGTCCTAATAGGCCCCTCCTGTGAGAAAACACGCCATATCTACCTGTAATTTCAACAGTTTAAATTGGAATTTCTTCCAGCAAAAAAGTTCAAATTTTCTCAAAATCATTAAAAATTGCCTCTCCTTGAAAAACTTGTAAACTTACTATTGAAAACTGTTGATGCCTGTGTACATATACCATAGCTGCACACCCCTATATAAAAATCATGCAGTTTTGATGAAAAGTGACAGAGCTATTTAGCATTTATCGAACAAAAATAGCTGTTGAAGAGGCTTGCGGAAAGTGGAATAGCTGTGACACCGTGACTTTCTTAACTCGAGAAAAATACTTTCATAAAATTTCAGATGTGTCCCTACGTAACCAACTATTTTTTAGAGAGTTCCGATCAGCGAATCTGTAGTTATAGAAGAAGAAAGTTCGCGAAAGAAAAATAATAATAATAATAATAATAATAAAACCTACTAAAACAATAGCCATACATATTATATATCTGTATGGCTAATAATAATAATAATAATGATGATGATGATGATGATGATGATGATGATGATGATGATGATGATGATGATGATGATGATGATGATGATGATGATGATGATGATGATGATGATGATGATGATGATGATGATGATGATGATGATGATGATGATGATGATGATGATGATGATGATGATGATGATGATGATGATGATGATGATGATGATGATGATGATGATGATGATGATGATGATGATGATGATGATGATGATGATGATGATGATGATGATGATGATGATGATGATGATGATGATGATGATGATGATGATGATGATGATGATGATGATGATGATGATGATGATGATGATGATGATGATGATGATGATGATGATGATGATGATGATGATGATGATGATGATGATGATGATGATGATGATGATGATGATGATGATGATGATGATGATGATGATGATGATGATGATGATGATGATGATGATGATGATGATGATGATGATGATGATGATGATGATGATGATGATGATGATGATGATGATGATGATGATGATGATGATGATGATGATGATGATGATGATGATGATGATGATGATGATGATGATGATGATGATGATGATGATGATGATGATGATGATGATGATGATGATGATGATGATGATGATGATGATGATGATGATGATGATGATGATGATGATGATGATGATGATGATGATGATGATGATGATGATGATGATGATGATGATGATGATGATGATGATGATGATGATGATGATGATGATGATGATGATGATGATGATGATGATGATGATGATGATGATGATGATGATGATGATGATGATGATGATGATGATGATGATGATGATGATGATGATGATGATGATGATGATGATGATGATGATGATGATGATGATGATGATGATGATATTGATAATATTAATAATATTAATAATAATAATAATAATAATAATAATAATAATAATAACTGGACTAAAATGTTTTCTCTGTAGAGAAAATAAAAGCCATACAGATGCACGGTTCGATGAAAAAAAAATTGTTCAAATTCGACTAATGGTTCAAAAGTTATGGAGCAAAATGCATTTTTTGAGGAGTTATCCTCTCGGAATCCATCTGAAAAGGCAACTATTAGTAACTTTACATGGTACAAAGAAAGTTGGCAGCTTTCCAAGTAAGCAGCTCATGGCTTGAATGATTATGAACGCATCAAGTTGTTTTTATACGCCCAAATTGCCTGACCAAGACGGAAATTGAATTTTTTTAGGAGTTACCCTCTCAACAAAACTTTCAAAGTTTTTAGGCAGTTACTATAGTGACAGAACATAACAATTAGACGAGACCAGCTGCGCAATTTGATGATATATGTTAATATAACTTAGGAGTTGTCCTCTCTGTTTAATGTTTAACATCAATACACACAAACAACACAGTTCTGCTCATATATTACTACTGTTCATTTTTTCTTCGGAATGTTAGTCAATGTGACTGAATCAATGTGTCTTCCAAAATCGGTTATGATCAACGTAAGTAAGAACCAATAAAAACTGTTATTGCTTTGAGTTTTAATGGAAAAGCGTGTTGTGGTGTGAAACCATTGTATTATTGGCTGTAAAACATGCACACATGGCTTTGATTAAAAAAAGTTTTAGTGACTTGCAACAAATGGTTCAGAAGTTAAAAAGCAATATGAGGGTTCTGTTAAGAGTTTTCTTCTCCGAGATGGCAGGCAACTCTCTGAATTGCCTGTCAAGGTACACATGCATTTGGCAACATTCCAAGCAAGCTAGTTAATGCTAATGCCTCTATTCACTTGAATGAACTATGACGTTGCGTCATTACGCAGCTCAGTTCATAACGTTGTTGATCCAACTGCAATTGGCAACATTCCAAGCAAGTTACTCAACGCTAATGCCTCTATTCGTTTGAGCAGACTATGACGTTGTGTCATGACGCAGCTCACTTCATAAGGTCCTTGATCAAACTGCAGTTCACTCAACAACGTTGTGTCATGACATAACGTCGTAATAGGCCCCTCATGTGAGAAAACACGCCATATCTGCTTGTATTTCCACAGTTTAGATTGGAATTTCTTCCAGCAAAAAAGTTCAAATTTTCTCAAAATCATTAAAAATTGCCTCTCCTTGAAAAACTTGTAAACTTACTATTGAAAACTGTTAATGCCTGTGTACATATACCATAGCTGCACACCCCCCATATAAAAATCATGCAGTTTTGATGAAAAGTGACAGAGCTATTTAGCATTTATTGAACAAAAATAGCTGTTGAAGAGGCTTGCGGAAAGTGGAATAGCTGTGACACCGTTACTTTCTTAACTCGAGAAAAATACTTTCATAAAATTTCAGATGTGTCCCTACGTAACCAACTATTTTTTAGAGAGTTCCGATCAGCGAATCTGCAGATATAGAAGAAGAAAGTTCGCAAAAGAAAAATAATAATAATAATAACTAGACTAAAATGTTTTCTCTGTAGAGAAAATAAAAGCCATACAGATGCACGGTTCAACGAAAAAAAAAATTGTTTAAATTCGACTTACGGTTCAAAATTTATGGAGCAAATTGCATTTTTTGAGGAGTTATCTTCTCGGTATCTGATTGAAAACGCAGCTGTTAATGAAATTACATGATGCAAAGCAATTTGGCAGCTTTCCAAGTAAGCTACACGACACGACAGAGTTATTCAGCATTTATTGAACGAAAATGACTGTTGAAGAGGCGTGCGAAAAGTGGAATAGCTGTGACGTGGTAACTTTTTTAACTTGAAAAAAAATATTTCGTAAATCTCCAGATGTACCCCAACGTAACCAACTACTTTTTAGAGAGTTCTAATCAGCGAATCTGTAGTTATAGAAGAAGACAGAAACTGAAATCTAGTGGTTAGAATGCGGCGAAAGAAAAATAATAATAAGAAAACCTACTAAAACAATAGCCATACAGATTATATCTGTATGGCTAATAATAATAATAAAACCTACTAAAACAATAGCCATACAGATTATATCTGTATGGCTAATAATAATAAAACCTACTAAAACAATAGCCATACAGATTATATCTGTATGGCTAAAAAGATTATTTTTTCTGTAGAAAAATTAAAAGCCATACAGATGCTCAGTCTGACGAAAAAAAAAATGATCCATTTTTGACTTACGGTTCGAAAGTTATTTAGAAAAATGCGATTTTTGAGGAGTTATCCTCTCGATATCTGATGGAAATTGCAGCTATTAATGAAATTACATGATGCAAAACAATTTGGCAGCTTTCCAAGTAAGCAGCTCATGGTTTGAATGATTATGAACGCATCCAGTTGTTTTTACACGACTAACTTCCCTTGTCAAGACGGAAACTGGTTTATTTTAGGAGTTACCCTCTCAACAAATCTTTCAAAGTTTTTAGGCAATTACTGTGGTGACAGAATATAACATTTAGATGAGACAAGCTGTGCATGTTGACGATAAATGCACATATAACTTAAAAGTTGTCCTCTCTGTATAATGTTTAACATCCAAAAACATAAGCAACCCAGTTCTGCTCATATATTACTACTGTTCATTTTTTTCGGAATGTTAGTCAATGTGACTGAATCAATGTGTCTTCCAAGATCGGTTATGAACAACGTAAGAACCAATAAAAACTGGTATTGCTTTGAGTTTTCATGGAAGAGCGTGTAGTGGTGTGAAACCATTGTATGCGGCATTATTGGCTGTAAAACATGCACACATGGCTTTGATTAAAAAAAGTTTTAGTGACTTGCGACAAACGGTTCAAAAGTTAAAGAGCAATATAAGTGTTTCGTTCGGAGTTGTCTTCTCCGAGGTGGCAGGCAACTCTCTAAATGGTCTGTCAAAGTACACATGCACTTGGCAACATTCCAAGTAAGTTACTCAATGCAAATGTCTCTATTCGTTTGAGCAGACTATGACGTTGTGTCATTACGCAGCTCAGTTCACAACGTTGTTGATCAAACTGCTGCTTGCTTATAGTGCTTTCGGTTAGTAATCGCATCTAGTGATGCGTGGTCAGGCATGACCGTACGCGACGACACCTTCGGCAAGGCGTCGTATAATCCCCCTGCTAATCCATCACATCCGATATTCGACGAAGCGACAGGCCGTCGTATTTGGGCAGGAATGTTTAGAATACTATGGCAGTATGCGTCGCTGTTCGGTGATATGCCCATAGACGTAGGAGTCTATTGCATAGGTCAGCGTAGTCCGAAAGTTGCTCGTGCAGACATTGGAAACTGTGAAGAATTAGGCGATTCCAACTGAACATTTTTAACAATAGAGTTGACATCAGGTGTGTTATAGAGTGACGATGGATGCGATTTAAAACGCGTTGAGGAGACAACTCTTAAAAATTACCTGTGGCAACCGGACGGCGCCTCGCATCAATGGCCCGTATCCAAAGCACTAACCCATTTGGATGCGAGATAAGCCCAATCACGCATCCAATACAGTTGCGTCGCATACTAACCGAAAGCACTCTTAAAGACATCGTGTCATGACTTAAAGTCCTAATAGGCCTCTCCTGTGAGAAAACCTGCCATATCTACTTGTATTCCAACAGTTTATATTGGAATTTCTTACAGCAGACTATGACGTTGTGTCTGTATCTGTATGGCTAATAATAATAATAATAATAAGAATAATAATAATAATAATAATAATAATAATAATAATAATGATAATGATAATGATAATGATAGCGATAGCGATAGCGACAGCGACAGCGACAGCGACAGCGACAGCGACAGCGACAGCGACAGCGACAGCGACAGCGACAGCGACAGCGACAGCGACAGCGACAGCGACAGCGACAACGACAACGACAACGATAACGATAACAATAACAATAATAACTAGATGAAATTGTTTTCACGAGTGAAGACAAGAGTATTTTAGAGAATAAAGAGATAAAATTGATGTCAAGTGGATTTGAACACCTGACCTGGCTGCATTGAATCACACACTCCACCAAATACTCCATCAACCTCTCACTGGAAAAGCACAATTGTAATACCGTCATTATTCCTAAACATTATATTTAGCAGTACAGTTATACTTGCAAACACTTTTCACGTCAAAAAAGTTTCCACCACTGGGAATCGTACCTGGACCCCTGACACAGCAGGCAACCACCTTAGCCATCCAGCTATAGAAACATGTTGCTGTTGTGCAATCTAATTTAGTACATGCTGACGACTGTTTTTCGATAGCTTTATTTTTGCAAAAAAACCAGCTTTTTGAAGCTGCCTTGATGCTTTCTTTTGCTGGAGCCACACAAACACACGCTTCGCAATTGCCAATACAACATGCAAACTTAGTACTACATATACTCATGCTGACTTGCCTCCTCTCTTCTGACAATAGTTATTTTCATGCGAAAAAGAAATCCCCACCTGGGAATCGAACCCAAACCCTGTCACCAGCAGGTCGCAGCATTAACCATTTAGCCATCTAGCAATGTTGAGCATGGTTCATAAACAGCTTAAGATAAAAAGAAGGTGGTGTAGCCTACATACAAAAAAAATATTTTGGGTTCGGGCATCGCTAAGTACTCGTCGAATAGTTTCAATTTTATTCAGAATTGTTCATTTTGTCACCTGAATACTGTTTGTGCTAAAGTTTTGAAGGAGAAAAATTTTTCCGCGGTGAAAACAGTAAATAACGAACACTTTTGTCACACATTGAAAACCGTGCGCGCTTTGACTCTTTCACCCAAGATCTGGAAAGTGACGGGTGTTAATCTGAGAGAGGGTTACAATGCGATCACAACCATGCAAAATTTATGCAAATCGGAGTAACCGTCTTTGAGTTATGGTCATTTTTCCGTTTGGAAGAGCTCTTTTGAAAATGGAATAGCTGTGCTGGCGGTATTGCGAGAAACTTGAGGTCTCTACTTTTAGAAAGTTCAAGCATTGGGCTATTTGACCTGATATTTTACTTGTTCCGGATTTGTTCCATTATGGTCTCGGAAAGCGTTGAAAAATGCTGTTTTTGTTTAGATTTTCAAGTTTGAAAATGTAAAAACTTGAAACAGTTTTGCGCGATTGCTTTGAAGTTCAAAATGGTACATCGATACACTATGGCACATGTTTGTTGCAAATTTCAGCTAAGTCGGCCTGTTGGTTCTTTAACGGGAAGCTGTTTTATGCTAAAAACTGCGATTTTCACAAAAATCCAAGATGGCCGCTTCCGAACGATTTTTTAATGTCGTGTCATGATGTCGAATCAGAAAGTTAGCAAAATGCACCATCTTTCAAAATTTGGTATTTTTTCGTCAATCGGGTCTACATTTTTTAGCCAATTTGATGCTTTCGAAAACGATTTTTTTACCTGTTTTCGCACCTGGATTGCGATGTTCTGGAATGTTCTGTAACTTCATAACTAACTTATTTGTTGGCCCGATGCCTCACGATTGTGTCGCAAAAAACTTTGTAGTTCTATCTCTAACGGTTCTTGAGAAAAACTTAACCAAGTTCGGTCAAGTTCGCCGCGAAAGAAGAAAAAAAAAAATAATAATAACTAGATATTGATTTGTGTTTGCGAGCAAAAACAAGAGTATTTTAGAGAATCGATAAAAATTAACCTGTACATGGAAATTGAACCCTAATACCTAGGTAGTAAAGACACACACTCAACCAACTACACCACTACACTTTCCATGACAAAACACATTGAAACCACCTGAATAATGTTAAGCATCACAGTTATCATTGAAAAGATTTGTTCAATTATGTATCAAGTAAAAAAGGTACTCCACAACCGGGGATCGTACCCAGACCCTATCAGCAACAGGTCAAAGTGCTAACCAGAATGGCCATAAGCTTACTTGACATTAATATTGTTCTACTTGTCATTAAAAAGGGGCTTGCTTTTCATATCTATCATTCGACAGTTAGCTTATTCATGTAGAGATCGAGGTTTTGCCAGCAAAGAGTGGTAACAAATGACCCCTTTTCTGAAAGCCTGTTTTGAGGGGAACTCTTTGGCGAAAAAAAGTAAAGTGATCGGATCTTCGGTTCTTGAGTTAGAGCCATAATTTAATTTCGAGGTCCCATTTTCGAAATGGAATAGCTGTTTTGTCGACCTTGCGATGACTATGGAACGTCAAATTTTTGAAAGAAGCCTCATAGTTCTATAAAGTCAAATTTTCATTTTTCTTCTAACAGATTTTGTTCTTATTTGGGAAAGCGATGAAAAGTAGTGTCTTTATTGAGATTCTAAAAATGAAAAATGAAAAAACTTGAGATGGTTTTGCACGATCGCGCTGAATTCCAAAATGGTACACCGATACACTATATTACACTATATTACACCAAGTTTCAGCTGAATCGGCCAGTTGGTTCTCTAACGGGAAGCTGTTTTGTGCTGAAAACGGGTTTTTCTTGAAAATCCGAGATGGCCGCTTCCGAACAACTTTTTAACATCGTGTCATGGTGTCGAATCAGAATGTTAGCGGAATGCACCATCTTTCAAAATTTGATATTTTTTCGCCAATCGGGTCCCGTTTTTTCAGACACTTTGATGTTTTTGAAAACGATTTGTTACCTGTTTTCGCACTTGAATTGTGATGTTCTGGAATGTACTATAACTTCGTAAACCTACTTATTTTTTGTCCCGATGCCTATCAATCCTGTCGCAAAAAACTCTGTAGCTTTATCTATTACGGTTCTCAAGAAAACCTGGTCACAGTATTATGCAGTTCGCAGTAGACCTCCGTAAAATAATATTTTGTTGAAATTGTTCTCTGTTTGGGAAACAAAGAACAATTTCAACACTAGATATTGATTTGTGTTTGCGAGCAAAAACAAGAGTATTTTAGAGAACAAATTTTAAAAAAATGATGTTTATAAGTGAGAATTGAACACCTGTACTGAACGCATTAAATCACACACTCCACCAACTACTCCATCAACTTCTCACTGGAAAAGCATAAGTGTAACACCGTCATTGTTCCCAATTCTTATACTTGGCAGTAAAGTTGTATTTGCAAAGACTCTTTATATGAAAAAAAGTTCCGCCACTGGGAATCGTACCTGGACTCTTGAAACAACAGGTGCCAAACTTAGCCATCGAGCTATAGAGACATGTTTTCCACGCACAATCTAGTTTAGTCCAAACTGCCAATTGTTCTGCGATAGCTTTATTTTTACAAAAAAGCAGCCTTTTCAAGTGCCAAGATGCTTTTTTTGTGCTATGGCCAGACAAGCACACATTTCAGAACTGCCAATACAACATGCACTCCCGTTACTACATACACTCATGCTAACTTGGCCCCTCTGTTCTGACAATAGTTTTTTTACTAAAAAAAGAAATCACTACCTGGGAATCGAACCCGAACCCTATCAACAGCGGGTCACAATGTTAACCATTTAGCCATCTAGCAATGTTGACTGTGGCACATAAACAGCCAAAGATAAAAAAGAAGGTGGTCTGGCCTACATACAAAAAAATGTTTTGGGTTCGGACATCGCTAAATACTTATCGAATATTTTCAATTTTTTTCAGATTTGTTCAATTTGTCACCTGAATACTGTTTTTGCTAAAGTTTTAAGGGAGAAAAATTTTTCCACGGTGAAAACAGTAAATAACGAACACTTTCGTCACACATTGAAAACCGTGTGAGCTTTGCCTCTTTCACCGAAGATTACAAAAATTGGCGGATGTTCATCTGAAAGACGGTTACAATGCGATCGCAACCATGCAAAATTTATGCAAATTGGAGTAACCGTCTCCGAGTTAAAGTCATTTTTCCATTTGGAAGACCTCTTTTGAAAATGGAATAGCTGTGCCACCGGTAATGCGAGAAACTTGAAGTCTCTGATTTTAAAAAGTTCAAGCATTGGGCTATGCTGCCTTATAAGTTACTTGTCGCTCACTAGTTCCATTCTGGTCTCGGAAAGCATTGAAAAGTGCTGTTTCTGTTTAGATTTTCAAGTTTGAAAATGAAAAAACTTGAAACTGTTTTGTGCGATCGCCTTGAAGTTCAAAATGGTGCGTCGATGCATTATGGCACATGTTTGTTGCAAATTTCAGCTACTTCGGCTTGCTGGTTCTCTAACGGAAAGCAGTTTTATGTTAAAAACTGTGAATTTCACAAAAGTTCAAGATGGCCGCTTCCGAACGATTTTTCAACGCCGTGTCATGATGTCGAATCAGAAGGTAAGCGAAATGCACCATGTTTCAAAATTTGGTATTTTTTCGTCAATCAGGTCTACGTTTTTTCAGCCACTTAGGTACTTTTTAAAACGATTCCGCACCTGTTTTCGCACTTGAATTGCGCTGTTCTGGAACGTTCTGTAACTTTCAAACTAACTTACTTTTTGTCCCAATGCCTATCAATTGGGTCGCAACAAAAATTGTAGCTCTATCTCTAACGGTTCTTGAGAAAAACTCGACCGAGTTCGGCAACGTTTGCGCGAAATAAGAATAATAAGAAGAAAAAAAAAAGAAGGAAGAACAATAGTATTTTAGATTCTCTAAAATACTAACTAGATGAAATTGTATTCACGAGTGAAGACAAGAGTATTTTAGAGAATAAAATTAAAAAAATTATCCTGATTGGAAATGAACACCTGACCTGGCTGCATTTAATCACGCACTCCACCAACTACTCCATCAACCACTCACTGGAACAGTACAATATTAACACAGTCAATATTCTTAAACATTATAGTTAGTGGTAAAATTGCACTTGCAAATACTTTTTATGTGAAAAAAACCTCCACCACTGAGAATCGTACTTGTACCCTTGAAACAGCAGGTGACAACCTTGGCTATCATGCTATAGAGACATTTTACTGATGTGCAATCTAATTTAGTACAAACTGACAACTGTTTTTTGATAGCTTTATTTTTGCAAAAAAAGCACTTTTTGAAGCTGCCTTGATGCTTTTTTGTGCTGGAGCCACACAAACACATGCTTCACCATTGCCAATACAACATGCACTCCTGTTACTACATATACTCATGCTAACTTGGCACCTTCCTTCTGACAATAATTGTTTTTTGCGAAAAAGAAATCCCTACCTATGAATCGAACCCGAACCCTGTCAACAGCAGGTCACAATGTTAACCATTTTGCCATCTAGCAATGTTGAATGTGATTCATAAACAGCCTAAGATAAAAAAGAAGGTGGTATGGCCTACATACAAAAAAATATTTTGGGTTTGGACATCGCTAAATACTTATCGAATATTTTCAATTTTTTTCAGATTTGTTCAATTTGTCACCTGAATACTGTTTGTGCTAAAGTTTAAAAGGAGAAAAATTTTTCCGCGTCGAAAACAGTAAATAACGAACGTTTTTGTCACACATTGAAAACCGTGTGGGCTTTGACTCTTTCACCAAAGATTAGAAAATTGACGGATGTTCATCTGAAAGACGGTTACAATGCTATCGCAACCATGCAAAATTTATGCAAATCGGAGTAACCGTCCCGGAGTTATGGTCATTTTTCCATTTGGAAGACCTCTTCTGAAAATGGAATAGTTGTGCCGCCGGTATTGCGAGACACTTGAAGTCACTGATTTTAGAAAGTTCAAGCATTGGGCTATGCTGCCTTGTAAATTACTCGTCGCTGATTAGTTCCATTCTGGTTTCGGAAAGCATTGAAAATTGCTGTTTCTGTTTAGATTTTCAAATTTGAAAATGGAAAAACTTGAAACGGTTTTGTGCGATCGCTTTGAAGTTCAAAATGGTACTTCGATACTCTATGGCACATGTTTGTTCCAAACTTCAGCTACTTCGGCCAGTTGTTTCTCTGACGGGAAGCTGTTTTATGCTAAAAACTGTGATTTTCACAAAAATCCAAGATGGCCGCTTCCGAACGACTTTTCAACGTTGCGTCATGATGTCGAATCAGAAGGTTAGCAAAATGCACCATCTTTCAAAATTTCGTATTTTTTTGTCAATCTGGTCTACGTTTTCTCTGCCAATTTGATGCTTTCGAAAACGATTTTTTACCTGTTTTCGCACCTGGATTGTGATGTTCTGGAATGTTCTGTAATTTCATAACTAACTTACTTTTTGGCCCGATGCCTCACAATCCTGTCGCAAAAAACTTTGTAGCTCTATCTATCACGGTTCTTGAGAAAAAGTAGTCACAGTACTAACCACTTCGCAGTAGACCTCCGTAAAATAATATTTTGTTGAAATTGTTCTCTGTTTGGGAAACAAAGAACAATTTCAACACTAGATATTGATTTGTGTTTGCGAGCAAAAACAAGAGTATTTTAGAGAATAATAAACTAAAATTGATGCCAAGTGGATTTGAACACCTGGACTGACTGCGTTAAATCACACACTCGACCAACTGCTCCATCAACCTCTCACTGAAACTATAAATTTTTAACATCCCCATTACTCTAATGGTTATGTTTAGCAGTAAACTTTTACTTACAAAAACTTGTTACGTGGAAAGAAGTTTCCACCACTGGGAATCGTACCTGTACACCTAAATTAACAAGCAACCCTCTTAGCCATCTAGCTATAGAGGCATGTTGCTGATGTGCATTCTAATTTAGTACAAACTGACAACTGTTTTTCGATAGTTTCATTTTTGCAAAAAAGCAGCTTTTTGAAGCCTTTTTGTGCTGGAGCCACACAAACACACGCTTCACCATTGCCAATACAACATGCACTCCTGTTACTACATATACTCATGCTAACTTGGAACCTCCCTTCTGACAATAATTGTTTTTGGCGAAAAAGAAATCCACACCTGGGAATCGAACCTGAACCCTTACAACAGCAGGTCACAATGTTAACCATTTAGCCATCTAGCAATGCTAAATGTTGTTCATCAACAGCCTAAGATAAAAAAGAAAGTGGTATGGCCTACATACAAAAAAATATTTTGGGTTCGGACATCGCTAAATACTTATCGAATATTTTCAATTTTTTTCAGATTTGTCCAATTTGTCACCTTAATACTGTTTGTGCTAAAGTTTGGGAGGAGAAAAATTTTTCCGCAGTGAAGACAGTAAATAACGAACACTTTCGTCACACATTGAAAACCGTGTGGGCTTTGACTCTTTCACCAAAGACTAGAAAAATGATGGATGTTTATCGGAAAGATGGTTACAATGCGATCGCAACCATGCAAAACTTATGCAAATCGGAGTAACCGTCCTCGAGTTATGGTCATTTTTCCATTTGGAAGACCTCTTTTGAAAATAGAATAGCTGTGCCGCCGGTATTGCGAAAAACTTGAAGTCTCTGATTTTAGAAAGTTTAAGCATTGGGCTATGCTGCCTAATAAGTTACTTGTCGCTGACTAGTTCCATTCTGGTCTCGGAAAGCATTGAAAAAAGCTGTTTCTGTATAGATTTTCAAACTTGAAAATGGAAAAACTTGAAACGGTTTTGTGCGATCACCTTGAAGTTCAAAATGGTACGTCGATACAATATGGCACATGTTTGTTGCAAATTTCAGCTACTTTGGCCTGTTGGTTCTCTAACGGGAAGCGGTTTTATGCTAAAAACTGTGATTTTCACAAAAATCCAAGATGGCCGCTTCCGAACGATTTTTTAACAATGTGTCATGATGTCGAATCAGAAGGTGAGCAAAATGCACCATATTTCAAAAATTGGTATGTTTTCAACAATCGGGTCTAGGTTTTTTCAACCACTTCGATGCTTTTGAAAACGATTTTTTACCTGTTTTCGCACCTGAATTGTGATGTTCTGGAACGTTCTGTTACTTTGAAAACTAACTTACTTTAATGCCCGATGTCTATAAATCGCATCGCAAAAAAGATTGTAGCTCTATCTATTACGGTTCTTGAGAAAAAGTGGCTTCTCTTCGCTAAGGTTTGCGCGAAAGAACAAGAAAAAAAAAAGAAGGAAGAACAATAGTATTTTAGATTCTCTAAAATACTAACTAGATGAAATTGTTTTCACGAGTGAAGACAAGAGTATTTTAGAGAATAAAGAGATAAAATTGATGTCAAGTGGATTTGAACACCTGACCTGGCTGCATTGAATCACACACTCCACCAAGTACTCCATCAACCTCTCACTGGAAAAGCACAATTGTAATACCGTCATTATTCCTAAACATTATATTTAGCAGTACAGTTATACTTGCAAACACTTTTCACGTCAAAAAAGTTTCCACCACTGGGAATCGTACCTGGACCCCTGACACAGCAGGCAACCACCTTAGCCATCCAGCTATAGAAACATGTTGCTGTTGTGCAATCTAATTTAGTACATGCTGACGACTGTTTTTCGATAGCTTTATTTTTGCAAAAAAACCAGCTTTTTGAAGCTGCCTTGATGCTTTCTTTTGCTGGAGCCACACAAACACACGCTTCGCAATTGCCAATACAACATGCAAACTTAGTACTACATATACTCATGCTGACTTGCCTCCTCTCTTCTGACAATAGTTATTTTCATGCGAAAAAGAAATCCCCACCTGGGAATCGAACCCAAACCCTGTCACCAGCAGGTCGCAGCATTAACCATTTAGCCATCTAGCAATGTTGAGCATGGTTCATAAACAGCTTAAGATAAAAAGAAGGTGGTGTAGCCTACATACAAAAAAATATTTTGGGTTCGGGCATCGCTAAGTACTCGTCGAATAGTTTCAATTTTATTCAGAATTGTTCATTTTGTCACCTGAATACTGTTTGTGCTAAAGTTTTGAAGGAGAAAAATTTTTCCGCGGTGAAAACAGTAAATAACGAACACTTTTGTCACACATTGAAAACCGTGCGCGCTTTGACTCTTTCACCCAAGATCTGGAAAGTGACGGGTGTTAATCTGAGAGAGGGTTACAATGCGATCACAACCATGCAAAATTTATGCAAATCGGAGTAACCGTCTTTGAGTTATGGTCATTTTTCCGTTTGGAAGACCTCTTTTGAAAATGGAATAGCTGTGCTGGCGGTATTGCGAGAAACTTGAGGTCTCTACTTTTAGAAAGTTCAAGCATTGGGCTATTTGACCTGATATTTTACTTGTTCCGGATTTGTTCCATTATGGTCTCGGAAAGCGTTGAAAAATGCTGTTTTTGTTTAGATTTTCAAGTTTGAAAATGTAAAAACTTGAAACAGTTTTGCGCGATTGCTTTGAAGTTCAAAATGGTACATCGATACACTATGGCACATGTTTGTTGCAAATTTCAGCTAAGTCGGCCTGTTGGTTCTTTAACGGGAAGCTGTTTTATGCTAAAAACTGCGATTTTCACAAAAATCCAAGATGGCCGCTTCCGAACGATTTTTTAATGTCGTGTCATGATGTCGAATCAGAAAGTTAGCAAAATGCACCATCTTTCAAAATTTGGTATTTTTTCGTCAATCGGGTCTACATTTTTTAGCCAATTTGATGCTTTCGAAAACGATTTTTTTACCTGTTTTCGCACCTGGATTGCGATGTTCTGGAATGTTCTGTAACTTCATAACTAACTTATTTGTTGGCCCGATGCCTCACGATTGTGTCGCAAAAAACTTTGTAGTTCTATCTCTAACGGTTCTTGAGAAAAACTTAACCAAGTTCGGTCAAGTTCGCCGCGAAAGAAGAAAAAAAAAATAATAATAATAACTAGATGAAATTGTATTCACGAGTGAAGACAAGAGTATTTTAGAGAATAAAAAACTAAAATTGATGTCAAGTGGATTTGAACACCTGACCTGGCTGCATTGAATCACACACTCCACCAACTACTCCATCAACCACTGACTGGAAAAGGACAATAATAACACAGTCAATATTCTTAAACATTATAGTCAGTAGTAAAATTGTACTTGCAAAGACTTTTTATGTGAAAAAAGTTTTCACCACTGGGAATCGTACCTGGACCTCTAAAACAGCAGGCAACCACCTTAGCCATCCAGCTATAGAGACATGTTGCTGTTGAGCAATCTAATTTAGTACAGCCTGACGCCTGTTTTTCGATAGCTTTATTTTTGCAAAAAAGCAGATTTTTGAAGCCGCCTTGATGCTTTCTTTTGCTGCTTCAAAATTGCCAATACAACATGCACTCCCACTGCTACATAGACTCATGCTAACTTGGCCTCTCTTCTGAAAATAGTTTTTATATGCGAAAAAGAAATCCCTACCTGGGAATCGAACCCGAACCCTGCCAACAGCAGGTCACAATGTTAACCAGTTAGCCATCTAGTAATTTTGAATGTGGTTCATAAACAGCTCAAGATAAAAAAATAGTGGTATGGCCTACATACAAAAAACTATTTTAAGTTCGGACATCGCTAAATACTTATCGAATATCTTCAATTTTTTTTCTGATTTGTTCAATTTGTCACCTGAATACTATTTGTGCTAAAGTTTTGGGGGAGAAAAATTTTTCCGCGGTGAAAACAGTAAATAACGAACACTTTCGTCACACATTGAAAACCGTGTGGGCTTTGCCTCTTTCACCAAAGATCACAAACTTGACAATGTTTATCTGAAAGACTATTATAATGCGATCGCAACCACGCAAAATTTATGCAAATCGGAGTAACCGCCCCCGAGTTACGGTCATTTTTCCATTTGAAAGACCTCTTTTGAAAATGGAATAGCTGTGCTGGCGGTATTGCGAGAAACTTGAGGTCTCTGCTTTTGGAAAGTTCAAGCATTGGGCTATGCGGCCAAATAAGTTACTTGTCGCTGAGTTGTTCCATTCTGGTCTCGGAAAGCATTGAAAAGTGCTGTTTCTGTCTAGATTTTCAAATTTGAAAATGGAAAAACTTGAAACGGTTTTGTGCGGTCGCTTTGAAGTTCAAAATGGTACATCGATACACTATGGGACATGTTTCTTGCAAGTTTCAGCTACTTCGGCATGCTCGTTCTTTAACGGGAAGCTGTTTTATGTTAAAAACTGTGATTTTCACAAAAACCCAAGATGGCCGCTTCCAAACGATTTTTTAACGACGTGTCATGATGTCGAATCAGAAAGTTAGCGAAATGCACTATTTTTCAAAATTTGGTAATTTTTCGTCAATCGGGTCTACGTTTTTTCGGCCACTTTGATGCCTTTAAAAACAAATTTTTACCTGTTTTCACACTTGAATTGCGCTGTTCTGGAATGTTCTGTGATTTTGAAAACTAACTTACATTAATGCCTGATGCCTATAAACTGTGTCGCAAAAAGAATTGTAGCTCTATCTAGTACGGTTTCTGAGAAAAAGTGGCTACTCTTTGCTAAGGTTTGCGCGAAAGAATAATAATAATAATAATAAAAACAGGCAGAACAATAGTATTTTAGATTCTCTAAAATACTAACTAGATGAAATTGTATTCACGAGTGAAGACAAGAGTATTTTAGAGAATAAAAAACTAAAATTGATGTCAAGTGGATTTGAACACCTGACCTGGCTGCATTGAATCACACACTCCACCAACTACTCCATCAACCACTGACTGGAAAAGGACAATAATAACACAGTCAATATTCTTAAACATTATAGTCAGTAGTAAAATTGTACTTGCAAAGACTTTTTATGTGAAAAAAGTTTTCACCACTGGGAATCGTACCTGGACCTCTAAAACAGCAGGCAACCACCTTAGCCATCCAGCTATAGAGACATGTTGCTGTTGAGCAATCTAATTTAGTACAGCCTGACGCCTGTTTTTCGATAGCTTTATTTTTGCAAAAAAGCAGATTTTTGAAGCCGCCTTGATGCTTTCTTTTGCTGCTTCAAAATTGCCAATACAACATGCACTCCCACTGCTACATAGACTCATGCTAACTTGGCCTCTCTTCTGAAAATAGTTTTTATATGCGAAAAAGAAATCCCTACCTGGGAATCGAACCCGAACCCTGCCAACAGCAGGTCACAATGTTAACCAGTTAGCCATCTAGTAATTTTGAATGTGGTTCATAAACAGCTCAAGATAAAAAAATAGTGGTATGGCCTACATACAAAAAACTATTTTAAGTTCGGACATCGCTAAATACTTATCGAATATCTTCAATTTTTTTTCTGATTTGTTCAATTTGTCACCTGAATACTATTTGTGCTAAAGTTTTGGGGGAGAAAAATTTTTCCGCGGTGAAAACAGTAAATAACGAACACTTTCGTCACACATTGAAAACCGTGTGGGCTTTGCCTCTTTCACCAAAGATCACAAACTTGACGAATGTTTATCTGAAAGACTATTATAATGCGATCGCAACCACGCAAAATTTATGCAAATCGGAGTAACCGCCCCCGAGTTACGGTCATTTTTCCATTTGAAAGACCTCTTTTGAAAATGGAATAGCTGTGCTGGCGGTATTGCGAGAAACTTGAGGTCTCTGCTTTTGGAAAGTTCAAGCATTGGGCTATGCGGCCAAATAAGTTACTTGTCGCTGAGTTGTTCCATTCTGGTCTCGGAAAGCATTGAAAAGTGCTGTTTCTGTCTAGATTTTCAAATTTGAAAATGGAAAAACTTGAAACGGTTTTGTGCGGTCGCTTTGAAGTTCAAAATGGTACATCGATACACTATGGGACATGTTTCTTGCAAGTTTCAGCTACTTCGGCATGCTCGTTCTTTAACGGGAAGCTGTTTTATGTTAAAAACTGTGATTTTCACAAAAACCCAAGATGGCCGCTTCCAAACGATTTTTTAACGACGTGTCATGATGTCGAATCAGAAAGTTAGCGAAATGCACTATTTTTCAAAATTTGGTAATTTTTCGTCAATCGGGTCTACGTTTTTTCGGCCACTTTGATGCCTTTAAAAACAAATTTTTACCTGTTTTCACACTTGAATTGCGCTGTTCTGGAATGTTCTGTGATTTTGAAAACTAACTTACATTAATGCCTGATGCCTATAAACTGTGTCGCAAAAAGAATTGTAGCTCTATCTAGTACGGTTTCTGAGAAAAAGTGGCTACTCTTTGCTAAGGTTTGCGCGAAAGAATAATAATAATAATAATAAAAACAGGCAGAACAATAGTATTTTAGATTCTCTAAAATACTAACTAGATGAAATTGTATTCACGAGTGAAGACAAGAGTATTTTAGAGAATGAAAAAATTTAATTGATGTCAAGTGGATTTGAACACCTGACCTGGCTGCATTGAATCACACACTCCACGAACTACTCCATCCACCACTCACTGGAACAGGACAATATTAACACAGTCAATACTCCTAAACATTATAGTTAGTAGTAAAATTGTACTTGCAAAGACTTTTTACGTGAAAAAAACTTCCACCACTGGGAATCGTCCTTGGACTCTTGAAACAACAGATGCCAAACTTAGCCATCGAGCTATAGAGACATGTTGTTGATGCACAATCTAGTTTACTCCAAACTGCCAATTGTTCTGCGATAGCTTTTTTTTTACAAAAAGCAGCTTTTTCAAGTGCCAAGATGCTTTTTTGTGCTATGGCCAGACAAGCACACATTTCACAACTGCCAATACAACATGCACTCCTGTTACTACATTATATTTATGCTGACTTGGCACCTGTCTTTTGACAATATTTATTTTTATGCGAAAAAGAATTCCCTACCTGGGAATTGAACCTGAACCCTGTCAACAGCAGGTCACAATGTTAACCATTGAGCCATCTGGCAATTTTGAATGTGGTTCATAAACAGCTAAAGATAAAAAAAATAGTAGTATGGCCTACATACAAAAAACTATTTTGGTTTCGGACATCGCTAAATACTTATCGAATATTTTCAATTTTTTTCAGATTTGTTCAATTTGTCACCTGAATACTGTTTGCGCTGAAGTTTTGGAGGAGAAAAATTTTTTCCGCGGTGAAAACGGTAAACAACGAACATTTTTGTCGCACATTGAAAACCGTGTGGGCTTTGACTTTCTCACCAAAGATTACAGAATTGACGGATGTTCATCTGAAAGACGGTTACAATGCAATCGCAACCATGCAAAATTTATGCAAATCGGAGTAACCGTCCCCGAGTTAGAGTCATTTTTCGCTTTGGAAGACCTCTTTTGAAAAAGGAATAGCTGTGTTGGCGGTATTGCGAGAAACTCGAGGTCTCTACTTTTGGAAAGTTCAAGCATTGGGCTATGCCGCCTAATAAGTTACTTGTCGCTGACTAGTTCCATTCTGGTCTCGGAAAGCATTGAAAAGTGCTGTTTTTGTTCAGATTTTCAAGTTTGAAAATGTAAAAACTTGAAACTGTTTAACGCGATCGGTTTGAAGTTCAAAATGGTACATCGATACGCTCTGGCACATGTTTGTTGCAAATTTCAGTCAATTCGGCCTGTTGGTTCTCTAACGGGAAGCTGTTTTATGCTAAAAACATTGATTTTCACAAAAATCCAAGATGGCCGCTTCCGAACAGTTTTTCAACGTCGTGTCATGATGTCGAATCAGAAGGTAAGCGAAATGCACCATCTTTCAAAATTTCGTATTTTTTCGTCAATCGGGTCTACGTTTTCTCTGCCAATTTGATGCTTTCGAAAACGTCTTTTTGCCTGTTGTCGCACCTGGATTGTGATGTTCTGGAATGTTCTGTAACTTCATAACTAACTTATTTGTTGGTCCGATGCCTCACGATTGTGTCGCAAACAACTTTGTAGCTCTATCTCTAACGGTTTTAGAGAAAAAGTTAACCGAGGGCAAACCAGTTCGCAGTAGACCTCCGTAAAATAATATTTTGTTGAAATTGTTCTCTGTTTGGGAAACAAAGAACAATTTCAACACTAGATGAAATTGTATTCACGAGTGAAGACAAGAGTATTTTAGAGAATAAAAAATTAAAATTGATGGCAAGTGGATTTGAACACCTGACCTGGCTGCATTGAATCACACACTCCACCAACTACTCCATCAACCACTCACTGGAAAAGGACAATATTAAGACTCTCAATATACTTAAACATTATGGTTAGTAGTAAAATTGTACTTGCAAAGACTTTTTACGTGAAAAAGACTTCCACCGCTGGGAATCGTACCTGGGCTCTTGAAACAACAGGTGCCAAACTTACCCATCGAGCTACAGAGACATGTTGTTGAAGATCAATCTAGTTTAGTACAAATTGACAATTGTTTCACGATAGCTTTATTTTTACAAAAAAGTGGCTTTTTCAAGTGCCCAGATGCTTTTTTGTGCTATGGCCAGACAAGCACACATTTCACAACTGCCAATGCAACATGCACTCCCGTTACTACATATACTCATGCTAACTTGGCTCCTCTCTTCTGAAATAGTTTTTTTTATGCGAAAAAGAAATCCCCACCTGGGAATTGAACCCGATCCCTGTCAACAGCAGGTCACAATGTTAACCATTTAGCCATCTAGCAATGCGGAATATGAGTCATAAGCAGCCTAACATAAAAAAGAAGGTGGTATGGCCTACATACAAAAAACTATTTTGCGGTTCGGACATCGCTAATTGGTTATCAAATATTCTCAATTTTTTTTCAGATTTGTTCAATTGGTCACGTGCATACTAGTTGCGGCAATTTTTTATAGGAGAAAAATTTTTCCGCGGTGAAAACAATAAATAACGAACATATTCATCACACATTGAAAACCGTGTGGGCTTTGACTCTTTCACCAAAGATCAGAAATTTGACGCATGTTCATCTGAAAGACGGTTACAATGCGATCGCAACCACGCAAAATTTATGCACATCGGAGTAACCGTCCCCGAGTTATGGTCATGTTTCCGTTTGGAAGACCTTTTTTGAAAATGGGATAGCTGTTTTGGCGGTATTGCGAGAAACTTGTAGTCTCTACTTTTAGAAAGTTCAAGTATTGGGCTATGCTGCCTAATAAGTTTTTTGTCGCTGACTAGTTCCATTCTGTTCTCGGAAAGCATTGAAAAGTGCTGTTTCTGTTTAGATTTTCAAATTTGAAAATGTAAAAACTTGAAACGGTTTTGTGCGATCGCTTTGAAGTTCAAAATGGTACATCGATACACTATGGCACATGTTTGCTGCAAATTTCAGCTAATTCGGCCTGTTGGTTCTCTAACGGGAAGCTGTTTTATTCTAAAAGTTGTGATTTTCACAGAAATCCAAGATGGCCGCTTCCGAACAGTTTTTTAACGTCGTGTCATGATGTCGAATCATTAGGTTAGCAAGATGCACCATCTTTCAAAATTTGGTATTTTTTCGTCAATCGGGTCTACGTTTTTTCAGCCATTTTGATGCTTTCAAAAACGATTTTTTACCTGTTTTCGCACCTGGATTGCGATGTTCTGGGATGTTCTGTAAATTCATAACTAACTTATTTTTTGGCCCGATGCCTCACGATTGTGTCGCAAAAGAATTTGTAGCTCTATTTATTACGGTTCTCGAGAAAACCTGGTCACAGTATTAGGCAGTTCGCAGTAGACCTCCGTAAAATAATATTTTGTTGAAATTGTTCTCTGTTTGGGAAACAAAGAACAATTTCAACACTAGATATTGATTTGTGTTTGCGAGCAAAAACAAGAGTATTTTAGAGAATCAATAATATGATAATAAAAAGATGATGTCGCATGGGAATTGAACACCTGTACTGACTGCATTATATCGGGACTCCACCAATTACTCCATCAACGTCTCATTGGAAAAAAATACTTTTGACACAGTCATTATTCCTAGACATTATATTAAGCGTTATAGTTTTACTTACAAACACCTTTCACGTGAAAAAAATTTTCCACTACAGGAAATCATACTTGTACCCTTGAAACAGCAGGTGACAACCTTAGCCATCATGCTATAGAGACATGTTGCTGATGTGCAATCTAATTTAGTAAAAACTGACAACTGTTTTTCGATAGCTTTTTTTTTTGCAAAAAAAGCAGCTTTTTGAAGCTGCCTTGATGCTTTCTTTTGCTGGAGCCACACAAACACACGCTTCACCATTGCCAATACAACATGCACTCCTGTTACTACATATATTCATGCTAACTTGGAACCTCCCTTCTGACAATAATTGTTTTTGGCAAAAAATAAATCCACACCTGGGAATCGAACCTGAACCCTTACAACAGCAGGTCACAATGTTAACCATTTAGCCATCTAGCAATGTTGAATGTGGTTCAGAAACAGCCTAACATAAGAAAGAAGGTGGTATAGCCTACATACAAAAAAATATTTTGGGTTCGAACATCGCTAAATACTTATCGAATATTTTCAATTTTTTTCAGATTTGTTCACTTTGTCGCCTGAATATTGTTTGTGCTAAAGTTTTGGGGGAGAAAAATTTTTCCGAGGTGAAAACAGTAAATAACGAACACTTTTGTCACACATTGAAAACCGTGCGCGCTTTGACTCTTTCACCCAAGATCTGAAAAGTGACGGGAGTAATTTTGAGAGAGGGTTACAATGCGATCGCAACCGTGCAAAATTTATGCAAATCAGAGTAACCGTCTTTGAGTTATGGTCATTTTTCCGTTTGGAAGACCTCTTTTGAAAATGGGATAGCTGTTTTGGCGACTTTGCGACAAACTTTTAGTCTCTACTTTTAGAAAGTTCAAGCATTGGGCTATGCTGCCTCATAAGTTACTTGTCGCTGACTAGCTCACTTTTGGTCTCGGAAAGCGTTGAAAAGTGCTGTTTCTGTTTAGATTTTCAAGTTTGAAAATGTAAAAACTTGAAACAGTTTTGTGCGATCGCTTTGAAGTTCAAAATGGTACATCGATACACTATGGCACAGGTTTGTTGCAAATTTCAGCTAATTCGGCCTATTGGTTCTTTATCGGGAAGCTGTTTTATGCTAAAAACTGTGATTTTCACAAAAATCCAAGATGGCCGCTTCCAAACGATTTTTCAATGACGTGTCATGATGTCGAATCAGAAAGTGAGCAAAATGCACCATCTTTCAAAAATTGGTATTTTTTCGTCAATCGGGTCTACGTTTTTTCAGCCATTTTGATGCTTTCGAAAACAATTTTTTACCCTTATTCGCACCTGGATTGCGATGCTCTGGAACATTCTGTAATTTCATAACTAACTTATTTGTTGGCCCGGTGCCTCACGACTGTGTCGCAAAAAACTCTGTTGCTCTATCTATAACGGTTCTTGAGAAAAACTTGACCGAATTCGGCAATGTCTGCGCGAAAGAAGAAAAAAAAAAAAAAAAAAAAAAATAATAAAACCAGGCAGAACAATAGTATTTTAGATTCTCTAAAATACTAACTAGATATTGATTTGTGTTTGCGAGCAAAAACAAGAGTATTTTAGAGAATAAATACCCCCCCAAAAAAACTAACACAGGATTTGAACCCCAGTACCTAACTAGTTAAGACACACACACAACCAACTACACCATTACACTCTCTATGAGGACGCACATTGAAACCACCTGAATAATGTTAAGCATCAGGGTCATCATTGAAAAGATATGTTTAAATATGTATCAAGTAAAAAATATACTCCACAACCGGGGATCGTACCCAGACCCTACAGGCAATAGGTCAAAGTGCTAACCAGAATGCCCATAAGCGTACTTGACAATTATATTGTTTTACTTGTCAATAAAAAGGGGCTTGATTTTCATATGTATCATACGACAGTTAGATTATTCATGCAAAGATCGAGGTTTTGCCAGCAAAGAGTGGTAACAGATGACCACTTTTCTAAAAGCCTGTTTAAGGGAAACTCTTCGGCGAAAAAAGTGAAGTGATCGGATCTTCGGTTCTCGAATTAGAGCCAAAATTTGATTTCGAGGTCCCATTTTCGAATTAGAATAGCTGTGTTGGCGATCATGCGATGACTTTGGAACGTCAAATTTTTGAAAGGCGCTGCATAGTTCTATGAAGTCAAATTTTCATTTTTCTTCTAACAGGTTTTGTTCTTGTTTGGGAAAGCGGTGAAAAGTAGTGTCTTTATTGAGATTTTAAAAATGAAAAATGGAAAAACTTGAGATGGTTTTGCATGATCGCGCTGAATTCCAAAATGGTACACCGATACGCTATTTCACACATTTGCACCAAGTTTCAGCTGAATTGGCTTGTTGGTTCTCTAACGGGAAGCTGTTTGGTGCTGAAAACGGGTTTTGCTTGAAAATCCAAGATGGCCGCTTCCGAACGACTTTTTAACATCGTGTCATGGTGTCGAATCAGAATGGTAGCGAAATGCACCATCTTTCAAAATTTCGTATTTTTTCGTCAATCGGGTCTACGTTTTTTCGGCCAATTTGATGCTTTTAAAAACAACTTTTTACCTGTTTTCGCACTTGAATTGCGATGTTTTGGAATGTTCTATAACTTTGTAAACCAACTTATTTTTTGTCCCGATGCCTATCAATCGTGTCGCAAAAAACTTTGCAGCTCTATCTATAACGGTTCTTGAGAAAAAGTGGTCACAGTATTAAGCAGTAAGCACTACACCTCCGTAAAATAATATTTTGTTGAAATTGTTCTCTGTTTGGGAAACAAAGAACAATTTCAACACTAGATATTGATTTGTGTTTGCGAGCAAAAACAAGAGTATTTTAGAGAATAAATACCCCAAAAAAAGAAGTCACACAGGATTTGAACCCTAGTACCTAACTAGTTAAGACGCACACACAACCAACTACACCATTACAATTTCTATGAGGAAACTCATTGAAACCACCTGAATGATGTTAAGCATCAGGGTCATCATTGAAAAGATATGTTCAAATATGTATCAAGTAAAAAAGGCACTCCACAAACAGGGATCGTACCCAGACCCTACAAGCAACAGGTCAAAGTGCTAACCAGAATGCCCATAAGCGTACTTGACAATTGTATTGTTTTACTTGTCAATAAAAAGGGGCTTGCTTTTCATATGTATCATACGACAGCTAGCTTATTCATGCAGATATCGAGGATTTGCCAGCGGAGAGTGGTAACAAATGACCACTTTTCTGAAAGCCTGTTTTGAGGGGAACTCTTTGGCGAAAAAAATAAAGTGATCGGATCTTCGGTTCTTGAGTTATAGCCATAATTTGATTTTTAGGTCCCATTTTCGAAATGGAATAGCTGTGTTGGCGATCATGCGATAACTTTGAAACGTCAACTTTTTGACAGACGCTGCATAGTTCTATAAAGTCAAACTTTCATTTTTCTTCTAACAGGTTTTGTTCTTGTTTGGGAAAGCGGTGAAAAGTAGTGTATTTATTGAGATTTTGAAAATGAAAAATGAAAAAACTTGAAAGGATTTTGCACGATCGCGCTGAATTCCAAAATGGTATACCGATACACTATATTACACCTTTGCACCAAGTTTCAGCTGAATCGGCCTGTTGGTTCTCTAACGGGAAGCTGCTTTGTGCTGAAAACGTGTTTTTCTTGAAAATCCAAGATGGCCGCTTCCGAACGAATTTTTAACATCGTGTCATGGTGTCGAATCAGAATGTTAGCAAAATGCACCATCTTTCAAAATTTGGTATTTTTTCGTCAATCGGGCCTGCGTTTTTTCGGTCACTATCATGCTTCGAAAAACGGTTTTTTGCCTGTTTTCGCACTTGAACTGTGATGTTCTGGAATGTTCTGTAACTCTCAAACCCACTTACTTTTTGTCCTAATGCCTATCAATCGGGTCGCAACAAAAATTGTAGCTCTATCTATTACGGTTCTCGAGAAAACCTGGTCACAGTATTAAGCAGTTCGCAGTAGACCTCCGTAAAATAATATTTTGTTGAAATTGTTCTCTGTTTGGGAAACAAAGAACAATTTCAACACTAGATATTGATTTGTGTTTGCGAGCAAAAACAAGAGTATTTTAGAGAATAAATACCGAAAAAAAAGAAGTCACACAGATTTGAACCCCAGTACCTAACTAGTTATAACACACACACAACCAACTACACCATTACACTTTCTATGAGGACGCACATTGAAACCACCTGAATAATGTTATGCATCGGGGTCATCATTGAAAAGATATGTTTGAATATGTATCAGGTAAAAAAGGTACTCCACAACCGGGGATCGTACCGAGACCATACAAGCAACAGGTCAAAGTGCTAACCAGAATGCCCATAAGGGTACTTGACAATTGTATTGTTCTACTTGTCAATAGAAAGGGGCTTGCTTTTCATATGTATCATACGAAAGTTAGACTATTCATGCAGAGATCGACGTTTCGCCAGCGAAGAGTGGTAACAAATGACCACTTTTCTAAAAGCCTGTTTTGAGGGGAACTCTTTGGCAAAAAAAGTAAAGTGATCGGATCTTCGGTTCTTGAGTTATAGCCATAATTTGATTTCGAGGTCCCATTTTCGAAAAGGAATAGCTGTGTTGGCGATCTTGCGATGACTTTGGGACGTCAAATTTTTAAAAGACGCTGCATAGTTCTATAAAGTCAAATTTTCATTTTTCTTCTAACAGGGTTTGTTCTTGTTTGGGAAAGCGATGAAAATTAGTGTCTTTATTGAGATTTTAAAAGTGAAAAATGAAAAAACTTGAGATGGTTTCACACGATCGCTCTGAATTCCAAAATGGTACACCGATACACTATATTACACTTTTGCACCAAGTTCTAGCTAAATCGCCCCGTTGGTTCTCTAACGGGAAGCTGTTTAGTGCTGAAAACGGGTTTTTCTTGAAAATCCAAGATGGCTGTTTCCGATCGATTTTTCAACATCGTGTCATGGTGTCGAATCAGAAGGTAAGCGAAATGCACCATGTTTCAAGATTTGGTAATTTTTCGTCAATCGGGGCTGCGTTTTTTCGGTCACTATCATGCTTTGAAAAACAGTTTTCGCCTGTTTTCGCACTTGAACTGTGATGTTCTGGAATGTTCTGTAACTCTCAAACCCACTTACTTTTTGTCCCAGTGCCTATCAATCGGGTCGCAACAAAAATTGTACCTCTATCTATAACAGTTCTCGAGAAAACCTGGTCACAGTATTAAGCAGTTCGCAGTAGACCTCCGTAAAATAATATTTTGTTGAAATTGTTCTCTGTTTGGGAAACAAAGAACAATTTCAACACTAGATATTGATTTGTGTTTGCGAGCAAAAACAAGAGTATTTTAGAGAATCAATAAAACTAAACATCTACATGGGAACTGAACCGAAACACCTATGTAGTAGAGACATACACCCAACCAACTACTCCATCAACCACTCACTGGAAAAGGACAATATTAACACAGTCAATATTCTTAAACATTGTAGTAAGTAGTAAAATTGTACTTGCAAAGACTTTTTACTTGAAAAAAACTTCCACCACTGGGAATCGTACCTGGACTATTGCAACAACAGGTGCCAAACTTAGCCATCGAGCTATAGAGACATGTTGATGCGCAATCTAGTTTAGTACCAACTGACAATTGTTCTGCGAGAGCTTAATTTTTACAAAAAAGCAGCTTTTTCAAGTGCCCAGATGCTTTTTTGTGCTATGGCCAGACAAGCACACATTTCACAACTGCCAATACAACATGCACTCCCATCACTACATATACTCATGCTAACTTGGCCCCTCTGTTCTGACAATACTTTTTTATGCGAAAAAGAAATCACTACCTGGGAATCGAACCCGAAACCCTGTCAACAGCAGGTCACAATGTTAACCATTTAGCCATATAGCAATGTTGCATGTGGTTCATAAACAGCTTTAGATAAAAAGAAAGTGGTATGGCCTACATACAAAAAAGTATTTTGGGTTCGGAGATCGCTAAATACTTATCGAATATTTTCAATTTCTTTCAGGTTTGTTCAATTTGTCACCTGAATACTGTTTGCACTAAAGTTTCGGAGGAGAAAAATTTTTCCGCGGTGAAAACAGTAAATAACGAACATTTTTGTCACACATTGAAAACCGTGTGGGCTTTGACTCTTTCACCAGAGATCAGAAACTTGACGGGTGTCAATCTGAAAGACTGTCATAATGCGATCGCAACCGCGCAAAATTTATGCGAATCGGAGTAACCTTCTCCGAGTTACGGTCGTTTTTCCGTTTGAGAGACCTCTTTTGAAAATGGAATAGCTGTGCTGGCGGTAATGCGAGAAACTTGAGGTTTCTACTTTTGGAAAGTTCAAGCATTGGGCTATGCTGCCTAAGAAGTTATTTGTCGCTGAGTTGTTTCATTCTGGTCTCGGAAAGCATTGAAAAGTGCTGTTTCTGTTGTGATTTTCAAATTTGAAAATGGTAAAACTTGAAACAGTTTTGTGCGATCGCTCTGAAGTTCAAAATAGTACATTGATACACTATGGCACATGTTTGCTGCAAATTTCAGCTAATTTGGCCTGTTGGATCTCTAACGGGAAGCTGTTTTGTGCTGAAAACAGGTTTTTCTTGAAAATCCAAGATGGCCGCTTCCGAAAGACTTTTTAACATCGTGTCATGGTGTCGAATCAGAATGTTAGCAAAATGCACCATCTTTCAAAATTTCGTATTTTTTCACCAAACGGTCTTTGTTTTATCAGCCACTTTGATGCTTGGAAAAACGATTGTTCTTCCGTTTTCGCACTCTAATTGCGACAATCCGGAATGTTCTGTAACCTCATAACTAACTCATTTTTTGGCCCGATGCCTCATGGCCATGTCGCAAAAAACTCTGTAGCTCTATCTATAACGGTTCTTGAGAAAAACTGATTAGAAATCGGCAAGATTTGCGCGAAAGAAGAAAAAAAATAATAATAATAATAATAAAACCAGCAATAACAATAGTATTTTAGATTCTCTAAAATACTAACTAGATATTGATTTGTGTTTGCGAGCAAAAACAAGAGTATTTTAGAGAATCAATGTTACAAAAAAGACACTCACAAATGAGAATTGAACCTCAGTACTTCCGTTTTAAATCCACACACTCAACTCTCTACACCACCACGCTTCCACTCATCAGCAATCCATCGCTAATCGTATGGTTCCTCAAGAAAGAGACCAATGCAAAACATTTTTCAAGAGAAAACATTTCCACACTTAGGAATGTAACTGAGAAATGGACAAGAGCAGTTCATCAAGTTTACCTTTGATGCATCTTGTAATGTGGACAGCTGAACATCAGTACCTGTTAATAAAAAGCAGTTTGGCCACAGGATTAATGATTACGCTACGAAATATTGATAGCATGACAGTCTACATTGGTAGCCATTAATAAAATATAATCTAGCTAACATTCTGTATCCTAAAATGTAAATTGAAAGTTGTCTGCTCCATGTTTGCTGTTAAAGTAGGAGAAGATTACTCCAGCCAACATATCATTTAATAATTACATACACACCCATTTTGCGTGTGGAAAACATTAAACCAGGTACTCGCAAGACCAAGTGAATGACAAAAATAAGTTACTTTCCTCGAAAGAAATCTGTCCAAAGTTTGTAATAGAAGTATGTATACACAATGGAATTGCTAACTGAACTAAAAGCCAGTCATTAGCATATGATTGCCTTTGGTGAAAAGCAGATATTCAGTGAGGTAATAAATGTAAAAACTTATTCTATGTAACAACGGACTTGGTTATGGAAACATTCATTTTAGTGCTTTACGCAACTCATTCCAAAAATATACACACACTTCTAATTGTGGTAATACAACTCTAGCAGAGTTTAAACCATGCTTGTTGACATTATAGAGGTTCCCTGTCTCTCTTTCCTTGATACCAAAACTAAGCGTTTTTAAAATGGTGATTGGGCCCTGTTATAGGATTTTGGGAGTCGTCTGCCACTTACCTTCATCGCATTCATTAGTAGACAACTCCAAGTAAGTTGAACATGCGATACAAAAAACCTGTGAGAACTTAACTTACGCCCTGGGTATGCCAGTTTTAAGAAATTGATAAAAAAGAAATCTTTTCATAATGAATTTAGAAGTATTTAATACATGTCAAAACTTCCATTGCAGAGAGGATAGCTGGCACGGATTATATTGCACTCGTAATCCATACGAATGATTGACAATTTCCATAACATATGATACAATTAGTCAAGCTGAGAAGATTAACCATCGGTAATACTCTATATACTCGATTCATCTGTATTTGAAATTATTGGCAGCATTGAACTTCAAAACCAACAAATATTATCAGTTATAAATCGATATCAGTAAAGAGATGATTGTTGGAGTTGTTTACTACTGCTACATAATGTACCAGAAGACAAAATGTAAGGGGTAACAACTCCTACAGCAAGAGCTAAATGTTTTTGCAAAAACACGATGCCTGTAAGATCAGAACGTTTGGTGACTACAAATTGCAAGCAACAAAAGCTGTATCATGTCAAATGGTAACAACAACGAAGCAAAGAAGGACACGCAGTACAATAATCCCGTGGGCTGGACTGTCACTTGAATGGTTCTTGCTTCAACTACTGTCAGCTGCAACAAACAAATCAGCTGATGTTTAATGGCAACAAATGCTCAAGTAATGGACGCAACATTTTATCATTTGCATCAAACATTGATAGTCAAAAACTTTTTCACAATTAGGAGCCAATGATGGTTTGAAGTGTGGAAGACTGACAGTAATTATAAAAATATTAATAAAAATATAAAATAGTAAGTAATTGGTCATCGATACGGATTCAATGCTAATAGTATTGTCAACGACACATGGTGACATGATACGGCCAAAGATAGACCGAGTTGTACAAAAGAACAATGAATACTCCACATAGTATATGTCTATGTTTAGGTCAATAGAATAGGCCTGAAGTTGCCGTGGACATTCAACAATTGAATTAAATGAGAGAGGAAAGAGCGCACACTACACTCCATACATACATGACAGCAACTGAAACTGTATGAGTCAGTGAAAAGTCACCACAAATGTAGTGCAAGTTTTCCAAAATTGCACGGTGAGCAGACAACTCCCACTAATTATGCACCACATCAGTTTCCACTAGTTACACCAATGGAAGAATGTGAAAGGCTAAGGTTAGAATGTGTTTGGTTACATGAATAGTCAACTGACACAAGAAAATTGTAAGAAATGTGGAATTAGCTTTGTCGCCATAAAACAATGTGTTACATAGCAGACAAGATGAGAAACTAAAATTCAAGATAATACTGTGACTTATCACAAAGTACAAGTACGCATTGGTCAGCAGTAGTAATACCCAAATGAGTGCTAGCTAGCTATATGTCCGTAAAATTTTTTGTTACAACCTGCTGTACATAAACTTGTTGCATTTCAACAATAATTGATAGACAAAAGTTAAAGAGCTAGAAATTGATGCAATCATATCGTAGCTTTTCTAGTAGGCAATGGTTAGAATAGGAATAAACAATGTTACATTATATAGCACACAGACAGGAGAGCAACAACTACAATTTCTCAAAATAGTCTATTAGGTTGCAAAGTCTGAAGTTGTTTGCTCCTGGCACAGATAGACAACTCCAAAAAAACAAAAACAACCGTAAGAGGTTGTTATCTTTGTTTGCTGTAACCATGGCTATTTGACTTTTGGTTTGAGATGATAAACCACAGTTCCATTCTCTAGATGTTAACCTTTCTGCAGCAAAAGTGAGAATAAAATAAATAAAACGATTCAGACATTGTTACTGCTAATTGTTATTTATCCATAGTTTTCAGGATGTGTCCTCCACAAACCCACATACATAGGCCATGTACCACACACAGGAAAGAATACCCTCAAGCAATCAGTTTTATAAACACAAAAAGGGCATTTAGAATGATCAGATAAATAGAGACAGCCTCACCTCTATAACAAGCTGTTAGATTTTGTGTGCTCTTTATGGCAGTGTAAACAGTTGCAGTATTTGATGATGTCAACAGATCCCTCAAAGCTACAAAAGGTGGCCTAATGCCATCACATGCTGATACGCTTGTATGGTTTGACTGGCTCCACTTCGTCGTGTATTTCTATAACCGAAAGTGTAACAGGATGTAACTCTTTGTGTTCCATAGCACAGAACAACCAGGGGAGTCCATAGTTCAACAGGCACGTGACAGTAACAAAGCCATAACTAATTACCCACAGCATTAGCATGGTATACATCAGTATATGGGGGACAGTTGAGAGCAGACAACTTCTGTATATATAACAATTACAGGTTTTTGTAGATGCATCAGCTATGAAGGCATTACATAACTCAAATGCGCTGACAGCAGCTACTCATGGCAATTTGATTGTTTTAACAGTTTTACTCACTCATAACTACATATTACTAACTCATAGATGTGTCAGCAGTCAACTCTAATCAATAGAGTATACCAAACAATAGAGCGCGAGGTGAACAAATAGTATGGTCTACTCATACTTGCTAGGCACAGAACTGTTGCATGAGGGGAAAACAAATAACTAAAATTGAGGTTAGTTTTGGGACTGAAACACAAGACTGTAACTACATATTCACTCAAGTCGTTGCAGCTGGACAAAATCAGAAAAAAAAACATGGATGCTCACTCAAAGTCTCTCTAATTTACGACGATTAAGTTTTTGCTACATTACTTGGCCTCACCAAAAACGATACCATTGAAGACAAAAACACAAAGCTTGATATGAGCTACATGTTGTATGTTGTTTTGGAGAAAATAATTACACATCCATACCTTCATGTTGTGGCTGATGTCATCCAGTCATAGACGGACACTCACATATGTGGATACAGCAAGTTTAGTCTCTGACATAATCCACACATCAATAGAGTTCACAAATGTGTCATCGAGCTGATACAACGGCAGGTTTTGAGGGAGTGACCACATATGCAACAGTGGATATCATTGTCAGACCTGTGAAAGGGTATAAGAGTTTCTTTATGAAATTAATGCACTAAATACTATTATTTATCATATAATTTCGCAAGATCAGCCGTGTGTGAGCATAGCGTGTTCTCATGTTCTGCTCTAATCATTTGCAATGAACGACAAAAAAAAACGTTGGACATAATGCACAAAAAGTAGAACTCAGTGAAAATTACTCGACTGAACTATATTCAATGCTCAGCCTGTAGCTTCAGCGCAAGGGCAACAGTCTTAGACCACCCAAGCAGACAGAAATGACAACAAGGTTTTTAGGAGCTTTTTGATCCAGTGCCAACACAGGTAAGTAAACAAGGTGTCAAAAACATATGCAATACAATAACAGAACCGTGCAAGCATTGCAGTGTTAATAGATCTCCCAATGTATTGTAGAGTGTATCAAGTATTACTATATAATAACTGTACAAAAAACTGATAAAATGATTGCTGGTGACAGCAAGTCATCAGCTACCAATAAAACAACAGCTCCGGAGTGAATGGAGAATGGTCTAAAGAGAATGAAAAAAATTGACATTGCTGCATGGTATTGTGTGCAGCTGATTGCTAGGAACAACTACTACTAGTAACTACTACTTCATACTAGGCCATCCATTGAAATATGACTCTTAGGCTGCTGCATAACAAACATTGGCTAAAAAAACAAGCCAACTGAACCTGCCCAAGAAAATTTTCCAAGATGCGCAAAGATGACAAGTAAGTTTCAGCTGCCAGTTTTGACACGAAAAAAATGAGAAAACATCGCAGAGCCACCAATTTATCACTAACACAGTAAATGTTACATAGAAACTAACACAAAAGAACAATCTATGATGCATTGTTACTTGCTGTGAGAAATACCAACAATCAGCTGATAACAATAACATCTAACATAGCTGCAGCTAACTGCCTGTGACCAACAATAGTAAACAACAATATATATAAAGCATAGTGTGAGCAGTTGAGACACTGCGATTCAGTAAGAAATTAATCTAGCTCTGGAACAACTTGAATAAATCTGAAGGTATTTCGTAAGTAGAGCGAAGAAAGTGACTTTTTTCAATATATGATCAATTATGACAGCCCCCCATGCTTACATCAGCATTAAAGAAAGAAAAATCAAGTATGAGAAGATCCCCATAAATTATACTACACACCGCATATCACTTGACATGAGCTACATGTCCATAACACGCTGTATTACATGTGGAGACAACAATAACATACCCATATCTTCATCTCATGGCTGAATACATCCAGTGATGCACAAACACTGGCATCTGTGGAGGCTGCAAGTTCAGTCTATGACACAATCCACACATCAATAGAGTTAACAAATGTTTACCAAACTGATCCAGCTGCAGGTTTTGAGGTAGTGGCCATATAACAGCCGACCTACAAAATACCGTAAGAGTTAGTTTGGCAACTGACGTTCATATCATCCACTTGGAGATGATCAGCTTTGTGTGACTATGGCACATTCCGCGTACAGTGGTGTATAACATCGCAATAGCAGTGTTTTACATACCGCACAGTGATACATGAAACAAACCTGCAGAACTGATATGACAAGATATTGTATTGGATGCAAGTGTAGTAGCCTACAGATGCACGCTGAGAAAGACCACCCAAGTGACACAAGCTTTTTTGAGCTAGTGCCAACACAGGTAAAAGTTGACAGGTGTCAAGTCAGATGCTCATCAACACTTCAACGATACAGACCTCCTAATACAACGCTAAACTATATTATAGTATATTGTAGATCCAGTATTCTTGAGTACTGTACAACCAACCAACCGAACTGAGGGATGCCTCGCAAAAAGTCAGCGGCCAGCAAGGCAACAGCCAAGCGTAGACAGAGAAAGCTGATGCAAGCGGAGACTACTGCCGACAGCAGCAGCGCTGACATAGAGGTTTTGGAGATTGCTACAAGCACTGAAGCAGTTACACCACCAGCTACCGTTGCCTCCAGCCTGCCCGTGAGCCCAGCTGTGTGCAGTGAGACGGCATCAATCTCTGAGGTACCAATTCCACCAGGTACAGCTATATCTGACGCGCCGATAAGCTCAGTTATGTGTACTTTTCATCAAGGTCATGGTCAATTTGGTATTGCAGCTGGCAAACAGTGTATGCCCACAGCTTATTGTGCGATTGCGATTAATCGTTTTTGTGTGAGTGCGGATGAGTGGAGTGGGAATACGATAGAGTTGATTATAGTAGAAGGTTCGTCATTGTATATAGAGTATAAGCCAGTTAGTTTTGAGTACTTTAACCCCGAAGACTTGCCAGCAAACTTTTTAGTATTTGATATGAATGTTCGTAGAAGAGTATTTATTGATGGGTATGGTGTAATAGAGTCTAGGTATAATGCAGAATATAACGCATCGAAGATATGCACAGAGCTGACCAACATATTCAATAATGAGAGTGAGCAATTCTCTAAAGGGGTGTTGCTCACCATACAATCATACACAACAGCAATATTAAAAACCAACACAGGATATCAAGTGCTCGACACGCATGCAAGAAATAGGTCCGGTCAACCAGCGACAGATGGCCGTGCAGGTTTATACAAGTTTAACAATTTAGGGTCTGTAGCCGCATACATAGTAACAATTAGGTACAAACTTTCCAATGCACCAGAGGAACCCTATCATTTATGTGGGGTTTTAATGGAGCGAGTAGCAAATGAGTTAGAGCCACCATCAATAAGTGCAATTACAGTAACAGCAAGAACTGACATAGGTAGCAATAAAAACACAAGTGTAACATATGCAAGTGTTGTACAGAATGGTATAACAAAGAATAATGCAGGAACAAAATATAGTGCTAACAAATGTATTATAAGTGAACATAGCTTGAAAAATCCAGAAACAGCTAATCAGCCATCACAACCAAAAGGAATTAAACGGACGAATGACAACCAGAATGTAGAAACTGACGTTGGATCAAAGAGGAAGCATGTGTTACATGAAGAGGGCAGGAAAAGTACAAGCGCAATAACAGTATCCAGTAAATCAGTGGAGTCAACAGCTACAAAACGCAAAAACAGCTACAAAGACAACGCAGAATACAGAGAAAGAGTTAAAGCTAGGTCACGTGAGACATATGCAAAAAACAAGGCACACAGAGAGAGCAAAAAATTAGAGAGTATACATAAATATGCTAGTGATGATAAACACAGGGATATTGTTAAATTGCAGAGTAAAAAGAGTTATGCTACCGATCAAAGGCATCGCATGAAAAAAATATTAGAGGGTAAAATAAAATACGCCAATGATGCTAGTTATAGAGAACACCTTATCGCAAATGGTAAATACAAATATGCAGATAATGATAGTTACAGAGAACACTTAATGGCACGAAGCAAAGACAAATATTCACAAGATGAGAGTTTCAGAGAGAGTGTGATGGCACGAAGCAAAGACAAATATTCACAAGATGAGAGTTTCAGAGAGAGCGTTATGGCACGAAGCAAAGACAAATATTCACAAGATGAGAGTTTCAGAGAGAGCGTTATGGCACGAAGCAAAGACAAATATTCACAAGATGAGAGTTTCAGAGAGAGCGTTATGGCAAGAAGCAAAGACAAATATTCACAAGATGAGAGTTTCAGAGAGAGCGTTATGGCACGAAGCAAAGACAAATATTCACAAGATGAGAGTTTCAGAGAGAGCGTTATGGCACGAAGCAAAGACAAATATTCACAAGATGAGAGTTTCAGAGAGAGCGTTATGGCACGAAGCAAAGACAAATATGCACAAGACGAGAGCTTTAGAGAGAGCGTGATTGCAACTGGAATAAGAAGTTATAGTACACGCAAAGAGCGCTTGTCAAATATACAAAATGCAATCAACTCTTTTAGATTAGAATCTGCAAAAAGTCCAACATTTGTATGCTGTGTATGTGATCGTCTGTTGTTTGACACTCAAATAAAAATATTTAAACGGCACTTGTACGCGCACGCAGATTTGGTAGCACGCTGTGTTAATGATAATTATTTGCACGCTAATTGCGGAGGTTGCGGGGAGAACTGTAAGGGTCACCAATATATTTGTTATACTTGCAGTAATCACATAAGCGCTGGGAGACTTCCACCCCAGGCAAAAGTTAATAATATGTATTTAATTGAAAGAGCTGATCATTTTCAATCAATGAATTCACTCGAACAGCAATTGATATCTTTATACTTGCCATTTGAAAAATTAGTTACATTAGTGAGAGCTGGTCAAAAAGCTATTAAAGGACCTGTAATTTGTGTTCCGTCTAATTTGCGAGCAGTTGCCAATGTTTTACCACAGCCATTAGGAGAATCACTGCTAATTCCTATTAAACTAAAACGTAAGCTAGTATATAAAGGTTATACAGACTACCAAATTGTTGATGTTGCAAAGATTAATAAAGCATTGGATAATTTGAAACAAATCAATCCTTTCTATAGCGAGGTGGAGGTAAACACATCATGGTATGATACTGTTGCACAGAGCACCAATCTGTTGAAAGATTGTGTTATTAATAATAATGATCCTGTGGTTGGCGATGAATGTGTGACTGAAGATGACTGCGCTATAGAAGAATGTGTGATGGATGACTCTGGTGTGTTAAATAGAACAGACAATGAAGCGGCTGCAATTATTGATGGAAATGTTTTAGATTCGTGCTTACAACCTATAGATCTAGTTAATGAAATAAATATTGATAATATTGATTCAGTGGCAATTGCCCCCGCCGAAGGTAATAAACCTATTAGCTTGCTTAGTGATAATTATATTGAAGCTAAATCTTTTTCTGCACTGTTTCCTGATGGAAAAAACACATTTGATCAGCACAGAGAAGTTAGAATCACTAGAAATAAGTATTACAATGCACGATTATTTTCAGTGGACACCCGCTTTGCTTCCAACACACAATATATATTCTTTGCCCAATACGTATATGAGATAGAGCAATTGCTTTCTAGTATTTCCATTAATTTGAGAAAAGGATCAAATGCCATAAATATAACTCGTAATATGTTGCTAGATTCCGAAACGCTAAGAGGTATTCTTAAGTCTGACCAAGGGTTCAAGTTTTTCCGCACAGTGAGGGGGTCACCAGAATTTTGGAAGAAAACAATGAATGATTTATTTGCAATGCTTAGGTGTCTCGGTCTTCCTACCTGGTTTGTAACTTTTTCAAGCGCCGAATTAAGTAGATGGACTTGTCATTTAGGAGCTATTTTGAAACAATCTGGTAATTTTTTTTCAGAACAAGACATTCGTTCGATGGATTACAAAGATAAATGCAAAGTATTAAGGTCTAACCCAGTAACTGCAATAAGGATGTTTTATCATAGGGTAGAATTGTTTTTTAAACACATTTTGCTAGGGCCAAGTAATCCTATAGGAGAGATTGTAGATTATTTTTATAGAGTAGAATTTCAAGCTAGGGGAGCACCTCATTTGCACTGCTTATTTTGGGTAAAGGGTGCACCTAAATTGAATAAAGACTCGCACGATGTTGTTGTTGATTTTATAGATAGGTATGTATCGGCAACACTGCCAGACAAAGACACCGATCCAGAACTGCACGAGTTAGTCACCAATGTCCAAACGCACAGTAAAAATCACTCGGCATCATGTAAGAAGGGCAAAAATAAAAAGTGTAGATTTAATTTTCCTAAACCTGTATCAAATATGACGTTTATTGTTGAGCCATCAAATGAAACAACTGCTTCTAATAAAAACAAAGATGATGAATTGTTAGTTAGGTTGCACGATTTGCTAGAAAAGGGAACTGAAGGAAATGCCAATGACGAACTATATAGAGAAAGCGGTTTTGATAACTTTGCGCACTTTCAAGAGACTATGAGATTATTAACAAAGAGATCAGCTGTTATACTTAAGAGAAACTCTAGTGAAACTTACATTAATAATTATAATGAGCACCTGTTGAGAGCTTGGAATGCCAACATAGATATTCAGTATGTTATAGACCCTTATAGCTGTATTATGTATATTGTATCGTATATCAGTAAGAGTGAGAGTGAGTTAGGAAATATCTTAAAGAATGCTCGTGATTCACTGGTTGAGGAGGGTAAGGACTTAAATACAGCTAGGCAAATGAAGGCTTTAGGTCATAAGTATTTTACTCATAGAGAAGTATCCGTACAGGAAGCAGTGGTAAGATTATGTGGTATGCATTTAAAACAATTTAGTAGAAAAATAATTTTTGTACCGACTAATGAAGATGATATGAGAATGAGTGTACCTATTAACCAAATCAATAAAATAGCTAACGATGATGATGATGACGATGTTGTTGATGGAGAAACCAAAAAAGTTTGGATGACATCCCTATACGATAGGTACTGCTCTAGACCTAGAGATGAGTTATTTGAAAGTATGTGTCAGGCTCGTTTTGCTTCAGATTATAGAGTACTTAGTAAATCAGAAGTAGGTAAGAGTATTAACAGTGAGAATGTGTATAGATTGGAGAATGATTGTGGTTATGTGATGAGAAGAACGAAAAGTAAGTCTGCAGTAATTAGGTATACAAGGTTTTCTGAAGAGTCCAACTCTGAAGAATATTATTTGACTCTTCTTAAATTGTACTTGCCGCACCGAAACTTAAAACAACTTAAACCTGATAATTATGATACTTATAGAGAATTTTATGAATTTGCTTCTGTTAAAATATTTCTATCTGATCCACCGATGAACGTTCGCGATATTGTCAAAGCTAATCAAACGTATAATGATGAAGGTAATAATAGTAGGCTTTTTGATGAGGCGTGGGAGCTGTTAAGATCGGACGCTAATTTAGAGGACGCGTGGGCATTGCTAGCGCCTAATACTGAGTTTGACCGCCAAAACCAGATTTGCGAGCGTGAAGACGGCGCCCGCGATAACTTGGAAGAAAATGATGTCGTATTACCAGAACTTGATACCGCTAACAGAAATGCCACCAATAACCTTTGCGCTTTTGAGTTGTTGACTAATAACATTAAACCTTTGATGCGATCAATGAATGAAAAACAAAAAGAGATATTTTACTATGTAAGAAACTGGTGTCTTAACGTAAAACGCTGCCGGCGCGCTTCTTCTCCTTTTCACATCTTTGTCACTGGTGGTGCTGGGGTAGGCAAATCACACATTATTAAATGCATTTATCACATGTCGCACCATATTTTAAGAGATAGTGAAGCACCCGATGATGTAACGGTTTTGCTCTTGGCACCTACTGGCACAGCTGCACACAATATATCTGGTCACACAATTCATTCTGCACTTAAAATACCTGTAATCACTGCAGCACACTATCAACCATTATGTTCTGATACGTTAAACACACTGAGAGCTGTTCTCGAAAATGTAAGAATAATAATTATTGATGAAGTATCAATGGTGAGTCCGAGGCTGCTTGAGTATGTGGATGGAAGGCTGCGGCAATTGAAAGGTGTGAGTCTGTCCGATGAATCAATGTGTTTTGGTGGAGTGAGTGTGCTTGCTGTGGGGGATTTCTATCAGCTGTCCCCTGTCAGGGCGACAGCATTAGTTATCCCCAAAATGTGCTATGGTAATGCTTTGTTTAGGGACAATTTCATGTGTGTTGAGCTGAATGAAGTGATGCGACAGAAAGATGATGCCTTATTTGCAAACGTATTAAATAAATTACGAGTTAAGCCAAAGCGTGCAAAGTTGGATATAGAAACTGCTACTATGTTATCCAGCCGAGTTGATATTTCACTACTACCAGATGATGCTTTGCATGTCTACGCTACAAATAAAAAGGCTGAAAGTTATAATAGAGTTAAATTAGATGAAGTTTGTACTGTATTGTATTCCATTGATGCGTATGACTATCTTAAAAATAAAACTAGTGGTACATTATCTAAACTTACTAAAAATAAACCAGGCACCTCGAATGATCTGCCCTCCACACTTAACATAGGGATAGATAGTAGAGTTATGTTAACCAGGAATATTAATGTAGAAAATGGTTTAGTAAACGGAATATTTGGTACTGTAGTTCATGTAGATTTAAATAATAGCGATATAGTAGAGAAAATATATGTAAAGTTTGATAGCGATAGGGTTGGATTAGGTCTCGATCCTGTAATACCACCAAACGTTCCAAAGAACACTATGGTCATTACAAGATTTGATGCTGTGTTAGAAAAATCAAAACACATAACCCGACGTCAGTTTCCTTTGAAACTGGGTTGGGCAGCAACTGTACATAAGACTCAGGGTATGACACTTGATAAAATGGTTTTTGATATGCATGGAACATTCTTACCGGGCCAATCGTATGTTGCTTTAAGTAGAGTATCTAGTTTAAATGGATTATATATTAAAAACTTAAAATCAGAATACATATACATGGACGAAGAAATACATAATAGTTTGAAAGACCTTAAAAAATTGGATTTGAGTTTATTTGCAAGAAGTAATGCATTTATTGGGTTACATAACGTTCAAGGATTGCGTAGTAAACTTGATGACATTAATAAAACTTATTCCTCTAATTATGAAGTAATTTGTATAACTGAAACTTGGCTATCACCAACTATTAATGACTCGACTGTGAATATCCCTGACTTTAACATCTTTAGAACGGATAGAGACCAAGAAGACCATAACTGTGGAGGCGGTGCTTTAATTTATGTTAAAACTAACTTAAGTGCTAGTAAAGTTGCGATTGACTCAACTGTTGATAATATTGAAATTATTTTAGTAAAACTGACCCAATGCAATATTAATTATGTTATTGGTTGTGTTTACCGTTCCCCTAGGTTAAGTATTAGTGCCTGCATCCGTAACCTTAGCGCTTTAATAGATAAAACTGAGAGTCTACCTAATATAGATAGTATAATTATTGCTGGAGATTTTAATGAGAACCTACTTTCTGATGCGCGTCATAGTATTAAACTGTTCTTCGAAGATAGAGGATTTACACAACTAGTTACATCACCTACGCATATTAGTGGTAGTTTATTAGACGCCGTGTATGTTAAAAGCCAATTAGAAATTAATACAAAAGTAACGCCTATATATTTTTCTGATCATGATCTGGTAGATATTGTAGTGAGTAACAAATAACTTTTATTGATAAATTATTTATTCAATCGTATTTAACGTATGTTTATCACATACTAACGTATTGTAATGTTATTTTTTATCAGTATCCAGCTTATGATAGTATGTATTATTTAGGTATAATATCATATCAATGTAATGTTTTACTGACAAAGTTTACTGTAATAAAAATAGTATAGAAATAGATAATGTGCAATTGGTGACTTGGCATAGATGTTCCGTTATTAATGCAAAGTGTTTGCTCTATGTGCTCTACATTTGTTGTAACTGTAGTTATTCTGTAGTGTAATTGCTTTTGTAGTGTGTGTGGATGCATGAGTGAATGATAAGCTGTGGTAGATGGATTGTCGAAAGGTACAAGCTTCGTTTGGTCAGCACTAGGGTGAATAGGAGGAATAGCAATAGGTAGTTAGCCACACCACAAACGTTTTTCTAGCGGTTCTGGTATGTCCAGTTCCAACTATTTAGGTAGGTAGTGGAGGTAGCATAGGACAAGGATGAGACTTTTTCTAGAGGTTCTGGTATGTCCAGTTCCAACTTAGGTGATAGGTAGTTAGGTAGATTAGGCTAGTTAGTTGGCCATTCGGTGTAAATACCCTAGACTTGAATAGGACCATGAACTTTTTTTGAGATTGTACAACTGGGCTGAAAGCCGTTCCCCTGGCTTCTTCATTATTTCCTGCATGTATTAACCCTATATCCAGTTCTTTGTAGGAACCGCCAAATGACCTTGGGAAGGGATGGCACATTAACATTGTGACGTTATATGGCTCCTGGCGACTCGCGTCATTAAATAATGAGAACGCAGTTGGATGCTGGCCGCAAGGCGCTGTGGAACAAGCATCGTTTTATAAGCTTTTGTAGGTGAGACGATTGAGGAAAAGTGGCAGTGAAATAATTCATTCAGAGAAGGTAGCAGTGAATTTATCAATATGGGAATGTGATGTGACGGATAACGTATCATTACCATGGACCATGCAATACAGACGACAAGCGAATGACGAAGGTATGAGTATTGTCACAAATAGTTCTCCTACACAGCGCGTAATGTTATTGAGCTTGCTTCGACATTTATTTATAAAGTGATTGTTAATATGAATACTAGCAATATTATGTCGCTGGCTTAGTAGTGAGTAACGGGTTTTTATCACTGAATGACTACAACAATTTTCCTTTCATTTGCAATATTATTCAAAGTCTTAAAATTATTTCATGATCATCGCTGCAAACGTAATTAATATTATCAGGCCTAATTAACCGCAATAACGGTGACTATTACATACCGAAATGGTTATAAAGATTATAATGTTTATCATTTTAGAAAGTTGTTAGAGTAAGTACTAACCGAGTGACACCAATGGCTGAACCGTTCAATTTGTTGGCATTAATGACTCTCGCACTCTTGCTACTGCACCCAAAACAAAAAACAACGTGAGGGCGACAATAATCATATTGGGTAAGTGAAATAGATACAACAATAAATAATAATACCTTGTTATTAGTTGGTAATAACTAATAATAGAAGTCAATATTATATAATAATGCATAATACATATTGAATGTAATAATAATAATGATAATCTCACACTCTTTCTGTGATAATTTATTTAGTGGTAATAGAGGTAGATGTAGTAATAGCAAGTGGTAGGGAGTAGTAGTAGTAATAATAGTGGTAGTTAGTTAGTAGGTAGCTATAGTAGTAGTAGTATTATTAGTACTACTTACTATTTTCCAATAAATAATCATAAAAATAATCAAATGATAATAAATAATAATAATAATAAATATTATTATTATTTATTATATACACAAACAACATACATGCATTGTGGATACATACATACATAAATAACCACATTTAATGTGGTTGTGTATGAATGTTGTTGCTGTATTATGTATGTATGTTGTTTGTGTATACAATAATTATAATAATAGTATTTATTTATTATTACCATTATTATTATTATGATTATTATTTATTATTTATTATTGATTTGCTGTTGATATTATTATTATTATTATTATTATGTGTCTGAAACAGTGTTTGTTGTCTCTACAAAAAAATATAATTTTTTTGCCATTTATTTCACCTTTGGAGCACAGGCGGCCCCAATCTACAGGCCTGGAGGCTGAGGATGGTGTATTATTATAATTATTTGAGTGAGTAAATATTAAATATTATAATAATAATAATATATTAATCATCATCATAATTATTATTATGATGATGATTAATTATATGACTGGAATTTAATGTTTAGACAATTATTATGGTATGACAGAAAATGTGACCAAACGTTGACTTTTGTTCTATTCCAAAAATGTAAACGGTAATGATGATAATGCGTTATTGCTATGGCGCCAAATGTGAATTCAATAACAACAAGCGATTCCACTTTGTACACTTGTTATTTTTTTTAATCATTTCACACAAGATTGATTATTTGATTTCACATGATGCTGCTCAATAATTTTGTTCAATTCTTCTCCCCACACCTAAACTTTTCTACTTCTCTAAAACCCTTACAAAGTAAAATCAATCATTTCTGTTTGTCTATTACTGTTATTATTATTTTAATCATTATTATTTGTATTATCTACTGCACTGCACACTCCCCTACATACATCATCATAACCACTTTTTATTATAATTAATAGAAGCAGAAGAAAGAGGATGACATGATGATGGTTGGTGGTGGTGGTGGTGGTTGGCCTTTCAGCCTATGTATGGAGACACCTTGCAAAACTACAGTCACTAACATAGATTCATCTTTACTGGACACAACATGAGACTGCTTTCATCATGATTGTCATAGTAGTATACGGACTGCCAACACACACAGGCTATGATGATGATGATCGTCATTCCATAGATTCTCATAATGATGATGAGGCTGTACTGCTCCATCATCCAACCATGAGCCCATCATCTGCTATTACACTCAGCAACAAGGCAAAAAGTCGCCATCCATCCATGTTGAATAAACTGAGTAAAATGAGATCACTGTAAACTATTAGGGGTGAGTAATTGCTTAGTTTGAAGGCGATTGTTGTTGTTTGTATGATGATTTTGATGGGATGTTGACCATTTTTTTTATAGCAATATTTATTGCTGTAAAACTATCAAAAGTAATAATAATAATAATACTTATCTTGTGTGGGGATGTGCTAAAACATTATGTGAAGGGATTACAATGTGAATGTTTTCTAAATTGAAGTTGTCTCACTTGATTCTCAATTTTGTTAAAAGTTGCCCCCTCTTTCTCAATAATCCCGATAAAGGAAACAACTCCCAATTGTCTGGTCATTATGTCACCAAATGCAGTCAGAGCGACGTGTCAGTCAAGCTTCCAAATTAAAGATACCAAAAATTAACAATCAACTTTAATCTGGTAGCAGCTGTTATTGGTAGATATGTAATAAACTACTAAACATAACCCCAACATCCCTGGAGTGGTGAAAAATGAGTGACTGAAGTAAGAGTGAGCGGTGATGTGTCGTTAGACTTATATCCAGAAGTAACACTGAATTAGTATTGTAGATACTCTACCAGATGTTAAAGTAAGAGAAGTGAGACTAACCATAAGTGCAGCTTCTTGACATCTATCCACCTCAATAACTGGACTACGACCATCATTGCTGACGAAGCAAGGCCTTGAGGAGCTGATACAACTAAGTAAGTAGTGCTCTCATTGTTAAACATCCAGTTTTATGCGCACATCAATAGTGAACTTTCTTATTGCCTTTTGCTGGCTGTGAAAAGCCTATTAATAGTTGGGTTGATGAGAAGTAATCTGTTTATGTGATGTTCTAGGAAGTGCATTAAGCTAATAATTTTCATTGTAGGTACATGCAGACTCAAAGTAAACTTGAGGAGTTGATCATACAAGTAAGTAACCACAAATGTTAGACCTAAAGTTTTATATGCACATCAATAGTGAGTAAGGCTACAATTGCAGTATTTTCATTGCATTTTGTTGTAAAAAACTATTATTGGTTGATGGGACAGTAGTCTGCCACTATTGTGTCCTGTATATATGTTGCCTTTTCAACAATAATTGGTTAATAATTTTCATTGTAGGTACAGACCCCAAGTAAACTATGTCATTACAAAGAAATGTAAGTAATAAAATTGACTTTCGTAAATGGTATAAAAACCTACTTGTTTATCCTTGTCCTGTCTACTCTTTCCTTTAGGTTTAGTTGGTGATTGCTAGTAATGTGCCCATCCCATTATCTAATTGTACCGTGTGTCACTGTAATAACATAGAAAGGGTATTGTGTGTCGTAGTTTGTTAGTCTGTTAGTAAGTAAGCTACTCTGTTGTAGAGACTGCAGACAGTAGAGACTGCAGTCGGTAGAGACTGCAGACAGTAGAGACTGCAGACAGTAGAGACCGCAGACAGTAGGGACTGCAGACGGTAGAGACTGCAGACAGTACAAGTGGGTAGCATTTGGTGAGAGCAATGCGAGGATACAAACTTGTGCTGTAATTTATGCTGTGAGTTGTACAAAGTTGATGTCAAGTACAAGAGTAATGCGAAATTGGCCCAGTGCTAAGCTAAAAGTATATTTTTTGTGTTTACTGCTTGCAGCTATTCACATGGGAGTTATCTCCTCGATAATGCATTGAAGGAGGAATTGGTTGCTGGCACATCAGCTATGCTTGGCCTTGTTTGGTAGTTAAGAAAGAAAAACTACTTCAGTTGACTGATACCCTGTTGCTACCTTGCTGATTACCGTACATGTAACGTACTTCCAGCGGATGACTGTATGGTAGATTGTTACTTGTACCTCTGGCTACACTGTGGTACTTTATTGGTGAGTGATTGCATTGTATTATTGAGTGTTAAGTATCCATCTTCTTGTAAGCAATATGATATCGAAGTACATGACTGGTGTAGAGAAATTGACTGGTAATTAACCATGTGCAAAATTGTTAGATAATAATGTAGTAGATGTGTGTATGATAGTAGATATGTGTATGATATCCCCGTGTATTCTTCATTGACAGATGCCATCTACACTGTACCAGACTGATGGAGTTATACTGCACAAAGTTTGCTGCTGTTGGAATACCCACTCACTACTTGTTACGACATCGACAACTTCCTTGGCGACATCAACAACTTCCTTGCCAGTGTACAATGCATTTGTGTGGTGTTGACACTGGCAGTTCTCGGTTATTTTAGTTCTATTGCCTGTTTCTTGTCACTGCTATCATAGCGTGATTTTCCTAGCTAATCTCAATAGAGTATCCTCTGTTTTTTTCTCATTTGTTTAACTTTGTTTCAGCTCTCATCTCAGTGGTGGATGAAAAATATAATTGCATAAACCATGTGAATTAATTCAACTGTAAAAAGTGTGCCATCTTAATATCGGCTTAATGAGCATTGATTGTAGGCAATATGGAATTGCTTAGAGTTAGAAACGCAAGTAAGAAGCTGGATGATTTGTCAACAAAACTCAATTAATTGGTCACATGACCAATTCCTTATTAGTGTAGTCGTAACTGATATTGTTTGGCTGCAGCATGTAACATGTCGCAACTCAAGTAACTCAATTTGATGTACATTTTTACGTCAAATTCTTGAAATTTGTCAATAAATCACTTGTAAACAAGTTGACAAATGCATCCATCAAAATTTGATTACACAAAGTTTGTCTTGGATGTGAGAGTAGTCATTTTAACCTGTTCATTTCAGTTGATGGACTAATCTGGGATAGAGGGCATACCTGCCCTGTCTTGTGATTGGTCAGGTGACCTCCTAGAAATTTGATTTTTACTTTTGATTCATTGTTGAAGCATCTGAAAAAATGAGAAAATTTCATTTTTTCTCTAGCTAATTGAGATTTACGTTTTGTATAACAGCAAACAAGTAAGAAGTCATTTGTTATAGAAAACTGTCAAATTTAGGAGTTGTGACCTCGTTCACGAAGGAACAACTTACAAATGTGCCATACAATAAATACATCTTATGAAAGTCCTTTTGGGGAGTGGAATTATGTGAAAAAGAAACCCCTAGCTGGGAATCGAACCCGAACGCTGTCGACAGCAGGTCACAATGTTAACCATTTTGCCATCTAGCAATGTTGAATGTGATTCATAAACAGCCTAAGATAAAAAAAATGGTGGCATGGCCTACATACAAAAAACTACTTTGTTGTGCGCACATCGCTAAATCCTCATCTAAAATTTGTAAATTTTTTGCAGAATTGTTCAATTTGTAACCTGAATACTATTTGTGCCTAAGTTTTGAAGGAGAAATTTTTTTCCGCGACGAAAACAGTAAATAACGAACACTTCTGCCATACATTGAAAAATGTGCGGGCTCTAACTCTTTCACCAAAGATCAGAAAATTGACGAGTTTTAATTTGAAAGAGGGTTACAATGCGATCACAACCATGCAAAATTTATGCAAATCGGAGTAACCCTCCCTGAGTTATAGTCATTTTTTGGTTTGGAAGACCTCTTTTGAAAATGGAATAGCTGTGTTGGCGGTATTGCAAGAAACTTGCTGTATCAAATTTTTGAAATTTCAAGCATGGGCCTATTTGACCTACTATTTTGCTTCTCCCCGACTTGTTCCATTATGGTCTCGGAAAGCATTGAAAAGTGCTGTTTTTATTGAAATTTCTGAAATGAAAAATGGAAAAACTTGAAACTGTTTTGCGCGATCGCTTTGAAGTTCAGAATGGTGTGTTGATACACACTTTTACACCTTTGCAATAAATTTCAGCTAAATCAGCCTGTTGGTTTCCCAACGAGAAGCTGTTTTGTGCTGAAAACGGTTTTTTTTTGAAAATCCAAGATGGCCGCTTCCGAACGACTTTTTAACATCGTGTCATGGTGTCGAATCAGAATGTTAGCAAAATGCACCATCTTTCAAAATTTCGTATTTTTTCACCAAACGGTCTTTGTTTTATCAGCCACTTTGATGCTTGGAAAAACGATTGTTCGTCCGTTTTTGCACTCGATTTGGGACAATCCGGAATGTTCTTTAGCCTCATAACTAACTCATTTTCTGGCCCGATGCCTCACGGCCATGTCGCAAAAAACTCTGTAGCTCTATCTATAACGGTTCTTGAGAAAAACTGATTACAAATTGGCAAGATTTGCGCGAAAGAATAAGAAAAAAAATAATAATAATAATAATAATAATAAAAACAGCAATAACAATAGTATTTTAGATTCTCTAAAATACTAACTAGATATTGATTTGTGTTTGCGAGCAAAAACAAGAGTATTTTAGAGAATCAATAATATGATAATGAAAAGATGATGTCGCATGGGAATTGAACACCTGTACTGACTGCCTTAAATCATGCACTCCACCAACTACTCCATCAAGGTCTCATTGGTAAAAAATACTTTTGACACAGTCATTATTCCTAAACAATATATTAAGCAGTAAAGTTTTACTTACAAACACTTTTCACGTGAAAAAAGATTCCACTACAGGGAATCGTACCTGTACCTTTGAAACAGCAGGTGACAATCTTAGCTAGCATGCTACAGAGTCATGATGCCGTTGGGCAATCTAATTTAGTACAAATGACCACTTTTTTTCGATAGCTTTTTTTTGCAAAAAAGCAGCTATTTGAAGCTGCCTTGATGCTTTTTTGTGCTGGAGCCACACAAACACACGCTTCACCATTGCCAATACAACATGCACTCCTGTTACTATATATACTTTTGCTAACTTGGCTCCTCCCTTCTGACAATAATTGTTTTTAGATGAAAAAGAAATCCTTACCTGGGAATCAAACCTGAACCCTGTGAACAGCAGGTCACAATGTTAACCATTTAGCCATCTAGCAATGTTGAATGTGGTTCATAAACAGCTTAACATAAAAAACATGGTGGCATGGCCTACATACAAAAAACTATTTTGGGGTGCGGACGTCGCTAAATACTGTTAAAAAAAATTCTTTTTTTTCTCAGAACTGTTCAGTTGGTCACCTGTATACTAGTTGTGCTAAAGTTTTGAAAGCAAAAAATTTTTCCGCAGTGAAAACAGTAAATAACGAACACTTTTGTCACACATTGAAAATTGTGTGAGCTTTGACTCTTTTGCCAAGGATCAGAAGTTTGACGCATGTTCAGCTGAAAGATGGTTACAATGTGATCGCAACCACGCAAAATTTATGCAAATCGGAGTAACCGTCCCCGAGTTATGGTCATTTTTCCGTTTGGAAGACCTTTTTTAAAAATGGAATAGCTGTGCCGCCGATATTGCGAGAAACTTGAAGTCTCCAACTTTAGAAAGTTCAAGCATTGGGCTATGCTGCCTAAGAAGTTACTTCTCGCTGACTAGTTCCATTCTGGTCTCGGAAAGCATTGAAAAGTGCTGTTTCTTTTTAGATTTTCAAGTTTAAAAATGTAAAAACTTGAAACGGTTTACTGCGATCGCTTTGAAGTTGAAAATAGTACATCGATACACTATGGCACATGTTTGTTGCAAATTTCAGCTAGTTCGGACTGTTGGTTCTCTAACGGGAAGCTGTTTTATGCTAAAAACTATGATTTTCACAAAAATCCAAGATGGCCGCTTCCGAACGATTTTTTATTGTCGTGTCATGATGTCGAATCAGAAAGTTAGCAAAATGCACCATCTTTCAAAATTTGGTATTTTTTAGTCAATCGGGTCTACGTTTTTTCAACCACTTTGATGCTTTTGAAAACGATTTTTTACCTGTTTTCGCACCTTAATTGTGATGTTCTGGAATGTTCTGTTACTTCGAAAACCAACTTACTTTAATGCCCGATGTCTATAATTCGCATCGCAAAAAAGATTGTAGCTCTATCTATTACGGTTCTTGAGAAAAAGTGGCTTCTCTTCGCTAAGGTTTGCGCGAAAGAACAAGAAAAAAAAAAGAAGGAAGAACAATAGTATTTTAGATTCTCTAAAATACTAACTAGATGAAATTGTATTCACGAGTGAAGACAAGAGTATTTTAGAGAATCAATAAAAATAAACTTCTTCATGGGAACTGAACCGGAACACCTATGTAGTAAAGACACACACTCAACCAACTACTCCATAAACCACTCACTGGAAAGGGACAATATTAACACAGTCAATCTTCTTAAACATAGTTAAAAGCAAAATTGTACTTGCAAAGACTTTTTACGTGAAAAAAACTTCCACCACTGGGTATCGTCCCTGGACTCTTGAAACAACAGGTGTCAATCTTAGCCATCGAGCTATAGAGACATGTTGTTGATGGACAATCTAGTTTAGTCCAAACTGCCAATTGTTCTGCGATAGCTTTATTTTTACAAAAAGCAACTTTTTCAAGTGCCCAGATGCTTTTTTTGTGCTATAACCAGACAAGCACACATTTCACAACTGCCAATACAACATGCACTCCCGTCACTATATATAGTCATGCTAACTTCGCCCGTCCGTTCTGACAATAGTTTTTTATGCGAAAAAGAAATCCCTACCTGGGAATCGAACCCGAACACTGTCAACAGCAGGTCACAATGTTAACCATTTAGCCATCTAGCAATGTTAATGTGCTTCATAAACAGCCTAAGATAAAAAAAGAAGGTGGTATGGCCTACATACAAAAAAATATTTTGGGTTCGGACATCGCTAAATACTTATCGAATATTTTCAATTTTTTTCAGATTTGTTCAATTTGTCACCTGAATACTGTTTGTGTTAAAGTTTTAAGGGAGAAAAATTTTTCCGCGGTGAAAACAGTAAATAACGAACATTTTTGTCACACATTGAAAACCGTGTGGGCTTTGACTCTTTCCCCAAAGATCACAAATTTGACGATCGTTTATCTGAAAGAATGTTATAATGCAATCGCAACCACGCAAAATTTATGCAAATCGGAGTAACCGTTCCTGAGTTACGGTCATTTTTCCGTTTGGAAGACCTCTTTTGAAAATGGAATTGCTGTGCTGGCGCTATTGCGAGAAACTTAAGGTCTCCACTTTTAGAAAGTTCAAGCATTGGGCTATGCTGCCTAACAAGTTACTTGTCGCTTAGTTGTTCCATTCTGGTCTCGGAAAGTAATAAAAAGTGCGGTTTGTGTTTAGAATTTCAACTTTGAAAATGTAAAAACTTGAAACAGTTTTGTGCGATCGCTTTGAAGTTTAAATTGGTATATCGATACACTATGGCACATGTTTGTTGCAAATTTCAGCTAATTCGGCCTGTTGGTTCTCTAACGGGAAGCTGTTTTATGCTAAAAACTGTGATTTTCACAAAAATCCAAGATGGCCGCTTCCAAACGCTTTTTTATCGACGTGTCATGATGTCGAATCAGAAAGTTAGCGAAATGCACTATCTTTCAAAATTTGGTATTTTTTCGTCAATCGGGTCTACGTTTTTTCAGCCAATTTGATGCTTTCGAAAACGATTTTTTACCTGTTTTCGCACCTAAATTGTGATGTTCTGGAATGTTCTATAACTTTGTAAACCAACTTATTTTTTGTCCCGATACCTATCAATTGCGTCGCAAAAAAAATTGTAGCCTTATCTATCACGGTTCTTGAGAAAAAGTGGTCACAGTACTAACCAGTTGGCAGTAGACCTCCGTAAAATAATATTTTGTTGAAATTGTTCTCTGTTTGGGAAACAAAGAACAATTTCAACACTAGATGAAATTGTATTCACGAGTGAAAACAAGAGTATTTTAGAGAATACATAAAATAAAAAATGACACTGAATGGATTTGAACACCTAAACTGGCTGCATAAAATCACACGCTCCACCAACTACTCCATCAACCAATCACTGGAAAAGGACAATATTAACACAGTCAATATTCTTAAACATTATAGTTAGTAGTAAAATTGTACTTGCAAATACTTTTTATGTGAAAAAAACTTCCACCACTGGGAATCGTACCTGGACTCTTGAAACAATAGGTGCCAAACTTACCCATCGAGCTATAGAGACATGTTGTTGGTGCACAATCTAGTTTAGTACAAACTGACAACTGTTCTGCGATTGCTTTATTTTCACAAAAAAGCAGCTTTTTCAAGTGCCCAGATGCTTTTTTGCTCCATGGCCAAACAAGCACATATTTCACTACTGCCAATACAACATGCACTGCCGTTACTATATATACTCATGATAACTTGGCCCCTCTTTTCTGACGATAGTTTTTTTATGCGAAAAAAAATCCTTACCTGGGAATCGAACCCGAACCCTGTCAACAGCAGGTCACAATGTTAACCATTTAGCCATCTAGCAATGTTGAATGTGTTACATAAACAACCTAAGATAAAAAAGAAGGTGGTACGGCCTACATACAAAAAACTATTTTGGGGTTCGGACATCGCTAATTGGTCATCGAATATTCTCAATTTTTTTCCAGGTTTGTTCAATTTGTCACGTGAATACTAGTTGTGCTAATGTTTTATAGGAGAAAAATTTTTCTGCTGTGAAAACGGTAAACAACGAACATTTTTGTCACACATTGAAAACCGTGTGGGCTTTGACTCTTTCACCGAAGATTAGAAAATTGACAGATTTTCATCTGAAAGACAGTTACAATGCGATCACAACCACGCAAAATTTATGCAAATCGGAGTAACCGTCCCCGAGTTATGGTCATTTTTCCATTTGGAAGACCTCTTTTGAAAATGGAATAGCTGTTTCGGCGATATTGCGAGAAACTTGTAGTCTCTACTTTTAGAAAGTTCAAGAATTGGACTATGCTGTCTAATAAGTTACTTGTCGCTGACTAGTTCCATTCTGGTCTCGGAAAGCATTGAAAAGTGCTGTTTCTGTTTAGATTTTCAAATTTGAAAATGTAAAAACTTGAAACGGTTTCGTGCGATCGCTTTGAAGTTCAAAATGGTACATCGATACACTATGGCACATGTTTGTTGCAAATTTCAGCTACTTCGGCCTGTTGGTTCTCCAACGGAAAGCTGTTTTATGCTAAAAACTGTGATTTTCACAAAAATCCAAGATGGCCGCTTCCGAACAAGTTTTTATTGACGTGTCATGATGTCGAATCAGAACATAAGCGAAATTCACCATATTTCAAAATTTCGTAATTTTTCGTCACTCGGGTCTCCGTTTTTTTGGTCACTTTGATGCATTTGAGAACGACTTTTTACCCGATTTCGCACTTGAATTGCGATGTTCTGGAATGTTCTGTAACTTCATAACTAACTTATTTGTTGGCCCGATGCCTCACGATTGTGTCGCAAAAAACTTTGTTGTTCTATCTCTAACGGTTCTTCAGAAAAACTTGACCGAGTTCGGTCAAGTTCGCCGCGAAAGAAGAAAAAAAAAAAAAATAATAAAAACAGCAAGAACAATAGTATTTTAGATTCTCTAAAATACTAACTAGATGAAATTGTATTCACGAGTGAAGACAAGAGTATTTTAGAGAATAAAAAAGTGAAATTGACGTCAAGTGGGTTTGAACACCTGACCCGGCTGCATTGAATCACACACTCAACCAACTACTCCATAAACCACTCACTGGAAAGGGACAATATTAACACAGTCAATCTCCTTAAACATAGTTAAAAGCAAAATTGTACTTGCAAAGACTTTTTACGTGAAAAAAACTTCCACCACTGGGAATCGTCCCTGGACTCTTGAAACAACAGATGTCAATCGTAGCCATCGAGCTATAGAGACATGTTGTTGATGACAATCTAGTTTAGTCCAAACTGCCAATTGTTCTGCGATAGCTTTACTTTTACAAAAAGCAACTTTTTCAAATGCCCAGATGCTTTTTTGTGCTATGGCCAGACAAGCACACATTTCACAACTGCCAATGCAACATGCACTCCCGTTACTACATATACTCATGCTAACTTGGCTCCTCTCTTCTGACAATAATTTTTTTATGCGAAAAAGAAATCCCTACCTGGGAATCGAACCCGAACCCTGTCAACAGCAGGTCACAATGGTAACCATTAAGCCATCTAGCAATGTTGAATGTGGTTCATAAACAGATTAAGATAAAAAAGAAGGTGGGATGGCCTACATACAAAAAACTATTTTGGTTTCGGATATCGCTAAATACTTATCGAATATTTTCAATTTTTTTCAGATTTGTTCAATTTGTCACCTGAATACCATTTGTGCTAAAGTTTTGGGGGAGAAAAATTTTTCCGCGGTGAAAACAGTAAATAACGAACACTTTCGTCACACATTGAAAACCGTGTGGGCTTTGACTCTTTCACCAAAGATCACAAATTTGACTGGTGTCAATCTGAAAGACGGTTATAATGCGATCGCAACGACTCAAAATATATGCAAATCGGAGTAACCGTTCTCGAGTTATGGTCATTTTTCCGTTTGGAAGACCTCTTTTAAAAATGGAATAGCTGTGCCGCCGGTATTGCGAGAAACTTGAAGTCTCTAACTTTAGAAAGTTCAAACATTGGGCTATGCTGCCTAATGAGTTACTTCTCGCTGACTAGTTCCATTCTGGTCTCGGAAAGCATTGAAAAGTGCTGTTTCTGTTTAGATTTTCAAATTTGAAAATGTAAAAACTTGCAACGGTTTTGTGCGATCGCTTTGAAGTTCAAAATGGTACATCGATACACTATGGCACATGTTTGTTGCAAATTTCAGCTAATTCGGCTTGTTGGTTCTCTAACGCGAAGCTGTTTTATGCTAAAAACTGTGAATTTCACAAAAATCCAAGATGGCCGCTTCCGAACAATTTTTTAATGACGTGTCATGATGTCGAATCAGAAGGTGAGCGAAATGCACCATCTTTCAAAAATTGGTATTTTTTCGTCAATCGGGTCTACGTTTTTTCAGCCATTTTGATGCTTTTGAAAACGATTTTTTACCAGTTTTCGTACATGGATTGCGACGTTCTGGACTGTTCTGTAACTTCATAACTAACTTATTTGTTGGCCCGATGCCTCACGACTGTGTCGCAAAAAACTCTGTTGCTCTATCTATAACGGTTCTTGAGAAAAACTCGACCGAGTTCGGCAAGGTTTGCGCGAAAGAAGAAAAAAAAAAAAAATAAAAACAGCAAGAACAATAGTATTTTAGATTCTCTAAAATACTAACTAGATGAAATTGTATTCACGAGTGAAGACAAGAGTATTTTAGAGAATAAAAAAGTGAAATTGACGTCAAGTGGGTTTGAACACCTGACCCGGCTGCATTGAATCACACACTCAACCAACTACTCCATAAACCACTCACTGGAAAGGGACAATATTAACACAGTCAATCTCCTTAAACATAGTTAAAAGCAAAATTGTACTTGCAAAGACTTTTTACGTGAAAAAAACTTCCACCACTGGGAATCGTCCCTGGACTCTTGAAACAACAGATGTCAATCGTAGCCATCGAGCTATAGAGACATGTTGTTGATGACAATCTAGTTTAGTCCAAACTGCCAATTGTTCTGCGATAGCTTTACTTTTACAAAAAGCAACTTTTTCAAATGCCCAGATGCTTTTTTGTGCTATGGCCAGACAAGCACACATTTCACAACTGCCAATGCAACATGCACTCCCGTTACTACATATACTCATGCTAACTTGGCTCCTCTCTTCTGACAATAATTTTTTTATGCGAAAAAGAAATCCCTACCTGGGAATCGAACCCGAACCCTGTCAACAGCAGGTCACAATGGTAACCATTAAGCCATCTAGCAATGTTGAATGTGGTTCATAAACAGATTAAGATAAAAAAGAAGGTGGGATGGCCTACATACAAAAAACTATTTTGGTTTCGGATATCGCTAAATACTTATCGAATATTTTCAATTTTTTTCAGATTTGTTCAATTTGTCACCTGAATACCATTTGTGCTAAAGTTTTGGGGGAGAAAAATTTTTCCGCGGTGAAAACAGTAAATAACGAACACTTTCGTCACACATTGAAAACCGTGTGGGCTTTGACTCTTTCACCAAAGATCACAAATTTGACTGGTGTCAATCTGAAAGACGGTTATAATGCGATCGCAACGACTCAAAATATATGCAAATCGGAGTAACCGTTCTCGAGTTATGGTCATTTTTCCGTTTGGAAGACCTCTTTTAAAAATGGAATAGCTGTGCCGCCGGTATTGCGAGAAACTTGAAGTCTCTAACTTTAGAAAGTTCAAGCATTGGGCTATGCTGCCTAATGAGTTACTTCTCGCTGACTAGTTCCATTCTGGTCTCGGAAAGCATTGAAAAGTGCTGTTTCTGTTTAGATTTTCAAATTTGAAAATGTAAAAACTTGCAACGGTTTTGTGCGATCGCTTTGAAGTTCAAAATGGTACATCGATACACTATGGCACATGTTTGTTGCAAATTTCAGCTAATTCGGCTTGTTGGTTCTCTAACACGAAGCTGTTTTGAGCTAAAAACTGTGAATTTCACAAAAATCCAAGATGGCCGCTTCCGAACAATTTTTTAATGACGTGTCATGATGTCGAATCAGAAGGTGAGCGAAATGCACCATCTTTCAAAAATTGGTATTTTTTCGTCAATCGGGTCTACGTTTTTTCAGCCATTTTGATGCTTTTGAAAACGATTTTTTACCAGTTTTCGTACATGGATTGCGACGTTCTGGACTGTTCTGTAACTTCATAACTAACTTATTTGTTGGCCCGATGCCTCACGACTGTGTCGCAAAAAACTCTGTTGCTCTATCTATAACGGTTCTTGAGAAAAACTCGACCGAGTTCGGCAAGGTTTGCGCGAAAGAAGAAAAAAAAAAAAAATAAAAACAGCAAGAACAATAGTATTTTAGATTCTCTAAAATACTAACTAGATATTGATTTGTGTTTGCGAGCAAAAACAAGAGTATTTTAGAGAATCAATAATAACAATAATGTCACAAGGGAATTGAACACCTGTACTGACAGCGTTAAATCACACACTCGACCACTACTCCATCAACCTCTCACTGGAAAAGCACAATTGTAACACCGTCATTATTCCTAAACATTGTACGTCTCAGTAAAGTTATATTCGCAAACACTTTTCACGTGAAAAAGTTTCCACCACTGGGAGTCGTACCTGGACCTCTAAAACAGCAGGCAACCACCTTAGCCATCCAGCTATAGAGACATGCTGCAGTTGTGCAATCTAATTTAGTACAACCTGACGACTGTTTTTTGATAGCTTCATTTTTGCAAAAAAAGCAGCTTTTTGAAGCTGCCTTGATGCTTTTTTGTGCTGGAGCCACACAAACACACGCTTCACCATTGCCAATACAACATGCACTCCTGTTACTATATATACTTTTGCTAACTTGGCTCCTCCCTTCTGACAATAATTGTTTTTAGATGAAAAATAAATCCTTACCTGGGAATCGAACCTGAACCCTGTCAACAGCAGGTCACAATGTTAACCATTTAGCCATCTAGCAATGTTGAATGTGGTTCATAAACAGCTTAAGATAAAAAACATGGTGGCATGGCCTACATACAAAAAACTATTTTGGGGTGCGGACGTCGCTAAATACTGTTAAAAAAAATTCTTTTTTTTTTCAGAACTGTTCAGTTGGTCACCTGTATACTAGTTGTGCTAAAGTTTTGAAGGCAAAAAGTTTTTCCGCAGTGAAAACAGTAAATAACGAACACTTTTGTCACACATTGAAAATTGTGTGAGCTTTGACTCTTTCGCCAAAGATCAGAAATTTGACGCATGTTCAGCTGAAAGACGGTTACAATGCGATCGCAACCACGCAAAATTTATGCAAATCGGAGTAACCGTCCCCGAGTTATGGTCATTTTTCCGTTTGGAAGACCTCTTTTAAAAATGGAATAGCTGTGCCGCCGGTATTGCGAGAAACTTGAAGTCTCTAACTTTAGAAAGTTCAAGCATTGGGCTATGCTGCCTAAGAAGTTACTTCTCGCTGACAAGTTCCATTCTGGTCTCGGAAAGCATTGAAAAGTGCTGTTTCTGTTAAAATTTTCAAGTTTAAAAATGTAAAAACTTGAAACAGTTTACTGCGATCGCTTTGAAGTTCAAAATGGTACATCGATACACTATGACACATGTTTGTTGCAAATTTCAGCTAGTTCGGCCTGTTGGTTCTCTAACGGGAAGCTGTTTTATGCTAAAAACTATGATTTTCACAAAAATCCAAGATGGCGGCTTCCGAACGATTTTTTAACGTCGTGTCATGATGTCGAATCAGAAAGTTAGCAAAATGCACCATCTTTCAAAATTTGATATTTTTTCGTCAATTGGGTCTACATTTTTTCAGCCAACTCGATGCTTTCGAAAACGATTTTTTACCTGTTTTCGCACCTGGATTGCGATATTCTGGAATGTTCTGTAACTTCATAACTAACTTATTTGTTGGCCCGATGCCTCACGATTGTGTCGCAAAAAACTTTGTAGTTCTATCTCTAACGGTTCTTCAGAAAAACTTGACCGAGTTCGGTCAAGTTCGCCGCGAAAGAAGAAAAAAAAAAAAAATAATAATAATAATAAAAACAGCAAGAACAATAGTATTTTAGATTCTCTAAAATACTAATAATAATAAAACCAGGCAGAACAATAGTATTTTAGATTCTCTAAAATACTAACTAGATATTGATTTGTGTTTGCGAGCAAAAACAAGAGTATTTTAGAGAATAAATACCCCAAAAAAATAAGTCACACGGAATTCGAACCCCGGTACCTAAGTAGTAAAGACACACACTCAACCAACTACACCACTACACTTTCCATGACAAAACACATTGAAACCACCTGAATAATGTTAAGCATCATTGAAAAGATATGTTCAAATATGTATCGAGTAAAAAAGGTACTCCACAACCGGGGATCGTACCCAGACCCTACAAGCAACGGGTCAAAGTGCTAACCAGAATGCCCATAAGCGTACTTGACAATTGCATTGCTTTACTTGTCAATAAAAAGGGGCTTCTTTTCATATGTATCATCCGACAGTTAGATTATTCATGCAGAGATCGAGGATTTTCCATCGGAGAGTGGTAACAAATGACCACTTTTCTGAAAGCCTGTTTTGAGGGAAGCTCTTTGGCGAAAAAAGTAAAGTGATCGGATCTTCGGTTCTTGAGTTATAGCCATAATTTAATTTCGAGGTCCCATTTTCGAAATGGAATAGCTGTGTTGGCGATCATGCGATGACTTTGAAACGTCAACTTTTTGACAGACGCCGCATAGTTCTATGAAGTCAAACTTTCATTTTTCTTCTAACAGGTTTTGTTCTTGTTTGGGAAAGCGGTGAAAAGTAGTGTCTTTATTAAGATTTTAAAAATGAAAAATGAAAAAACTTGAAATGGTTTTGCACGATCGCGCTGAATTCCAAAATGGTACACCGATACACTATATTACACCTTTGCACCAAGTTTCAGCTGAATCGGCCTGCTGGTTCCCTAACGGGAAGCTGTTTTACACTGAAAACAGGTTTTTCATGAAAATCCAAGATGGCCGCTTCCGAACAACTTTTTAACATCGTGTCATGGTGTCGAATCAGAATGTTAGCAAAATGCACCATCTTTCAAAATTTGGTATTTTTTCGTCAATCGGGTCTACATTTTTTAGCCAATTTGATGCTTTCGAAAACGATTTTTTTACCTGTTTTCGCACCTGGATTGCGATGTTCTGGAATGTTCTGTAACTTCATAACTAACTTATTTGTTGGCCCGATGCCTCACGATTGTGTCGCAAAAAACTTTGTAGTTCTATCTCTAACGGTTCTTGAGAAAAACTTAACCAAGTTCGGTCAAGTTCGCCGCGAAAGAAGAAAAAAAAAAATAATAATAATAATAATAAAACCAGGCAGAACAATAGTATTTTAGATTCTCTAAAATAGTAACTAGATATTGATTTGTGTTTGCGAGCAAAAACAAGAGTATTTTAGAGAATAAATACCCAAAAAAAGTCAGACAAGATTTGAGCCCCAGTACCTAAGTAGTAAAGACAAACACTCAACCAACTACACCACTACACTTTCCATGAAGAAACACATTGAAACCACCTGGATAATGTTAAGCATCACAGTTATCATTGAAAGATATGTTCAAAAATGTATCAAGTAAAAAAAGTACTCCACAACCGGGGATCGTACCCAGACCCTAAAAGCAACAGGTCCAAGTGCTAACCAGAATGCCCATAAGCGTACTTGACAATTGTATTGTTTTACTTGTCAATAAAAAAGGGCTTGCTTTTCATATGTATCATACGACAGCTAGCTTATTCATGCAGAGATCGAGGTTTTGCCAGCAAAGAGTGGTAACAAATGACCACTTTTCTAAAAGCCTGTTTTGAGGAAAACTCTTTGGCGAAAAAAGTGAAGTGATCGGATCTTCGGTTCTTGAATTATAGCCATAATTTGATTTCAAGGTCCCATTTTCGAAATGGAATAGCTGTGTTGGCGATCATGCGATGACTTTGGAAAGCCAAATTTTTGAAAGACGCCGCATAGTTCTATAAAGTCAAACTTTCATTTTTCTTCTAACAAGTGTTATTCTTGTTTGAGAAAGCGATGAAAAGTAGTGTCTTTATTGAGATTTTAAAAATGAAAAATGAAAAAACTTGAAATGGTTTTGCACGATCGCACTGAATTCCAAAATGGTACACCGATACACTATATTACACCTTTGCACCAAGTTTCAGCTAAACCGGCTCGTTGGTTCTCTAACGGGAAGCTGTTTTGTGCTGAAAACAGGATTTTTTTTAAAATCCAAGATGGCCGCTTCCGAACGACTTTTTAACATCGTGTCATGATGTCGAATCAGAAGCTTAGCGAAATGCACCATGTTTCAAAAATTCGTAATTTTTCGTCCATTGGCTTTGCATTTTTGTGGACACTTTGATGCTTTGAAAAACGATTATTCACCTGTTTTCGCGCTTGAATCGCTGTGTTCTGGAATGTTCTATAACTTCGTAAACCAACTTATTTTTTGTCCCGATGCCTATCAATCCTGTCGCAAAAAACTTTGTAGCTTTATCTATAACGGTTTTCGAGAAAACCTGGTCACAGTATTAAGCAGTTCGCAGTAGACCTCCGTAAAATAATATTTTGTTGAAATTGTTCTCTGTTTGGGAAACAAAGAACAATTTCAACACTAGATATTGATTTGTGTTTGCGAGCAAAAACAAGAGTATTTTAGAGAATCATTGATAATCATAGGTGAGAATTGAACACGTGACCTGGCTGCATTGAGTCACACACTCCACCAACTACTCCATCAACCACTCACTGGTAAAGGACAGCATTAACACAATCAATATTCTTAAACATTATAGTTAGTAGTAAAATTGTACTTGCAAAGACTTTTTACGTGACAAAAACTTCCACCACTGGGAATCGTACCTGGACTCTTGAAACAACAGGTGTCACACTTAGCCATCGAGCTATAGAGACATGTTGTTAATGCACAATGTAATTTAGTACAAGGTGACAATTGTTCTGCGATAGCTTTATTTTTGCAAAAAAACAGCTTTTTCAAGTGCCCAAATGCTTTTTTGTGCTAGGGCCAGACAAGCACACATTTCACAACTGCCAATACAACCTGCGTGCCCGCTACTACATATACTCATGCTGATTTGGCACCTCCTTTCTGACAATATTTATTTTTCTGCGAAAAAGAATTCCTTACCTGGGAATTGAACCTGAACCCTGTCAACAGCAGGTCACAACGTTAACCATTTAGCCATCTAGCAATGTTGAATGCAGTTCATAAATAGCTAAAGATAAAAAAAATAGTAGTATGGCCTACATACAAAAAACTATTTTGGTTTCGGACATCGCTAGATACTTATCGAATATTTTCAATTTTTTTCAGATTTGTTCAATTTGTCACCTGAATACTGTTTGCGCTGAAGTTTTGGAGGAGAAAAATTTTTCCGCGGTGAAAACGGTAAACAACGAACATTTTTGTTACACATTGAAAACCGTGTGGGCTTTGACTCTTTCACCAAAGATTAGAAAAGTGACGGATGTTCATCTGAAAGACGGTTACAATGCGATCGCAACCATGCAAAATTTATGCAAATCGGAGTAACCGTCCCCGAGTTATGGTCATTTTTCCATTTGGAAGACCTCTTCTGAAAATGGAATAGCTGTGCCGCCGGTATTGCGAGACACTTGAAGTCACTGATTTTAGAAAGTTCAAGCATTGGGCTATGCTGCCTTATAAATTACTTGTCGCTGATTAGTTCCATTCTGGTTTCGGAAAGCATTGAAAACTGCTGTTTCTGTTTAGATTTTCAAATTTGAAAATGGAAAAACTTGAAACGGTTTTGTGCGATCACTTTGAAGTTCAAAATGGTACATCGATACTCTATGGCACATGTTTGTTCCAAACTTCAGCTACTTCGGCCAGTTGGTTCTCTAACGGGAAGCTGTTTTATGCTAAAAACTGTGATTTTCACAAAAATCCAAGATGGCCGCTTCCGAACAATTTTTTAACGACGTGTCATGATGTCGAATCAGAAGGTAAACAAAATGCACCATCTTTCAAAATTTCGTATTTTTTCGTCAATCGGGTCTACGTTTTCTCTGCCAATTTGATGCTTTCGAAAACGATTTTTTACCTGTTTTCGCACCTGAATTGCGATGTTCTGGAACGTTCTGTAACTTTCAAACCAACTTACTTTTTGTCCCAATGCCTATCGATCGGGTTGCAGCAAAAATTGTAGCTCTATATCTAACAGTTCTTGAGAAAACCTTGTCACAGTATTAAGCAGTTCGCAGCAGACCTCCGTAAAATAATATTTTGTTGAAATTGTTCTTTGTTTGGGAAACAAAGAACAATTTCAACACTAGATATTGATTTGTGTTTGCGAGCAAAAACAAGAGTATTTTAGAGAATAAATACCGAAAAAAAAGAAGTCACACAGATTTGAACCCCAGTACCTAACTAGTTATAACACACACACAACCAACTACACCATTACACTTTCTATGAGGACGCACATTGAAACCACCTGAATAATGTTATGCATCGGGGTCATCATTGAAAAGATATGTTTGAATATGTATCAGGTAAAAAAGGTACTCCACAACCGGGGATCGTACCGAGACCATACAAGCAACAGGTCAAAGTGCTAACCAGAATGCCCATAAGGGTACTTGACAATTGTATTGTTCTACTTGTCAATAGAAAGGGGCTTGCTTTTCATATGTATCATACGAAAGTTAGACTATTCATGCAGAGATCGACGTTTCGCCAGCGAAGAGTGGTAACAAATGACCACTTTTCTAAAAGCCTGTTTTGAGGGGAACTCTTTGGCAAAAAAAGTAAAGTGATCGGATCTTCGGTTCTTGAGTTATAGCCATAATTTGATTTCGAGGTCCCATTTTCGAAAAGGAATAGCTGTGTTGGCGATCTTGCGATGACTTTGGGACGTCAAATTTTTAAAAGACGCTGCATAGTTCTATAAAGTCAAATTTTCATTTTTCTTCTAACAGGGTTTGTTCTTGTTTGGGAAAGCGATGAAAATTAGTGTCTTTATTGAGATTTTAAAAGTGAAAAATGAAAAAACTTGAGATGGTTTCACACGATCGCTCTGAATTCCAAAATGGTACACCGATACACTATATTACACTTTTGCACCAAGTTCTAGCTAAATCGCCCCGTTGGTTCTCTAACGGGAAGCTGTTTAGTGCTGAAAACGGGTTTTTCTTGAAAATCCAAGATGGCTGTTTCCGATCGATTTTTCAACATCGTGTCATGGTGTCGAATCAGAAGGTAAGCGAAATGCACCATGTTTCAAGATTTGGTAATTTTTCGTCAATCGGGGCTGCGTTTTTTCGGTCACTATCATGCTTTGAAAAACAGTTTTCGCCTGTTTTCGCACTTGAACTGTGATGTTCTGGAATGTTCTGTAACTCTCAAACCCACTTACTTTTTGTCCCAGTGCCTATCAATCGGGTCGCAACAAAAATTGTACCTCTATCTATAACAGTTCTCGAGAAAACCTGGTCACAGTATTAAGCAGTTCGCAGTAGACCTCCGTAAAATAATATTTTGTTGAAATTGTTCTCTGTTTGGGAAACAAAGAACAATTTCAACACTAGATATTGATTTGTGTTTGCGAGCAAAAACAAGAGTATTTTAGAGAATCAATAAAACTAAACATCTACATGGGAACTGAACCGAAACACCTATGTAGTAGAGACATACACCCAACCAACTACTCCATCAACCACTCACTGGAAAAGGACAATATTAACACAGTCAATATTCTTAAACATTGTAGTAAGTAGTAAAATTGTACTTGCAAAGACTTTTTACTTGAAAAAAACTTCCACCACTGGGAATCGTACCTGGACTATTGCAACAACAGGTGCCAAACTTAGCCATCGAGCTATAGAGACATGTTGATGCGCAATCTAGTTTAGTACCAACTGACAATTGTTCTGCGAGAGCTTAATTTTTACAAAAAAGCAGCTTTTTCAAGTGCCCAGATGCTTTTTTGTGCTATGGCCAGACAAGCACACATTTCACAACTGCCAATACAACATGCACTCCCATCACTACATATACTCATGCTAACTTGGCCCCTCTGTTCTGACAATACTTTTTTATGCGAAAAAGAAATCACTACCTGGGAATCGAACCCGAAACCCTGTCAACAGCAGGTCACAATGTTAACCATTTAGCCATATAGCAATGTTGCATGTGGTTCATAAACAGCTTTAGATAAAAAGAAAGTGGTATGGCCTACATACAAAAAAGTATTTTGGGTTCGGAGATCGCTAAATACTTATCGAATATTTTCAATTTCTTTCAGGTTTGTTCAATTTGTCACCTGAATACTGTTTGCACTAAAGTTTCGGAGGAGAAAAATTTTTCCGCGGTGAAAACAGTAAATAACGAACATTTTTGTCACACATTGAAAACCGTGTGGGCTTTGACTCTTTCACCAGAGATCAGAAACTTGACGGGTGTCAATCTGAAAGACTGTCATAATGCGATCGCAACCGCGCAAAATTTATGCGAATCGGAGTAACCTTCTCCGAGTTACGGTCGTTTTTCCGTTTGAGAGACCTCTTTTGAAAATGGAATAGCTGTGCTGGCGGTAATGCGAGAAACTTGAGGTTTCTACTTTTGGAAAGTTCAAGCATTGGGCTATGCTGCCTAAGAAGTTATTTGTCGCTGAGTTGTTTCATTCTGGTCTCGGAAAGCATTGAAAAGTGCTGTTTCTGTTGTGATTTTCAAATTTGAAAATGGTAAAACTTGAAACAGTTTTGTGCGATCGCTCTGAAGTTCAAAATAGTACATTGATACACTATGGCACATGTTTGCTGCAAATTTCAGCTAATTTGGCCTGTTGGATCTCTAACGGGAAGCTGTTTTGTGCTGAAAACAGGTTTTTCTTGAAAATCCAAGATGGCCGCTTCCGAAAGACTTTTTAACATCGTGTCATGGTGTCGAATCAGAATGTTAGCAAAATGCACCATCTTTCAAAATTTCGTATTTTTTCACCAAACGGTCTTTGTTTTATCAGCCACTTTGATGCTTGGAAAAACGATTGTTCTTCCGTTTTCGCACTCTAATTGCGACAATCCGGAATGTTCTGTAACCTCATAACTAACTCATTTTTTGGCCCGATGCCTCATGGCCATGTCGCAAAAAACTCTGTAGCTCTATCTATAACGGTTCTTGAGAAAAACTGATTAGAAATCGGCAAGATTTGCGCGAAAGAAGAAAAAAAATAATAATAATAATAATAAAACCAGCAATAACAATAGTATTTTAGATTCTCTAAAATACTAACTAGATATTGATTTGTGTTTGCGAGCAAAAACAAGAGTATTTTAGAGAATCAATGTTAAAAAATGATATTCACAAGTGAGAATTGAACACCTGTACTGAACGCATTAAATCACACACTCCACCAACTATTCCATCAACCTCGCACTGGAAAAGGATAATTGTAACACCGTCTTTGTTCCTAAACATTATATTTGGCAGTAAAGTTGTACTTGCAAAGGCCTTTTACATGAAAAAAGTTCCCACCACTGGGAAGCGTACCTGGACCCTTAAAACAGCAGGTGACACCCTAAGCCATGGAGCTATAGAGACACGTTGCCGATGGGCAATCTAATTTAGTACATGCTGACAACTGTTTTGTGATAGCTTTTATTTTGCAAAAAGCAGCTGTTTCAAGTGCCTAGATGCTTCTTTGTGCTGGGGCCACACAAGCACACGCTTCACAACTGCCAATACAACATGCACTCCTGTTACTATATATACTTTTGCTACCTTGGCTCCTCCCTTCTGACAATAATTGTTCTTAGATGAAAAAGAAATCCCTACCTGGGAATCGAACCTGAACCCTGTCAACAGCAGGTCACAATGTTAACCATTTAGCCATCTAGCAATGTTGAATGTGGTCCATAAACAGCTTAAGATAAAAATCATGGTGGCATGGCCTACATACAAAAAACTATTTTCGGGTGCGGACGCCGCTAAATACTGTTAAAAAAAATTCTTTTTTTTTTCAGAACTGTTCAGTTGGTCACCTGTATACTAGTTGTGCTAAAGTTTTGAAGGCAAAAAGTTTTTCCGCTGTGAAAACAGTAAATAACGATCACTTTTGTCACACATTGAAAATTGTGTGAGCTTTGACTCTTTCGCCAAAGATCAGAAATTTGACGCATGTTCAACTGAAAGACAATTACAATGCGATCGCAACCACGCAAAATTTATGCAAATCGGAGTAACCGTCCCCGAGTTATGGTCATTTTTCCGTTTGGAAGACCTCTTTTAAAAATGGAATAGCTGTGCCGCCGGTATTGCGAGAAACTTGAAGTCTCTAACTTCAGAAAGTTCAAGCATTGGGCTATGCTGCCTAAGAAGTTACTTCTCACTGACTAGTTCCATTCTGGTCTCGGAAAGCATTGAAAAGTGCTGTTTCTGTTTAGATTTTCGAGTTTAAAAATGTAAAAACTTGGAACAGTTTTCTGCGATCGCTTTGAAGTTCAAAATGGTACATCGATACACTATGGCACATGTTTGTTGCAAATTTCAGCTAATTCGGCCTGTTGGTTCTCTAACGGGAAGCTGTTTTATGCTAAAAACTGTGATTTTCACAAAAATCCAAGATGGCCGCTTCCGAACGATTTTTTAATGTCAAGTCATGATGTCGAATCAGAAAGTTAGCAAAATGCACCATCTTTCAAAATTTCGTATTTTTTCGTCAATCGGGTCTACGTTTTTTCAGCCAATTTGAGGCTTTCGAAAACAATTTTTTACCTGTTTTCGCACCTGGATTACGACATTCTGGAACGTTCTGTAACTCCATAACTAACTTATTTGTTGGTCCGATGCCTCACGACTGTGTCGCAAAAAACTCTGTTGCTCTATCTATAACGGTTCTTGAGAAAAACTTGACCGAGTTCGGCAATGTCTGCGCGAAAGAAGAAAAAAAAAAAAAAAAATAATAATAAAAACAGCAAGAACAATAGTATTTTAGATTCTCTAAAATACTAACTAGATATTGATTTGTGTTTGCGAGCAAAAACAAGAGTATTTTAGAGAATAAAAAATTATAATTGATGTCGAGTGAATTTGAACACCTGACCCGGCTGCATTGAATCACACACTCCACCAACTACTCCATCAACCACTCACTGGAACAGGCCAATAGTAACACAGTCATTATTCTTAAACCTTATAGTTAGTAGTAAAATTGTACCTGCAAAGACTTTTTACGTGAAAAAAACTTCCACCACAGGGAATCGTACCTGGACTCATGAAACAACAGGTGCCAAACTTAGCCATCGAGCTATAGAGACATGTTGTTGATGCACAATCTAGTTTAGTCCAAAACTGCAAATTGTTCTGGTATAGCTTTAATTTTACAAAAAGCAGCTTTTTCAAGTGCCCAGATGCTTTTTAGTGCTATGGCCAGACAAGCACACATTTCACAACTGCCAATACAACATGCACTCCCGTTACTATATATACTCATGCTAACTTGGCCCCTCTGTTCTGACAATAGACTTTTTATGCGAAAAAGAAATCCCTACCTGGGAATCGAACCCGAACCCTGTCAACAGCAGGTCACAATGTTAACCATTTAGCCATCTAGCAATGTTGACTGTGATTCATAAACAGCCTAAGATAAAAAAAAAGGTGGTATGGCCTACATACAAAAAAATATTTTGGGTTCGGACATCGCTAAATACTTATCGAATAATTTCATTTTTTTTCAGATTTGTTCAATTTGTCACCTGAATACTGTTTGTGCTAAAGTTTTAAAGGAGAAAAAATTTTTCGCGGTGAAAACAGTAATTAACGAACACTTTGGTCACACATTGAAAACCGTGTGGGCTTTGACTCTTTCACCAAAGATCGCAAACGTGACGAATGTTTATCTGAAAGATTGTTATAATGCGATCGCAACCACGCAAAATTTATGCAAATCGGAGTAACCGTCCCCGAGTTACGGTCATTTTTGCGTTTGGAAGACCTCTTTTGAAAATGGGATAGCTGTGTTGGCGGTATTGCGAGAAACTTGTAGCCTCTACTTTTAGAAAGTTCAAGAATTGTGCTATGCTGCCTAATAAGTTACTTCTCGCTGACTAGTTCCATTCTGGTCTCGGAAAGCATTGAAAAGTGCTGTTTCTGTTTAGTTTTTCAAATTTGAAAATGTAAAAACTTGAAACGGTTTTGTGCGATCGCTTTGAAGTTCAAAATGGTACATCGATACACTATGACACATGTTTTTTGCAAGTTTCAGCTAATTCGGCCTGTTGGTTCTCTAACGGGAAGCTGTTTTATGCTAAAAACTGTGAATTTCACAAAAATCCAAGATGGCCGCTTCCGAACAATTTTTTAATGACGTGTCATGATGTCGAATCAGAAGATGAGCGAAATGCACCAGCTTTCAAAAATTGGTATTTTTTCGACAATCAAGTCTACGTTTTTTCAGCCATTTTGGTGCTTTCGAAAATGATTTTTTACCCGTTTTCGCACCTGGATTGCGATGTTCTGGAAAGTTCTGTAAATTCATAACTAATTTATTTTCTGGCCCGATGCCTCACGACTGTGTCGCAAAAGAATTTGTAGCTCTATCTATTACGGTTCTCGAGAAAACCTGCTCACAGTATTAAGCAGTTCGCAGTAGACCTCCGTAAAATAATATTTTGTTGAAATTGTTCTCTGTTTGGGAAACAAAGAACAATTTCAACACTAGATATTGATTTGTGTTTGCGAGCAAAAACAAGAGTATTTTAGAGAATCAATGATAATCATAGGTGAGAATTGAACACCTGACCTGGCTGCATTGAGTCACCCACTCCACCAACTACTCCATCAACCACTCACTGGAAAAGGTCAATATTAACACAGCCAATATTCTTAAACATTATAATTGGTAGTAAAATTGTACTTGCAAAGACGTTTTACGTGAAAAAAACTTCCACCACTGGGTATCGTACCCGGACTCTTGAAACAACAAGTGCCAAACTTACCCATCAAGCTTTAGAGACATGTTGTTGATGCACAATCTAGTTTAGTACAAACTGACAATTGTTCTGCGATAGCTTTATGTTTACAAAAAAGCAGCTTTTTCAAGTGACCAGATGCTTTTTTGTGCTATGGCCAGACAAGCACACATTTCACAACTGCCAATGCAACATGCACTCCCGTTACTACATATACTCATGCTAACTTGGCTCCTCTCTTCTGACAATATTTTTTTTATGCGAAAAAGAAATCCCTACCTGGGAATCGAACCCGAACCCTGTCAACAGCAGGTCACAATGTTAACCATTAAGCCATCTAGCAATGTTGAATGTGGTTCATAAACAGATTAAGATAAAAAAGAAGGTGGGATGGCCTACATACAAAAAACTATTTTGGTTTCGGACATCGCTAAATACTTATCGAATATTTTCAATTTTTTTCAGATTTGTTCAATTTGTCACCTGAATACCATTTGTGCTAAAGTTTTGGGGGAGAAAAATTTTTCCGCGGTGAAAACAGTAAATAACGAACACTTTCGTCACACATTGAAAACCGTGTGGGCTTTGACTCTTTCACCAAAGATCACAAGTTTGACGGGTGTCAATCTGAAAGACGATTATAATGCGATCGCAACCACGCAAAGTTTATGCAAATCGGAGTAACCGTTCTTGAGTTACGGTCATTTTTCCGTTTGGAAGACCTCTTTTGAAAATGGAATAGCTGTGCTGGCGGTATTGCGAGAAACTTGTGGTCTGTACTTTTGGAAAGTTCGAGCATTGGGCTATGCTGCCTGATAAGTTACTTGTCGCTGAGTTGTTTCATTCTGGTCTCGGAAAGCATTGAAAAGTGCTCTTTCTGTTGAGATTTTCAAAATTGAAAATGGAAAAACTTGAAACGGTTTTGTGCGATCGATTTGAAGTTCAAAATGGTACATCGATACACTATGGCACATGTTTGTTGCAAATTTCAGCTAATTCGGCCTGTTGGTTCTTTAACGGGAAGCTGTTTTATGCTAAAAACTGTGATTTTCACAAAAATCCAAGATGGCCGCTTCCGAACGACTTTTTAACATCGTGTCATGGTGTCGAATCAGAATCTTAGCGGAATGCACCATCTTTCAAAATTTGATATTTTTTCGCCAATCGGGTCCACGTTTTTTCAGCCACTTTGATGTTTTTGAAAACGATTTGTTATCTGTTTTCGCACTTGAATTGTGATGTTCTGGAATGTTCTATAACTTCGTAAACTAACTTATTTTTTGTCCCAATGCCTATCAATCCTGTCGCAAAAAACTTTGTAGCTTTATCTATTACGGTTCTCGAGAAAACCTGGTCACAGTATTAAGCAGTTCGCAGTAGACCTCCGTAAAATAATATTTTGTTGAAATTGTTCTCTGTTTGGGAAACAAAGAACAATTTCAACACTAGATGATATTGTATTCACGAGTGAAGACAAGAGTATTTTAGAGAATACAAAATTAAAATCGATGTCAAATGGACTTGAACACCTGACCTGGGTGCATTGAATCACACACTCCACCAACTGCACAATCAACCACTCACTGGAAAACAGCAACATTAACACAGTCAATATTCTTAAACATTATAGTTAGTAGTAAAATTGTACTTGAAAAGACTATTTACTTGAAAAAAACTTCCCCCACTGGGAATCGTACCTGGACTGTTGAATCAACAGGTGCCAAACTTAGCCATCGAGCTATAGAGACATGTTGTTGATGCGCAATCTAGTTTAGTCTAAACTGACAATTGTTCTGCGATGGCTTTATTTTTACAAAAAAGCAGCTTTTTCAAGTGCCCAGATGCTTTTTTGTGCTATGGCCAGACAAGCACACATTTCACAACTGCCAATGCAACATGCACTCCCGTTACTACATATACTCATGCTAACTTGGCTCCTCTCTTCTGACAATATGTTTTTTATGCGAAAAATAAATCCCTACCTGGGAATCGAACCCGAACCCTGTCAACAGCAGGTCACAATGTTAACCACTAAGCCATCTAGCAATGTTGAATGTGGTTCATAAACAGATTAAGATAAAAAAGAAGGTGGGATGGCCTACATACAAAAAACTATTTTGGTTTCGGACATCGCTAAATACTTATCGAATATTTTCAATTTCTTTCAGATTTGTTCAATTTGTCACCTGAATACCATTTGTGCTAAAGTTTGGGGGGAGAAAAATTTTTCCGCGGTGAAAACAGTAAATAACGAACACTTTCGTCACACATTGAAAACCGTGTGGGCTTTGACTCTTTCACCAAAGATCACAATTTTGACCGGTGTTAATCTGAAAGACGATTATAATGCGATCGCAACCACGCAAAGTTTATGCAAATCGGAGTAACCGTTCTCGAGTTACAGTCGTTTTCCCGTTTGGAAGACCTCTTTTGAAAATGGAATAGCTGTGCTGGCGGTATTGCGAGAAACTTGTGGTCTGTACTTTTGGAAAGTTCAAGCATTGGGCTATGCTGCCTGATAAGTTACTTGTCGCTGAGTTGTTTCATTCTGGTTTCGGAAAGCATTGAAAAGTGCTGTTTCTGTTTAGATTTTCAAATTTGAAAATGTAAAAACTTGAAACGGTTCTGTGCGATCGCTTTGAAGTTCAAAATGGTACATCGATACACTATGGCACATGTTTGTAGCAAATTTCAGCTACTTCGGCCTGTTGGTTCTCCAACGGAAAGCTGTTTTATGCTAAAAACTGTGATTTTCACAAAAATCCAAGATGGCCGCTTCCGAACAATTTTTTATTGACGCGTCATGATGTCGAATCAGAAGATGAGCGAAATGCACCATCTTTCAAAATTTCGTAATTTTTCGTCAATCGGGTCTCCGTTTTTTTGGTCACTTTGATGCTTTTGAGAACGACTTTTTACTCGATTTCGCACTTGAATTGCGATGTTCTGGAATGTTCTGTTACTTCATAACTAGCTTATTTGTTGGCCCGATGCCTCACGATTGTGTCGCAAAAAACTTTGTAGTTCTATCTCTAACGGTTCTTGAGAAAAACTTAACCAAGTTCGGTCAAGTTCGCCGCGAAAGAAGAAAAAAAATAATAATAATAATAAAACCAGGCAGAACAATAGTATTTTAGATTCTCTAAAATACTAACTAGATATTGATTTGTGTTTGCGAGCAAAAACAAGAGTATTTTAGAGAATCAATAATAACAATAATGTCACATGGGAATTGAACACCTGTACTGACAGCGTTAAATCACACACTCCACCAACTACTCCATCAACCTCTCACTGGAAAAGCACAATTGTAACACGTCATTACTCCTAAACATTGTACGTCTCAGTAAAGTTATATTCGCAAAAACATTTCACGTGAAAAAAGTTTCCACCACTGGGAGTCGTACCTGGACCTTTATAACGGCAGGCAACCACCTTAGCCATCCAGCTATAGAGACATCCCGCAGTTGTGCAATCTAATTTAGTACAACCTGACGACTGTTTTTTGATAGCTTTATTTTTGCAAAAAAAGCAGCTTTTTGAAGCTGCCTTGATGCTTTTTTGTGCTGGAGCCACACAAACACACGCTTCACCATTGCCAATACAACATGCACTCCTGTTACTATATATACTTTTGCTAACTTGGCTCCTCCCTTCTGACAATCATTGTTTTTAGATGAAAAAGAAATACTTACCTGGGAATCGAACCTGAACCCTGTCAACAGCAGGTCACAATGTTAAACATTTAGCCATCTAGCAATGTTGAATATGGTTCATAAACAGCTTAAGATAAAAAACATGGTGGCATGGCCTACATACAAAAAACTATCTTATGGCGCGAACGTCGCTAAATACTGTTAAAAAAAAATTCTTTTTTTTCAGAACTGTTCAGTTGGTCACCTGTATACTAGTTGTGCTAAAGTTTTGAAGGCAAAAAGTTTTTCCGCAGTGAAAACGGTAAATAACGAACACTTTTGTCACACATTGAAAATTGTGTGAGCTTTGACTCTTTCGCCAAAGATCAGAGATTTGACGCATGTTCAACTGAAAGACAATTACAATGCGATCGCAACCACGCAAAATTTATGCAAATCGGAGTAACCGTCCCCGAGTTATGGTCATTTTTCCGTTTGGAAGACCTCTTTTAAAAATGGAATAGCTGTGCCGCCGGTATTGCGAGAAACTTGAAGTCTCTAACTTCAGAAAGTTCAAGCATTGGGCTATGCTGCCTAAGAAGTTACTTCTCACTGACTAGTTCCATTCTGGTCTCGGAAAGCATTGAAAAGTGCTGTTTCTGTTTAGATTTTCGAGTTTAAAAATGTAAAAACTTGGAACAGTTTTCTGCGATCGCTTTGAAGTTCAAAATGGTACATCGATACACTATGGCACATGTTTGTTGCAAATTTCAGCTAATTCGGCCTGTTGGTTCTCTAACGGGAAGCTGTTTTATGCTAAAAACTGTGATTTTCACAAAAATCCAAGATGGCCGCTTCCGAACGATTTTTTAATGTCAAGTCATGATGTCGAATCAGAAAGTTAGCAAAATGCACCATCTTTCAAAATTTCGTATTTTTTCGTCAATCGGGTCTACGTTTTTTCAGCCAATTTGAGGCTTTCGAAAACAATTTTTTACCTGTTTTCGCACCTGGATTACGACATTCTGGAACGTTCTGTAACTCCATAACTAACTTATTTGTTGGTCCGATGCCTCACGACTGTGTCGCAAAAAACTCTGTTGCTCTATCTATAACGGTTCTTGAGAAAAACTTGACCGAGTTCGGCAATGTCTGCGCGAAAGAAGAAAAAAAAAAAAAAAAATAATAATAAAAACAGCAAGAACAATAGTATTTTAGATTCTCTAAAATACTAACTAGATATTGATTTGTGTTTGCGAGCAAAAACAAGAGTATTTTAGAGAATAAAAAATTATAATTGATGTCGAGTGAATTTGAACACCTGACCCGGCTGCATTGAATCACACACTCCACCAACTACTCCATCAACCACTCACTGGAACAGGCCAATAGTAACACAGTCATTATTCTTAAACCTTATAGTTAGTAGTAAAATTGTACCTGCAAAGACTTTTTACGTGAAAAAAACTTCCACCACAGGGAATCGTACCTGGACTCATGAAACAACAGGTGCCAAACTTAGCCATCGAGCTATAGAGACATGTTGTTGATGCACAATCTAGTTTAGTCCAAAACTGCAAATTGTTCTGGTATAGCTTTAATTTTACAAAAAGCAGCTTTTTCAAGTGCCCAGATGCTTTTTAGTGCTATGGCCAGACAAGCACACATTTCACAACTGCCAATACAACATGCACTCCCGTTACTATATATACTCATGCTAACTTGGCCCCTCTGTTCTGACAATAGACTTTTTATGCGAAAAAGAAATCCCTACCTGGGAATCGAACCCGAACCCTGTCAACAGCAGGTCACAATGTTAACCATTTAGCCATCTAGCAATGTTGACTGTGATTCATAAACAGCCTAAGATAAAAAAAAAGGTGGTATGGCCTACATACAAAAAAATATTTTGGGTTCGGACATCGCTAAATACTTATCGAATAATTTCATTTTTTTTCAGATTTGTTCAATTTGTCACCTGAATACTGTTTGTGCTAAAGTTTTAAAGGAGAAAAAATTTTTCGCGGTGAAAACAGTAATTAACGAACACTTTGGTCACACATTGAAAACCGTGTGGGCTTTGACTCTTTCACCAAAGATCGCAAACGTGACGAATGTTTATCTGAAAGATTGTTATAATGCGATCGCAACCACGCAAAATTTATGCAAATCGGAGTAACCGTCCCCGAGTTACGGTCATTTTTGCGTTTGGAAGACCTCTTTTGAAAATGGGATAGCTGTGTTGGCGGTATTGCGAGAAACTTGTAGCCTCTACTTTTAGAAAGTTCAAGAATTGTGCTATGCTGCCTAATAAGTTACTTCTCGCTGACTAGTTCCATTCTGGTCTCGGAAAGCATTGAAAAGTGCTGTTTCTGTTTAGTTTTTCAAATTTGAAAATGTAAAAACTTGAAACGGTTTTGTGCGATCGCTTTGAAGTTCAAAATGGTACATCGATACACTATGACACATGTTTTTTGCAAGTTTCAGCTAATTCGGCCTGTTGGTTCTCTAACGGGAAGCTGTTTTATGCTAAAAACTGTGAATTTCACAAAAATCCAAGATGGCCGCTTCCGAACAATTTTTTAATGACGTGTCATGATGTCGAATCAGAAGATGAGCGAAATGCACCAGCTTTCAAAAATTGGTATTTTTTCGACAATCAAGTCTACGTTTTTTCAGCCATTTTGGTGCTTTCGAAAATGATTTTTTACCCGTTTTCGCACCTGGATTGCGATGTTCTGGAAAGTTCTGTAAATTCATAACTAATTTATTTTCTGGCCCGATGCCTCACGACTGTGTCGCAAAAGAATTTGTAGCTCTATCTATTACGGTTCTCGAGAAAACCTGCTCACAGTATTAAGCAGTTCGCAGTAGACCTCCGTAAAATAATATTTTGTTGAAATTGTTCTCTGTTTGGGAAACAAAGAACAATTTCAACACTAGATATTGATTTGTGTTTGCGAGCAAAAACAAGAGTATTTTAGAGAATCAATAAAACTAAACATCTACATGGGAACTGAACCGAAACACCTATGTAGTAGAGACATACACTCAACCAACTACTCCATCAACCACTCACTGGAAAAGGAAAATATTAACACAGTCAATATTCTTAAACATTGTAGTAAGTAGTAAAATTGTACTTGCAAAGACTTTTTACTTGAAAAAAACTTCCACCACTGGGAATCGTACCTTGACTCTTGAAACAACAGGTGCCAAACTTAGCCATCGAGCTATAGAGACATGTTGTTGATGCACAATCTAGTTTAGTCCAAACTGCCAATTGTTCTGCGATAGCTTTATTACTACAAAAAGCAGCTTTTTCAACTGCCCAGATGCTTTTTTGTCCCATGGCCAGACAAGCACACATTTCACAATTGCCAATACAACATGCACTCCCGTTACTATATGTACTCATGCTAACTTGGCCCCTCTGTTCAGACAATAGTTTTTTTATGCGAAAAAGAAATCCCTACCTGGGAATCGAACCCGAACCCTGTCAACAGCAGGTCACTATGTTAACCATTTAGCCATCTACCAATGTTGAATGTAGTCCATAATAGGCTTCAGATAAAAAATAAGGTGGCATGGCCTACATACAAAAAAATATTTTGGGTTCGGACATCGCTAAATACTTATCGAATATTTTCAATTTTTTTCAGATTTGTTCAATTTGTCACCTGAATACTGTTTGTGCTAAAGTTTAAAAGGAGAAAAATTTTTCCGCGCCGAAAACAGTAAATAACGAACGTTTTTGTCACACATTGAAAACCGTGTGGGCTTTAACTCTTTCACCACAGACCACAAATTTGACGAATGTTTATCTGAAAGACTGTTCTAATGCGATCGCAACCACGCAAAATTTATGCAAATTGGAGTAACCGTTCCCGAGTTATGGTCATTTTTCCGTTTGGAAGACCTCTTTTGAAAATGGGATAGCTGTGTTGGCGGTATTGCGAGAAACTTGTAGTCTGTACTTTTAGAAAGTTCAAGCATTGGGCTATGCTGCGTAATAAATTACTTGTCGCGGACTAGTTCCATTCTGGTCTCGGAACGCATTGAAAAGTGCCGTTTCCGTTTAGTTTTTCAAATTTGAAAATGTAAAAACTTGAAACGGTTTTATGCGATCGCTTTGAAGTTCAAATTGGAACATTGATACACTGTGGCACATGTGTGTTGCAAATTTCAGCTACTTCGGCCTGTTGGTTCTCCAACGGGAAGCTGTTTTATGCTAAAAACTGTGATTTTCACAAAAATCCAAGATGGCCGCTTCCGAACAATTTTTTAATGGCGTGTCATGATGTCGAATCAGTAGGTTAGCAAAATGCACCATCTTTCAAAATTTGGTAATTTTTCGTCAATCGGGTCTACGTTTTTTCAGCGAATTTGATGCTTTTGAAAACGATTTGTTACCTGTTTTCGCACTTGAATTGTGATGTTCTGGAATGTTCCATAACTTCGTAAACCAACTTATTTTTTGTCCCAATGCCTATCAATCCTGTCGCAAAAAACTCTGTAGCTTTATCTATTACGGTTCTCGAGAAAACCTGGTCACAGCATTAAGCAGTTCGCAGTAGACCTCCGTAAAATAATATTTTGTTGAAATTGTTCTCTGTTTATGAAACAAAGAACAATTTCAACACTAGATATTGATTTGTGTTTGCGAGCAAAAACAAGAGTATTTTAGAGAATCAATGATAATCATAGGTGAGAATTGAACACCTGACCTGGCTGCATTGAGTCACCCACTCCACCAACTACTCCATCAACCACTCACTGGAAAAAGTCAATATTAACACACCCAATACTCTTAAACATTTTAGTTGGTAGTAAAATTGCACTTGCAAAGACTTTTTACATGAAAAAAACTTCCACCACTGGGAATCGTACCCGGACTCTTGAAACAACAGGTGCCAAACTTACCCATCAAGCTATAGAGACATGTTGTTGATGCACAATCTAGTTTAGTACAAACTGACAATTCTTTTGCGATAGCTTTATTTTTACAAAAAAGCAGCTTTTTTGTGTTCTGGTCAGACAAGCACACATTTCACCACTGCCAATGCAACATGCACTCCCGTTACTACATATACTCATGCTAACTTGGCTCCTCTCTTCTGACAATATTTTTTTTATGCGAAAAAGAAATCCCTACCTGGGAATCGAACCCGAACCCTGTCAACAGCGAGTCACAATGCTAACCATTAAGCCATCTAGCAATGTTGAATGTGGTTCATAAACAGATTAAGATAAAAAAGAAGGTGGGATGGCCTACATACAAAAAACTATTTTGGGTTCGGGCATCGCTAAATACTTAGCGAATATTTTCAATGTTTTTCAGATTTGTTCAATTTGTCACCTGAATACTATTTGCACTAAAGTTTTGGGGGAGAAAAATTTTTCCGGGTTGAAAACAGTAAATAACGAACACTTTCGTCACACATTGAAAACCGTATGGGCTTTGACTCTTTCACCGAAGATCACAAATTTGACCGGTGTTAATCTGAAAGACGGTTACAATGCGATCGCAACCATGCAAAATTTATGCAAATCGGAGTAACCGTCCACGAGTTATGGTCATTTTTCCATTTGGAAGACCTCTTCGGAAAATGGAATAGCTGTGCCGCCGGTATTGCGAGACACTTGAAGTCACTTGTTTTAGAAAGTTCAAGCATTGGGCTATGTGGCGTAATATTTTACTTGTCGCTGACTAGTTCCATTCTAGTCTCGAAAAGCATTGAAAAATGCTGTTTCTCTTTGGATTTTCAAATTTAAAAAGGTAAAAAATTGAAACAGTTTTGTGCGATCGCTTTGAAGTTCAAAATAGTACATCGATACACCAAGGCACATGTTTGTGCGAAATTTCAGTTACTTCGGCCAGTTGGTTCTCGAACGGGAAGCTGTTTTATGCTAAAAACTGTGATTTTCACAAAAATCCAAGATGGCCGCTTCCAAACGCTTTTTTATCGACGTGTCATGATGTCGAATCAGAAAGTTAGGGAAATGCACTATCTTTCAAAATTTGGTATTTTTTCGTCAATCGGGTCTACGTTTTTTCAGCCAGTTTGATGCTTTAGAAAACGATTTTTTACCTGTTTTCGTACCTGGATTGCGCTATTCTGGAATATTCTGTCACTTCGAAAACCAACTTACTTTTTGTCCCAATGCCTATCGATCGGGTTGCAGCAAAAATTGTAGTTCTATATCTAACAGTTCTTGAGAAAACCTTGTCACAGTATTAAGCAGTTCGCAGCAGACCTCCGTAAAATAATATTTTGTTGAAATTGTTCTTTGTTTGGGAAACAAAGAACAATTTCAACACTAGATATTGATTTGTGTTTGCGAGCAAAAACAAGAGTATTTTAGAGAATCAATGTTACAAAAAAGACACTCACAAATGAGAATTGAACCTCAGTACACACTCAACTCTCTACACCACCACGCTTCCACTCATCAGCAGTCCATCGCTAATCGTATGGTTCCTCAAGAAAGGGACCATTGCAAAACATTTTTCAAGAGAAAACATTTCCACACTTAGGAATGTAACTGAGAAATGGACAAGAGCAGTTTATCAAGTTTACCTTTTATGCATATTGTAATGTGGACAGCTGAACATCAGCAACTGTTAATAAAAAGCAGTTTGGCCACAGGATTAATGATTACGCTACGAAATATTGATAGCATAACAGTCTACAATTGAAGCAATTAATAAAATATAATCCAGCTAACATTCTGTATACTAAAATGTAAATTGAAAGTTGTCTGCTCCAGGTTTGCTATGAAAGTAGGAGAAGATTACTCCAGCCAACATATCGTTTAATAATTACATACACACCCATTTTGCGTGTGGAAAACATTAAACCAGGTACTCGCAAGACCAAGTGAATGACAAAAATAAGTTACTTTCCTCAAAAGAAATCTGTTCAAAGTTTGTAACAGAAGTATGTACACTCAATGGAATTGCTAACTGAACTAAAGCCAGTCATTTCCAGCGTGTTATTAGCATGTGATTGCCTTTGGCGAAAAGCAGATATTCAGTGAGGTAATAAATGTAAAAACTTATTCTATGTAACAATGGACTTGGTTATGGAGACATTCATTTCAGCGCTTTACGCAACTCATTCCAAAAATATACACACACACTTCTAATTGTTGTAATAAAACTCTAGCAGAGTTTAAACCGCGCTTGTTGACATTATAGAGGTTCCATGTCTCTCTTTGCTTGATACCAAACCAAAGTGCTTTTAAAATGGTGATTGGGCCCTGTTATAGGATTTTGGGAGTCGTCTGCCACTTACCTTCATCGCATTCATTAGAAGACAACTCCAAGTAAGTTGAACATGCGATACAAAAACCCTTTGAGGAATTAACTTACTTACCAGTTTACCAACTTGCCAGTTTTTCGAAATTGATATAAAAGAAATTTTTTCATAATGAATTTAGAGGAATTTAATACATGTCAAAACTTCCATTGCAGAGAGGATAGCTGGCACGATTATATTGCACTCGTAATCCATACGAATGATTGACAATTTCTGTAACATATGATATGATTAGTCAAGCTGGAAAGATTAACCATCGGTAATACTCTATATACTCGATTCATCTTTATTTAAAATTATTGGCAGCATTAAAATTCAAAACCAACAAATATTACAACTTATAAATCAGTAAAGAGATGATTATTGAAGTTGGAGTTGTCTACTACTACATAATGTATCGGAGACAATATGTAAGGGGTAACAACTCCTACAGCAAGAGTTAAATGTTTTTGCAATAACACGATACGTGTAAGATCAGATTGTTCGGTGACTACAAATTGCAAGCAACAAAAGCTGTATCATGTCAAATGGTAACAACAACAAAGCAATGTGGGACACGCAGTACAATAATCCCGTGGGCTGGGCTGTAACTTGAATGGTTCTTGCTTCAACTACCATCAGCTGCTAGAACCTGCAACAAACAAATCAGCTGATGTTTAATGGCAACAAATGCTAAAGCAATGGACACAACATTTCATCATCTGCATCAAACATTGATAGGCAAAATCTTTTTTCAAAATTAGTAGCAAATGATGGTTTGAAGTATGGAAGACTGACAGAAAATATAAAAATATTAATCAAAATATAAAATAAAAAGTAATTGGTCATGGATACGGATTCAATGCTAATAGTATTGTCAACGACACAGGGTGACATGACACGGCAAAAAAAAACCGAGTTGTACAAAAGAACAATGAATACTCCACATGTCTATGTTTAGTTGAATAGAATAGGCATGAAGTTGCCGTGGACATTCAACTATTGAATTAAATGAGAGAGGAAAGAGCGCACACTACACTCCATACATACATGACAGCAACTGAAACTGTATGAGTCAGTGAAAAGTTACTATAAAATTAGTGCAAGTTTCCTACAACTGTACGATGAGCAGACAACTCCTACTAATTATGCAGCATATCAGTTTCCGCTAGTTACACCAATGGAAGAATGTGAAAGGCCACGGTTAGAATCTGTTTGGTTACATGAATAGTCAACTGACACGAGAAATTTGTAAGAAATGTGGAATTCGCTTTGTCGCCATAAAACGATGTATTACATAGCAGACGTGATGAGAAAATAAAATTCAAGATAACACTGTGACTTATCACAAAGATACGAGTACATATTGGACAGCAGTAGTAATACCCAAATGCGTGCTAGCTAGCTATATGTCCATACAAGTTTTTGTTACAATCTGCAGTACATAAACTTGTTGCATTTCAACAATAATTGATAGACAAAACTTGAAGAGCTAGAAAATTGATGCATTCATATTGTAGCTTTCCCAGTAGGCAATGGTTAGAATAGGAATAAACAATGTTACATTATATATCACAAAGACAGGAGAGCAACAACCAAAACTTGTTAAAATAATCTATTAGGTTGCAAAATCTGGAGTTGTTTGCTCCTGGTACAGAAAGACAACTCCAAGGGTTATAAATTTTTGCAGCAAAAGTGAGAATAAAATAAATAAAACGATTCAGACATTGTTACTGTTAATTGTTATTTATCCATAGTTTTCAGGATGTGTCCTCCACAAACCCACATACATAGGCAATGTACCACCCACAGGAAAAATACACCCTCAAGCAGTCAGGTTGATAAACACAAAAGGGCATTTAGAATGATCAGATAAATAGAGACAGCCTCACCTCTATAACAAGCTCTTAGATTCTGTGTGCTCTTTAGGGGAGGGTAAACAGTTGCAGTATTTGATGATGTCAACAGATCCCTCAAAGACACAAAAGGTGGCGTAATGTCATCACATGTTGATACTCTTGTATGGTTTGACTGGCTCCACTGCATCGTGTATTTCTATAACCGAAAGTGTAACAGGTTGTAACTCTTTGTGTTCCATAGCACAGAACAATCAGGAGAATCCATAGTTCAACAGGCACGTGACAGTAACAAAGCTACAACTAATTACCCACAGCATTAGCATGGTATACACCAGTATATGGGGGACAGTTGAGAGCAGACAACTTCTGTATATATAACAATTACAGGTTTTTTTTGTAGATACATCAGCTATAAAGGCATTACATAACTCAAATGCGTTGACAGCAGCTACTCATGGCAATTTGATTGTTTTAACAGTATTTCTCGCTCATAATTACATATTACTAACTCATAGATGTGTCAGCAGTCAACTCTAATCAATAGAGTATACCAAACAATAGAGCGCGAGGTGAACAAATAGTATGGTCTACTCATACTTGCTAGGCACAGAACTGTTGCATGAGGGGAAAACAAATAACTAAAATTGAGGTTAGTTTTGGGACTGAAACACAAGACTAACTACATATTCACTCAAGTCATTGCAGCTGGACAAAATCAGAAATAAAAAACATGAATGCTCGCTCAAAGTCTCTCTAATTTACGACGATTGACTTTTTGCTACATTACTTGGCCTCACCAAAAACGATACGATTGAAGACAAAAACACAAAGCTTGACATGAGCTACATGTTGTATGTTGATTTGCAGAAAATAATAACACATCCATACCTGACCTTCATGTTGTGGCTGATGTCATCCAGTCATAGACACTCACATTTGTGGATACAGCAAGTTTAGTCTCTGACACAATCCACACATCAATAGAGTTCACAAATGTGTCATCGAGCTGATACAACGGCAGGTTTTGAGGGAGTGACCACATATGTAACAGTGGATATCGTCGTCAGGACTCCGCCATGATTCGAAACTGACGTTTCGAAAATGAACTGTTCGAAACTCTTAAACCTGACCCCCCCAACCCCAAATCCCAAACCCCCATCCCCAAAGAGTTTCGAAGTGTCCATTTTCGAAACGTCAGTTTCGAATGGTCCGTACCCCCGTCGTCAGACCTGTGAAAGGGTATAAGAGTTTCTTTATGAAATTAATGCACTAAATACTATTATTTATCATATAATTTCGCAAGAGCAGCCGTGTGTGAGCATAGCGTGTTCTCATGTTCTGCTCTAATCATTTGCAATGAACAACAAAAAAAAACGTTGGTCATAATGCACAAAAAGTAGAACTCAGTGAAAATTACTCGACTGAACTATATTCAATGCTCAGCCTGTAGCTTCAGAGCAAGGGCAACAGTCTTAGACCACCCAAGCAGACAGAAATGACAACAAGGTTTTTAGGAGCTTTTTGATCCAGTGCCAACACAGGTAAGTAAACAAGGTGTCAAAAACATATGCAATACAATAACAGAACCGTGCAAGCATTGCAGTGTTAATACATCTCCCAATGTATTGTAGTGTGTATCAAATATTACTATGTAATAACTGTACAAAAAACTGATAAAATGATTGCTGGTGACAGCAAGTCATCAGCTACCAATAAAACAACAGCTCTGGCGTGAATGAAGAATGGTCTAAAGAGAATGAAAAAAATTGACATTGCTGCATGGTATTGTGTGCAGCTGATTGCTATGAACAACTACTACTAGTAACTACTATTTCATTACTAGGCCATACATTGAGATATGACTCATAGGCTGCTGCATAACAAACATTGGCTAAAACAACAAGACAACTAAAGCTGTCCAAGAAGGTTTTCCAAGATGCACAAAGATGACAAGTAAGTTTCAGATGCAAGTTTTGACAGGAAAAAAATGAGAAAACATTGCAGAGCCACCAATTTATCACTAACACAGTAAATGCTACGTAGAAACTAACACAAAAAAACAATCCATGATGCATTGTTACTTGCTGATAGAAATACCAACAATCAGCTGGTAACAATAACATCTAACATAGCTGCAGCTAACTGCCTGTGACCAACAATAGTAGACAACAATATATATAAAGCATAGTGTGAGCAGTTGAGACACTGCGATTCAGTAAGAAATAAATCTAGCTCTGGAACAACTTAAATAAATCTGAAGGTATTTCGTAAGTAGAGCGAAGAAAGTGACTTTTTTCAATATATGTTCAAATATTACAGCACGCCATGCTTACATCAGCATTATAGAAAGAGAAAACAAGTAGCGTCCACAAACTGATCACGAAATATGACGTCACACGTCAAAAGCATCGATATAAATATTTGTAGCACCTATTTTTTTTCAGTTTCCAAATATTCGGGAATTACTAAATGTTTAATAACTTGGGACCACAGGCTGCTAGAAACAAAATTTTAAAAGGGTTTAATAGGAAACAATATGCCGAACAAGATTAACCAATCACTGCACTTTTTACATATCTGTAGTTTTGGGAAAAATTGTCTGGAAATGACGTTGTAAACGTGACTTTTCCCAGTGCGCCGATGGACCATATGATGTTAGTTTATGTTATATCACTAGCCTGTCTTATTACCGACCTGTTGATATACTATTTGTTATAGATAATTTACATCTGGAGGTAGGAAAATAGATTTAATAATTTCCTTGCCAAATAAAAACGTAATTTTTTAAATATATATTATCATGAAGCAATTAGTAACTAACGCTTGGTCTTGCGTCACGGATTTCACTCTAATGTATCAATAATGAGGCGTAAAATTAACCGCAGTGCGAACATGAAACAAAGTAATTTTTTTGCTGAGAGGGTCATTTTTAAAACTCATTTTCTCAGTAACTATCAATGAGAGACACAAAACTTTACTACTATTGTGACTGCAAGATATGATTCTACGCCATGATATGTTTTTTAACGTCCCAAGGCTGATTTGAAAAATATGTTTGTATTGGCTAAAACAAGTATAAGAAGATCCCCATAAATATACTACACACCGCATATCGCTTGACATGAGCTACATGTACATAACATGTTGTATTACATGTGGAGACAACAATAACATACCCATATCTTCATCTCATGGCTGATTACATCCAGTGATGCACAAACACTCACATCTGTGGAGGCTGCAAGTTCAGCCTGTGACACAATCCGCACATCAATAGAGTTAACAAATGTTTACCAAACTGATCCAGCTGCAAGTTTTGAGGTAGCGGCCATATAACACCGACCTACAAAATACCGTAAGAGTTAGTTTGGCAACTGATGTTTGTATCATCCACTTGGAGATGATCAGCTTTGTGTGACAACGGCACATTCTGCGTACAATGGTGTAAAACATCACAATAGCAGTATTTTACATACTGCACAGTGATACATGAAACAAACCTGCAAAACTGATATGACAAGATATTGTATTGGATGCAAGTGTAGTAGCCTACAGATGCACGCTGAGAAAGACCACCCAAGTGACACAAGCTTTTTTGAGCTAGTGCCAACACAGGTAAAAATTGACAGGTGTCAAGTCAGATGCTCATCAACACTACAACGATACAGACCTCCTGATACAACGCTAAACTATATTATAGTATATTGTAGATCCAGTATTCTTGAGTACTGTTCAATCAACCACCTGAGGGATGCCTCGTAAAAAGTCAGCGGCCAGCAAGGCAGCAGCCAAGAGGATACAGAGTAGGCAGAGAAAGCTGATGCAAGCGGAGACTACTGCCGACAGCAGCAGCGCTGACATAGAGGTTTTGGAGATTGCTACAAGCACTGAAGCAGTTACACCACCAGCTATCGTTGCCTCCAGCCTGCCCGTGAGCCCAGCTGTGTGCAGTGAGACGGCATCAATCTCTGAGGTACCAATTCCACCAGGTACAGCTATATCTGACGTGCCGGTAAGCTCAGTTATGTGTACTTTTCATCAAGGTCATGGTCAATTTGGTATTGCAGCTGGCAAACAGTGTATGCCCACAGCTTATTGTGCGATTGCGATTAACCGTTTTTGTGTGAGTGCGGATGAGTGGAGTGGGAATACGATAGAGTTGATTATAGTAGAAGGTTCGTCATTGTATATAGAGTATAAGCCAGTTAGTTTTGAGTACTTTAACCCAGAAGACTTGCCAGCAAACTTTTTAGTATTTGATATGAATGTTCGTAGAAGAGTATTTATTGATGGGTATGGTGTAATAGAGTCTAGGTATAATGCAGAATATAACGCATCGAAGATATGCACAGAGCTGACCAACATATTCAATAATGAGAGTGAGCAATTCTCTAAAGGGGTGTTGCTCACCATACAATCATACACAACAGCAATATTAAAAACCAACACAGGATATCAAGTGCTTGACACGCATGCAAGAAATAGGTCCGGTCAACCAGCGACAGATGGCCGTGCAGGTTTATACAAGTTTAACAATTTAGGATCTGTAGCTGCATACATAGTAACAATTAGGTACAAACTTTCCAATGCACCAGAGGAACCCTATCATTTATGTGGGGTTTTAATGGAGCGAGTAGCAAATGAGTTAGAGCCACCATCAATAAGTGCAATTACAGTAACAGCAAGAACTGACATAGGTAGCAATAAAAACACAAGTGTAACGTATGCAAGTGTTGTGCAGAATGGTAAAACAAAGAATAATACAGGAACAAAATATAGTGCTAGAAAAGGTAATACAAGTGAACCTAGCGTGCCAATTCCAGGAACAGCTAATCAGCCATCACAAACGAAAGGAACCAAACGCACGAATGACAACCAGATTGTAGGAGACAACATTGCATCAAAGAGGAAGCATGTGTTACATGAAGAGGGCAGGAAGAGCACAAGCGCAATAACAGTATCAAGTAAACCAGTAAAGTCAACAGCTACAAAACGCAAAAACAGTTACAAAGACAACGCGGAATACAGAGAAAAAGTTAAAGCTAGGTCACGCGAGATATACGCAACAAACAAAGCACAAAGAGAAAGCAAAAAATCAGCGAGTAAACATAAATATGCTACTGATGAAGAGCATCGCATAAAAAAAATATTAAATGTTAAAAAAAAATACGCAAATGATGGGAGTTATAGAGAAAACCTTATTCTAAGTGGTAAAGACAAATATGCAAATGATGATAGCTACAGGGACCACTTGATGGCAAGAAGTATAGATAAATATGCACAAGACGAGAGCTTTAGAGAGAGCGTTATGGCGAGGAGCAAAGACAAATATACCAATGATGAGAGTTTCAGAGAGAGTGTTATGGCACGAAGCAAAGACAAATATTCACAAGATGAGAGTTTCAGAGAGAGTGTTATGGCACGAAGCAAAGACAAATATGCACAAAACGAGAGCTTTAGAGATAGTGTTTTGGCAAGAAGCAAAGACAAATATGCACAAGATGAGAGCTTTAGAGATAGTGTTATGGCAAGAAGCAAAGACAAATATGCACAAGATGAGAGCTTTAGAGAGAGTGTGATTGCAACTGGAATAAGAAGTTATAGTACACGCAAAGAGCACTTGTCAAGTATACAAAATGCAATCAACTCTTTTAGATTGGAATCTGCAAAAAGTCCAACATTTGTATGCTGTGTATGTGATCGTTTGTTGTTTGACACTCAAATAAAAGTATTTAAACGGCACATGTACGCGCACGCAGACTTGGTAGCACGCTGTGTTAATGATAATTATTTGCACGCTAATTGCAGAGGTTGCGGGGAGAACTGTCAGGGTCACCAATACGTTTGTTATACTTGCAGTAATCACATAAGCGCTGGGAGACTTCCACCCCAGGCAAAAGTTAATAATATGTATTTAATTGAAAGAGCTGATCATTTCCAATCAATGAATTCACTCGAACAACAATTGATATCTCTATACTTGCCATTTGAAAAATTAGTTACATTAGTGAGAGCTGGTCAAAAAGCTATTAAAGGACCAGTAATTTGTGTTCCGTCTAATTTGCGAGCTGTTGCCAATGTTTTACCACAGCCATTAGGAGAATCACAACTAATTCCTATTAAACTAAAACGTAAGCTAATATATAAAGGTTATACAGACTACCAAATTGTTGATGTTGCAAAGATTAATAAAGCGCTGGTTGATTTGAAACAAATCAATCCTTTTTATAGCGAGGTGGAGGTAAACACATCATGGTATGATACTGTTGCACAGAGCACCAATTTGTTGAGAGATTGTGTTATAAATAATAATAATAATCATGTGGTTGGCAATGAATGTGTGACTGAAGATGACTGCGCTATAGAAGAATGTGTGATGGATGACTCTGATGTGTTAAATAGAACAGACAATGAAGCGGCTGCAATTATTGATGGAAATGTTTTAGATTCGTGCTTACAACCTATCGATCTAGTTAATGAAATAAATATTGATAATATTGATTCAGTGGCAATTGCCCCCGCCGAAGGTAATAAACCTATTAGCTTGCTTAGTGATAATTATATTGAAGCTAAATCTTTTTCTGCACTGTTTCCTGATGGAAAAAACACATTTGATCAGCACAGAGAAGTTAGAATCACTAGAAATAAGTATTACAATGCACGATTATTTTCAGTGGACACCCGCTTTGCTTCCAACACACAATATATATTCTTCGCCCAATACGTATATGAGATAGAACAATTGCTTTCCAGTATTTCAATTAATTTGAGAAAAGGATCAAATGCCATAAATATCACTCGTAATATGTTGCTAGATTCCGAAACACTAAGAGGTATTCTTAAGTCTGACCAAGGGTTCAAGTTTTTTCGCACAGTGAGGGGGTCACCAGAATTTTGGAAGAAAACAATGAATGATTTATTTGCAATGCTTAGGTGTCTCGGTCTTCCTACCTGGTTTGTAACTTTTTCAAGCGCCGAATTAAGTAGATGGACTTGCCATTTAGGAGCTATTTTAAAACAATCTGGTAATTTTTTTTCAGAACAAGACATTGGTTCGATGGATTACAAAGATAAATGCAAAGTATTAAGGTCTAACCCAGTAACTGCGATAAGGATGTTTTATCATAGGGTAGAATTGTTTTTTAAATACATTTTGCTAGGACCCAGTAATCCTATAGGAGAGATTGTAGATTATTTTTATAGAGTAGAATTTCAAGCTAGGGGAGCACCTCATTTGCACTGCTTATTTTGGGTAAAGGGTGCACCTAAATTGAATAAAGACTCGCACGATGTTGTTGTTGATTTTATAGATAGGTATGTCTCGGCAACACTGCCAGACAAGGACACCGATCCAGAACTGCACGAGTTAGTCACCAATGTCCAAATGCACAGTAAAAATCACTCGGCATCATGTAAGAAGGGCAAAAATAAAAAGTGTAGATTTAATTTTCCTAAACCCGTATCAAATATCACGTTTATTGTTGAGCCATCAAATGAAACAACTGCTTCTAATAAAAACAAAGATGATGAATTGTTGGTTAGGTTGCACGATTTGCTAGAAAAGGGAACAGAAGGAAATGCCAATGACGAGCTATATAGAGAAAGCGGTTTTGATAACTTTGCGCACTTTCAAGAGACTATGAGATTATTAACAAAGAGATCAGCTGTTATACTTAAGAGAAACTCTAGTGAAACTTACATTAATAATTATAATGAGCACCTGTTGAGAGCTTGGAATGCCAACATAGATATTCAGTATGTCATAGACCCTTATAGCTGTATTATGTATATTGTATCGTATATTAGTAAGAGTGAGAGTGAGTTAGGAAATATCTTAAAGAATGCTCGTGATTCACTGGTTGAGGAGGGTAAGGATTTAAATACAGCTAGGCAAATGAAGGCTTTAGGTCATAAGTATTTTACTCATAGAGAAGTATCCGTACAGGAAGCAGTGGTAAGATTATGTGGTATGCATTTAAAACAATTTAGTAGAAAAATAATTTTTGTACCGACTAATGAAGATGATATGAGAATGAGTGTACCTATTAACCAAATCAATAAAATAGCTAACGATGATGATGATGATGATGACGATGTTGTTGATGGAGAAACCAAAAAAGTTTGGATGACATCCCTATACGATAGGTACTGCTCTAGACCTAGAGATGAGTTATTTGAAAGTATGTGTCAGGCTCGTTTTGCTTCAGACTATAGAGTACTTAGTAAATCAGAAGTAGGTAAGAGTATTAACAGTGAGAATGTGTATAGATTGGAGAATGATTGCGGTTATGTGATGAGAAGAACGAAAAGTAAGTCTGCAGTAATTAGGTATACAAGGTTTTCTGAAGAGTCCAACTCTGAAGAATATTATTTGACTCTTCTTAAATTGTACTTGCCGCACCGAAACTTAAAACAACTTAAACCTGATAATTATGATACTTATAGAGAATTTTATGAATTTGCTTCTGTTAAAATATTTCTACCTGATCCACCGATGAACGTTCGCGATATTGTCAAAGCTAATCAAACGTATAATGATGAAGGTAATAATAGTAGGCTTTTTGATGAGGCGTGGGAGCTGTTAAGATCGGACGCTAATTTAGAGGACGCGTGGGCATTGCTAGCGCCTAATACTGAGTTTGACCGCCAAAACCAGATTTGCGAGCGTGAAGACGGCGCCCGCGATAACTTGGAAGAAAATGATGTTTTATTACCAGAACTTGATACCGCTAACAGAAATGCCACCAATAACCTTTGCGCTTTTGAGTTGTTGACTAATAACATTAAACCTTTGATGCGATCGATGAATGATAAACAAAAAGAGATATTTTACTATGTAAGAAACTGGTGTCTTAACGTAAAACGCTGCCGGCGCGCTTCTCCTCCTTTTCACATCTTTGTCACTGGTGGTGCTGGGGTAGGCAAATCACACATTATTAAATGCATTTATCACATGTCGCACCATATTTTAAGAGATAGTGAAGCACCCAATGATGTAACGGTTTTGCTCTTGGCACCTACTGGCACAGCTGCACACAATATATCTGGTCACACAATTCATTCTGCACTTAAAATACCTGTAATCACTGCAGCACACTATCAACCATTATGTTCTGATACTTTAAACACACTGAGAGCTGTTCTCGAAAATGTAAGAATAATAATTATTGATGAAGTATCAATGGTGAGTCCGAGACTGCTAGAGTATGTGGATGGAAGGCTGCGGCAATTGAAAGGTGTGAGTCTGTCCGATGAATCAATGTGTTTTGGTGGAGTGAGTGTGCTTGCTGTGGGGGATTTTTATCAGCTGTCTCCTGTCAGGGCGACAGCATTAGTTATCCCCAAAATGTGCTATGGTAATGCTTTGTTTAGGGACAATTTCATGTGTGTTGAGCTGAATGAAGTGATGCGACAGAAAGATGATGCTTTATTTGCAAACGTATTAAATAAATTACGAGTTAAGCCAAAACGTGCAAAGTTGGATATAGAAACTGCTACTATGTTGTCCAGCCGAGTTGATATTTCACTACTACCAGATGATGCTTTGCATGTCTACGCTACAAATAAAAAGGCTGAAAGTTATAATAGAGTTAAATTAGATGAAGTTTGTAATGTATTGTATTCCATTGATGCGTATGACTATCTTAAAAATAAAACTAGTGGTACATTACCTAAACTTACTAAAAAAAAACCAGGCACCTCGAATGATCTGCCCTCCACACTTAACATAGGAATAGATAGTAGAGTTATGTTAACCAGGAATATTAATGTAGAAAATGGTTTAGTAAACGGAATATTTGGTACTGTAGTTCATGTAGATTTAAATAATAGCGATATCGTAGAGAAAATATATGTAAAGTTTGATAGCGATAGGGTTGGATTAGGTCTCGATCCTGTAATACCACCAAATGTTCCAAAGAACACTATGGTCATTACAAGATTTGATGCTGTGTTAGAAAAATCAAAACATATAACCCGACGTCAGTTTCCTTTGAAACTGGGTTGGGCAGCAACTGTACATAAGACTCAGGGTATGACACTTGATAAAATGGTTTTTGATATGCAGGGAACATTCTTACCGGGCCAATCGTATGTTGCTTTAAGTAGAGTATCTAGTTTAAATGGATTGTACATTAAAAACTTAAAATCAGAATACATATACATGGACGAAGAAATACATAATAGTTTGAAAGACCTTAAAAAATTGGATTTGAGTTTATTTGCAAGAAGTAATGCATTTATTGGTTTACATAACGTTCAAGGATTGCGTAGTAAACTTGATGACATTAATAAAACTTATTCCTCTAGTTATCAAGTAATTTGTATAACTGAAACCTGGCTATCACCAACTATTAATGACTCGACTGTGAATATCCCTGACTTTAACATCTTTAGAACGGATAGAGACCAAGAAGACCATAACTGTGGAGGCGGTGCTTTAATTTATGTTAAAACTAACTTGAGTGCTAGTAAAGTTGCGATTGATTCAACTGTTGATAATATTGAAATTATTTTAATAAAAGTGACCCACTGCAATATTAATTATGTTATTAGTTGTGTTTACCGTTCCCCTAGGTTAAGTATTAGTGCCTGCATCCGTAACCTTAGCGCTTTAATAGATAAAACTGAGAGTCTACCTAATATAGATAGTATAATTATTGCTGGAGATTTTAATGAGAACCTACTTTCTGATGCACGTCATAGTATTAAACTGTTCTTCGAAGATAGAGGATTTAAACAGCTAGTTACATCACCTACTCATATTAGTGGTAGCCTATTAGACGCCGTGTATGTTAAAAGCCAATTAGAAATTAATACAAAAGTAACACCTATATATTTTTCCGATCATGATCTGGTAGATATTGTAGTGAGTAACAAATAACTTTTATTGATAAATTATTTATTTAATCGTATTTAACGTATTTTTATCACATACTAACGTATTGTAATGTTATTTTCTATCAGTACCCAGCTTATGATAGTATGTATTATTTAGGTATAATATCATATCAATGTAATGTTATACCGGCCAAGTTTACTGTAATAAAAATAGTATAGAAAATAGATAATGCGCAATTGGTGACTTGGCACAGGTGTTCCGTTATTAATGCAAAGTGTTTGCTTTATGTGCTCTACATTTGTTGAAAGTGTAGTTATTCTGTAGTGTAATTGCTTTTGTAGTGTGTGTGTGGATGCATGAGTGAATGATAAGCTGTGGTAGATGGATTGTCGAAAGGTACAAGCTTCGTTTGGTCAGCACTAGGGTGAATAGGAGGACTAGCAATAGGTAGTTAGCCACATCACAAACGTTTTTCTAGCGGTTCTGGTATGTCCAGTTCCAACTGTTTAGGTAGGTAGTGGAGGTAGCATAGGACAAGAATGAGACTTTTTCTAGAGGTTCTGGTATGTCCAGTTCCAACTTTGGTGATAGGTAGTTAGGTAGATTAGGCTAGTTAGTTGGCCATTCGGTGTAAATACCCTAGACTTGAATAGGACCATGAACTTTTTTTGAGATTGTACAACTGGGCTGAAAGCCGTTCCCCTGGCTTCGTCATTATTTCCTGCATGATGTTAACCCATATCCAGTTCTTTGTAGGAACCGCCAAATGACCTTGGGAAGGGATGGCACATTAACATTGTGACGTTATATGGCTCCTGGCGACTCGCGTCATTAAATAATGAGAACGCAGTTGGATGCTGGCCGCAAGGCGCTGTGGAACAAGCATCGTTTTATAAGCTTTTGTAGGTGAGACGATTGAGGAAAAGTGGCAGTGAAATAATTCATTCAGAGAAGGTAGCAGCGAATTTATCAATATGAGAATGTGGTGTGATGTGATGGATAACGTATCATTACCATAGACCATGCAATACAGACACCAAGCGAATGGCGAAGGTATGAGTATTGTCTCAAATAATTCTACTACACAGCGCGCAATGTTATTGAGCTTACTTCGACATTTAATTATAAAGTGATTGTTAATATGAATACTAGCAATATATGTGGCTGGCTTAGTAGTGAGTAGCGGGTTTTTATCACTGAATGACTACAACAATTTTCCTTTCATTTGCAATATTATTCAAAGTCTTAAAATTATTTCATGATCATCGCCGCAAACGTAATTAATATTATCAGGCCTATATGATGACTATTACATACCGAAATGGTTATAAAGATTATAATGTTTATCATTTTAGAAAGTTGTTGGAGTACGTACTAACCGAGAGATACCAATGGCTGAACAATTCAATTTGTTGGCATTAATGACTCTTGCACTCTTGCTACTGCACCAACAACAAAAAACATTGTGAAGGCGGCAATAATCATATTGGGTGAGTGAAATAGATACAACAATAAATAATAATACCTTGTTATTAGTTGGTAATAACTAATAATAATAGAAGTCAATAATGTTAATTAATTAATATTATATAATAATAATATATGCGTACTGAATGTAATAATAATGATATTTTCCCACTCTGTGATAATTTATTTAGTGGTAATAGAGGTAGATGTAGTAATAGCAAGTAGCAGCAGTAATAATAGTGGTAGTTAGTAGGTAGTGATGGTAGTAGTGGTAGTAGTAGTGGTATTAATAGTACTTACTATTTTCTAATAAATGATCATAATAATAATGATAATAATAATAAATATTACTATTATAATATACATATATCCACAAACTAACAACAACATACATACAAACACATATATTATTATATATAATATAACCACATTTAATGTGGTTATGTATATATGTTGCTGTATTATTATGTTGTTTGTGTATACAATAAATAATAATAATATTTATTACTATCTTTATTATTATTGATTTGTTTATGTTGGTGGTATTATTAATTATTATTATAATTATGTGTCTGGAACAGTGTTGTTTTGTTGTCCCTACAAAAAAATATTATTCTTTTCACCATTTATTATTATTATATTTATTTCACCTGTGGAGGAGAGGCGGCCCCAATCTACTGGCCTGGAGGTGGGTGTATTTGAGTGTATACTTATTATAATAATAATTATTAATAATACCACTACTACTACTACTTAACTAGCTAGTAGTTGTAGTAGGTAGTAGTAGGTAGGTATAAATAATAATAATATAATAATAATAATTATTATTATTATTACTACTACTACTACTCCCTGCCTTTAATTAATTATCCTCCCCACCGCCAGACCAGTAGATTGGACCCGCTTGTGCTCTGGGGTATGTACCCCTACCCCATACAAAATACAGATAATGTTAAAGTTGAGTACATATATGACCGGAATTCAATGTTGTTTAGACAATTATTATGGTATGACAGAAAATGTGACCAAACGCTGACTACTTTAGTTCTATTCCAAAAACATAAACGTTAATGATGATAATGCGATATTGCTATGGCGCCAAATGTGAATTCAATAATAACAAGCGAATCCACTTCGAACACTTGTTATTTTTTTCAATCTTCATCGTTTCGCATGATCAATAATAATTTTGTTCAATTCTTCTCCCACAAACTTTTTTACATCTCCAAAACCCTTACAAAGTGAAATCAATCATTTGTGTTTGTCTATTACTGTTATTATTATAATTATTATTAGTAGTATTATCATCTGCTACGCTCCCCTTCTACATTAATTAATACGTAACCACTTTTTATTATTATTATTATAGAAGCGGAAAGAAGAGGAGGATGATGGTTGGTGGTGGTTGGCCCTTCAGCCGATGTATGGAGACACCACCTTGCAAAGCAACAGTCACTAACGTAGATTCATCTTTACTGGACACAATATATGAGATTGCTTTCACGATTATCATAGTAGTAAACGGACTGCCAACACACACAGGCTATGATGATGATGATCACATCACTTCTTCTATGGAATAATAATAATGATGAGGCTGTACTGCTCCATCGATCCATCCATAAGCCCATCCTCTGCTATTACACACAACAACAAGGTAGAAAGTGGCTATCCATGCTGAAAACAATTGAGTAAAATGAGATCGCTGTAAATTAGGGGTAAGTCATTGCTGAGTTTGAAAGCGATTGTTGTTTGTATGATTTTGATGGGATGTTGATTGCAGCAGTGATGAGCGTTTTTTTATAGCTTTATTTATTGCTGTAAAAATATCAAAAGTAGTATTAAAAATTAATTATGATACTTTTGTGTGGGGATGTGTTAAAACATTATGTGGAGGGATTACAATGTGAACGTTTCTAAATTGAAGTTGTCTCACTTGAGTCTCAATTTTGTTAAAAGTTGCCCCCTCTTTCTCAATAATGACGATAAAGGAAACAACTCCCAATTGTTTGGTCATGATGTCACCAAATGCAATCAGAGTGAAGTGTCATTCAAGCCCCCAAATTAGATATACCCAAGTATTAACAACCAACTTTAGTCTGGTAGCAGCTGGCATTGGTAGATATGTAATGAACTACTAAGCATAACCCCAATATCCCTGGTGTGGTGAAAAATTAGTGACTGAAGTAAGAGTGAGCGATGATGTGTCGTTAGACTTATATCTAGAAGTATACTAAGTTAGTATTGTAGATACGCTACCAGATGTTAAAATTAGAGAAGTGAGACTAACCATAATGGCAGCTCCTTGGCATATATCCACCTCAATAACTGGACTGTGGCCATCATTGCTGACGTAGCAAGGCCTTGAGGAGCCGATACAACTAAGTAAGTAGTGCTCTCATTGTTAATCATCCGGTTTTGTCAGTACTGTCATTTTATTGCCTTTTGCTGTGACAAGCCTATTAATATTTGGGTTGATGAAAAGTAATCTGCTAATGTGATGTTCTGGGAAGTGCATTAAGCTAATAATTCTCATTGTAGGTACATGCAGGCTCCAATTAAATTGTGTCATTACAAAGAAATGTAAGTAATGATATTTATTGTCCAATGTCGCTTAAAAACCTATTTGGTTATCCCTGATTGGTCTAGTCTTCTGTTGACGTTTAGTTTTTGATTGCTAGTAATGTGAGATATCCATTATCTATGTGAACAGTTTTGTCTCACAGTTTGTCACCCTACTGGTATGCAAGGAATAAGTTAACTACTCTGTTGTAGTTACTGGAGAATGGAGACACTACAAGTGGGTAACAAATGGTGGCAAACTACTGCTGCAGTTTGTTATGTAAGTTGTACAAAGTTGACATCTAGTATATGAGTGTTGCAAAATTTTGAATTGTTTACATAGAGTGAGGACATCCCAGTGAAATTGATTGTGCACAAACTTTCCAGAGTACAGAAAATTCTGTTTGCAATTATTTTCAAATTTTTTGGAGGGGTTTCAGTTGAGTTTGCATTTTGATTCATTATTGGTAGGTTCGTTATTATGTACACATTTGCATTCACGTGATAAACTGCTCGATCAGTATCTCAAAAACTAAAGCAATATTACTGTTGAAAAAATAAATTTTCAATCAAATAAGTTAAATAATGGTTTTCATATACATTAAAATACTTAATATGATCCAAATTGGTGGTTTTTTCTAGTGTTTTGGTTAAAAATTCTCATCACTTTTGGACACCAAAGAAACGAAAGTGGCGACTGGTGAATTTCGTATCAATTGGTGACGCGACGCACCAATTTCAACGTCTGTAAGTGTTTTATTTGGTCAAAAGTGTTGCTAGTTCAAAAATGCTACATCCATGAGTAGACAGATGCTTAAATATTTCAGGTGAATTTATGAGTAATTTAAATGCGGCAGTTGCAGTATCATTTGATATGAAATTTTACCTGTGAATAAAGAATTTGGTGTTACAAGTTGAAGATGAACTTTTCTATGTGTACTTTTAGATCTCATCACTGCCTGGTACAGTATTATAGGACTGTCTGCCCCAGTGGGATTTACTACTGGCATATCCGCTGTCCTTGGAATATTCGGTGGTTAATAAAGGCAAGCCATGTAAAAGTCCCAGCTGCTGTCTTGTGCAAATACACACCATAAAAAATGGATCAGCTGATATAAATACATTTCAGTTTTAATTTGACCTGCGACTTCATTCTGAAACTGTCCAATTTTTGTTAGTGCTTGTGCTTTATATTGGCTTAAAAAACGGGATTATGTAATGTTGCAAGAGAGGTCACATTTGCAGGTCTTTGATGTGCTAGTGAGATGTTTTATATATAAAATTGGCTCATAATGTCATTGCAATTATGTATTATTTGTTATAAAACGTGTACCTACCTGTGTATAGTATAGACCCTCCTGTTAGCTGGTGGGCCACCCAGATACGCCCGCACGCATTTTTATTGTATCAACAACTGTCCTGTTGGTCTCCTGTCATACGTTTATTTTGACACTGGCATGTGTCAAAAACAAATACCACTTTGTTACCGCTCATAATGACATACGTTTTGTTTTTTCTTGTCTGTTTCCTATTATGATGTTTACTGAAGGCTCTACATTGTCTGTTTTACTTACCAACTTGGTATTTGAGTTCTTTGTATTGAGGAATTATACTGTAATTTGTGTCGGAATGCAGGTAGCATAGCTGTTGTTGATGCTATGATTAGAATAAAAGTAAAATTAACCAACACAACATGTGACAGCTTCATGCATGCACACCAGTTGAATAAACTTGGTCTCCTGCGGCTCAATAATGTGAGGATGAAGGGTCGCAAGCTTAAGTTCTGCATTCTCTGAATAATTGTTGTCTTAATGATAAATGGGTGTTTATTCAAACTTTATTGCTGCATGCAATGTTGATAACAGTTATTGCACCAATATTACATTGGTAACTTACTACAAGTGATCTTGTAACGCTTTGCCAAAAACAGTTTGCACAACTTTCTGCAAATAAAACTACAATACTTAACCAGAGGATACAAAACTACAAGGTCTATTGTTTGAGCTGTGCAACTGGTAGCATAAACACCCATTACTTCAATCAATCGTCGTGCACTTGTAGATAGCTGGAGCATGTATCAGTATATAAAACGAAACTGAAAAGGAGCAGACAACTACTTATTTGACTTATTGAAATATCTCAGCTCCATTCAGCCATACAACCATCTAGTCTCACAAAGGCACTGGTTAAAAAACGAAAGATTGAATTTTGAAGTGACAGTTTGTTGATGATCCTGCTAGTTCATTTCATTACGATAAACTGAAGTTAAAGTTTTCAGAAAGTCCATCATTTTGGAAATCAGACTGTCTGGACTTCTATGAGTTAATTTGGTAGAAAGAAACAAAATTAGCTATTTCCATGTCAGATGTTGTTATAAAATTGATGCAGAAATCTGGCTGACTTTTTGATTGCATTCTTTTAATTGAGGTGTGTCAACCGATGGTGAGATGGTTTGTAATCAAATTTAATTTCCCATCATGGCTTATTAAATCTTTGAACATGTATTTAATCAGGTTTTCGTAAAACAACTTTCTGTGAAGCTTATCCAATTCAATAACATACTTGAAGGGTTTTTTTCCCAAGAATATGGGGAGCACCAAGTAACAGTATTTTTTGCATAATTGCGATGTTGTTATAGTGTTGATGATTTTAAAAGTGAAAGAAATATATATTTCGATCAATTGATCTGGTAAAATATTTAGAAAATAAAACAGGTAGACATCAAAAATGAAAACAGCTGAAGCATAACTTATGAGCCGCAAGAAATGTCCAAATAACTCATATTAAACTTGTGCAAGTAATTTTATGCGTGAGTTGTCTTCTCTATGCAAAGCATGAACCATAGTAAAGCTTGATTTGTTTTCGCTAATCAAGGAGCTGTGAAGTTTTTACAAATGCGTGAAGTGTCTCTTAGCAATAGAAGTATTATTGGCGTATTCGTGTTAGTACTGTTTGTGGTGTAGATTATGTTGAATAACATGTTTAACAAGATATGTATGTAACTACAGTCATCATAACTTGCTTTATAAAGAAATGTCTACCGCTATTTTGTTCTTGAAGTAGTTTGAAAGACAAATTAGGTATTTTTGGAAATGGTTTTAATTTTAGTCAGTAAAAATAATTAGGTAACTGTGTTAAATATTTTACACCAACAAAAATAAAAGGGGTTGTAATTGAGAATTAGGGAAAAATAATTGCAAACTGTTCCTGCTGTTGTTTCGTGGTTGATATCCTTTGATGGTCTTACCAAAATTCACAATAATTTTTTGAAATGTCTAAAGCTAGTTTGCTGTATTAGCCCATTATTTAAAGGCTCTGTTTGGTACAAGGGCTTTGGACCCGCCCACAATACATAAAAGCTGTGCAGGCCACTGGATTGGTTCACTTATTTTTCAACTATCATTCAGGTAAGAGCTGCCAGCAAAAGTTTTCTTTGTTCCTTCATTGCATATCATACAAAACACACTAATTCAAGTAAATAGATTTTTAAAAATCATCACTACTATTGCTTTTATTTAATTTTTGTTAAATTGTTTTTGGTTGTCATGAATGCCAGTATTTGTTAGATGACTTTCATTCATCGACTTTAATCTCAATTGTAGCGGAGAGCACTTCATTAAAGAATTTATAACAAATGTAAGTATGAAAGTTTAGACGCAGAAGGGCACAGCACTTATTCCTCTTTATACGTGCACTGTGTTAAATGTTAGCAGCTCTATATAGTGATTTTGGGTAGAATGTTTAGCACTAAATGAATGCGTTCTTGTATAATTTTGGCCGATAATCACAACAGTTGATTGATGTCGTATACATATTTTTTATGTTTGTCTTTGCTCTGTACAAATTGGCTGTACTGTGGGTTTTTTACAGACAAGTTAGGCTCAAGGAATAAAATGTTTCTGTTGTAGATGCCTGCACTAGTAAAAGTTGCCATCTGTGGTCACAGTTTTGTGAGCAGGTTATGCGGTCCTATCAGTAACAATGTAAGTGCAGTATAAACTATGTGTAGCATAATGGTATCATTTAATGAGCTCAACGAAGTTGGTTGTTTTTTATTAAATAATGTAGTCATACTTCTTGTGAGGTTACTGTTGCATTCATTCATCATTTACAGAAGCTTTCATGGAAAATACCAAATGCCATCATATCATTATTTGGAGTGCCAGGGGCAAGACTTGCCACATCTCCAGTGAGTATGAGTTTCAGTGCCTATATTTAGGAATATGGCAGTGATTGTAGTTTGATTAGTACATAAATATTGTGCAGCAATGAAGTAGGATGGTTAACCAAAACCTTTTACACACAAACACATATATTACTAGCTACTAGAAATGTTAAGTGAATTGTCTTGTGCAGTGATAACAAAATATATTATTTACAGTTGCCAACACACCAAGATGTGGTAGTGGTTCATTGTGGTGGCAATGATTTGGGATTTACTGACTTCACACCATCGCAGTTGGCAGATGAATATGTAAGAAAGTATAGAAATGCCGCCAGCATTGTGATATACTGCTCAGTGGTCGACAGGAAAAAGCCATGGGGCATGAGTGCCAAAGCCTTCCATGCCGCTGCGCGCGAATTTAACTGCCATTTGAGAGATAGATTGAAGTACGTACCCCATCACTATTACTGGGCACATGATCGCTTACACCGACACATCGGCTACGATGGTGTGCACTTTAATAGTGATGGGGTACGTCGCTTCTTTCTATCTCTGAAATTGGCTGTCAAAAAAATTGGCGTGCCGCATGCACGCAAGAGGGCGGCGGTTAAGTGTCCTAGGGCGTGTTCCTGTCACCACTGACCAGTCATCTGCCAGCTGCGGGTAAAGCCTGAATCATTGTCACTACAATGAACCTCTAACAGAGCTGTGCTTCTCGAAGCTACTTAATTTACAGGTAATTGTCATTGATATAGTTTGCACGGAGTAGTACTTTTCATTAACACAATAAGTGCTAGACACATGTGTATGGTGATGTATTTATTTTTTCTTTACAGACAATCTTCAGTGCACAAATGGCTAGGCTCTGCTGCTGGCAAAGACCCTACTTGATATGCTTATCAGATTTTTTTTATGTTCTATTATATATTTTATATTATTTTTGTTTTGCACTTATATTATTTATGTGCAATAAATCTTCCGTTGTATGGTTTCGAATGTAAAATTGTTTTATGCAACTCGAAAACGCTGTGCACTTGGTGATTGTGGCATGAAACATGTGTATAAAAAAAATGATAAACATTGCAATAATGAGTATTTAGGCTCTTGGAAACATCATATGCATTGAATCAAAAATTATTAAGTGGAAAAAAACATATACATGAATTTGCAAGCTGTGTGAAGCAGCTTTACATATACATGATGGTTGCAAGTAGATGGAACCAAAAATTAAATTTTGCTTAGAAAAATATTATAAATCTATTGTATATGTATTGAAAAATGAACAACAAAATATTATTAACAAAAACCTTGCCCATGCAGCTATCAAACCTGAGCAACTTCATTTGCTGGTCACTGGGTATACAGTTACACGACCACGTTGTTATAAATAAAATGCTTCCATTATTTATTTGGAGTTTTCTCCTACTTTCATCCACAATTTACGTGAACTGCCATGAACTGCTTGAAAATAGAATTCATCTTTTGAGACATGGGCGTTACTAGCAAAGCTCGGAAGGGTCCTTGCAGAGCCCCGTATGCAAGATAAAAAAAAAACTATTTTTAGTTATTACAGCTCGTGCAGTAGGAGTTGTGTGCTAGTGTGAGTTTATCTCTAGCATTTGAAAGTAAACGCGTTTCCAACCCCTCACGGAAAAGACTGGCTAGCCTGTGTACTGGTACTTTTTTGCTATCAGAGACTAGGAATACAATTATCAGCGATTCTCTGGAACACAATCTACAATGCTGCTAAATAAAATTAAGTAGGCAGCAGCAATGTTAAATTTGGCAATCACAATCACCATCATTTTTATTATTATAATAATAAAAATATAAAAGTAATGGAAATCATCAATATATGCATCTAACAGTAGAGATGAATGGAAAATCAGTGATGATGCTGGCTGGGGTAGTATTAGCAGTAATTATTATTATATTATTAATAATAATAATAATATAATAATAATAACAACAATGAATCATTGATTGAATGTGACAATAATAATAATAATAATAATATATATTATGATATTATTGTTGTCACATTCAATGATTCAATGATATATATATGTATATATATATATATATATATATATATATATATATATATATATATATATATATATATATATATATATATATATATATACATACATACATACATACATACATACATACATACATACATACATACATACATACATACATACATACATACATACATACATACATACATACATACATACATACATACATACATACATACATACATACATATATATATATATATATATATATATATATATATATATATATATACATACATATATATATATATATATATATATACTATATTTACTATATATACTATATATACACCCTGTGCCCCAGTCATACTCATACTTTTACTTATATATATATATATATATATATATATATATATATATATATATATATATATATATATATATATATATATATATAACAAGTAAAAGTAAGTATGACTGGGGCACAAGATGTGCACAGAGGCTTAGACTAAATAGAAACAGTCAAATAAATAATTAATAAGTAATTAATTATTAATATTAGTTGCCCAAGAGATGAAAAAACCAGTCAAGACTGAAGTAAGTAAAACAGTGCTCAACAAGAGAGAGCCGACCTGATGATTGTGCCTAGAATTATTTTCCTTTTCCATCTTTTTTTAGCACATGAAACAATTTGTAGTCAGCCAATAGTTTTAACATCTTTTACTATTTTACCTTTTAGTATATATGTATAATATTATGATGATATATATGATTATGGTAATTTTAATAACAACATAATGGCTACTGTTGAATTGAAAGACATCCTTTCTTTACAGTAACAATACACCAAAACAAACACATTTTTCAAATTCAAAGTTTCATTTAATTTGGGCCTCTAGAACATCCATGATAAAGTAGATTGGTGAAGGTGGTTGGTCTTGAATTTAATCAATTCATGTTTTAATAAAAATTTTATAATGTTTTCATCATTACTTGGCATGCACATGCAGACTTTAGAATGCATTTCCCGGCATCTCAGAGGTCCTGTTTTCCAGTTTTGTTGCTAGCAAGCAGGACATTTGCCTCCCACTCAGCTGATAGGGCCCCCCATCCATCACTTCCCCTTAAAAAGCAGTTTACTTGGCCTACGTGCCAAAAAATATTTTAGTCTGTTCATTTTACAACATAATACTGCTTCAATTCATTAAAATCGTTTTCACATTTGTTCCTTGTGCCACCTGAACAATATTTCTGATAATACTTTGACTGACAGCAATTCAATAGTTACGATAACTATAAGTAACAAGCATTTGGTTCACACGGTGTTTCCAGCTCAGGCTTTGATTCTGGAATAAACATTGACAGTTGTTGTTGGTGTGGAGTTTTCGGAGAGTGAAAATGGAAAAACATGAAACATTAAAGTCCGGCTGAAGCGATCGAATGGTTCTCAAATGGTTCTCAAATGGGAAACTATCTTATTTTAAAGGGAATTGGAACGAACGTAGAGAAGGATGAACGTCGACAGGAATGAATGCAGGCATAGCTGGAATGAAGGTAGACACATCCTGGAAAGAACGTCGACATACCTGGAACGAATGTTTCATCAATAGACACCATAACATGAGTAAAGCAGACCAGCAGACAGCGTTGTTTTTTCTTAAATTGGGTCCGACTTTGTAAGGTCTTTTAGAGCCTAGATGAACTGATTTTACCTTTTTTTCACACTTGGTTCGCAGTGTACAGACTTGTAATTCTCTGAAACTAATACCAAATAAATTACTATGACATCGAAAAACATTGTGTGGCTTTATATGAACTTTTTTTTAATAAAAAGTGAAAGGAATTTCAATCAGTCGAATCTAGAACTCAATGAAATTAGTTTGGTGAAATTGTTTTCTGTTTTAGAAACAACGAATAATTTCAACCTTTGATATTGATTTGTGTTTGCAAGTTAGAGAACAGATAGCCAGAAAAAAGAAATCACACATGATTTGAACCCCAGTACCTAACTAGTTAAGACACACACACAACCAACTACACCATTACACTTTCTATGACAAAGCACATTGAAACCACCTGAATGATGTTAAGCATCAGGGTCATCATTGAAAAGACATGTTTAAGTATGTATCATGTAAAAAAGGTACTCCGCAACCGGGGATCGTACCCAGACCTTCCAAGCAACAGGTCTAAGCGCTAACCAGAATGCCCATCAGTGTACTGGCCATCGCATTCTTCTACTTGTCATTAAAAAGGGGCTTGCTTTTCATATGTATCATACAACAGTTAGAGTATTCATGCAGAGATCAAAGTTTTGCCAGCGAAAAGTGGTTACAAATGACCTCTTTTCTAAAAGCCTTTTTTGAGGGGACCTCTTTGGCGAAAAAAGTAAAGCGATCGGATCTTCGGTTCTGGAGTCATAGCCATAAATTGATTTCGAGGTCGCATTTTTGAATTGGAATAGCTGTGTTGACGATCATGCGATGACTTTCGAACGTCAAATTTTTGAAAGACGCCACATAGTTCTATAAAGTCAAATTTTCATTTTTCTTCCAACAGGTTTCGTTCTTGTTTGAGAAAGCGATGAAAAGTAGTGTCTTTATTGAGATTTTAAAAATGAAAAATGGAAAAACTTGAGATTTTTTTGCACTATCGCGCTGAATTCCAAAATGGTACACCGATACACTATATTATACCTTTGCACCAAGTTTCAGCTAAATCGGCCCGTTGGTTCTCTAACGGGAAGCTGTTTTGTGCTGAAACTGGGTTTTTCTTGAAAATCCAAGATGGCCGCTTCCGAACGACTTTTCAACATCGTGTCATGGTGTCGAATCAGAATGTTAGCGGAATGCACCATCTTTCAAAATTTCGTATTTTTTCGTCCATCTGGTCTGCATTTTTTTGGTCACTTTGACGCTTTGAAAATCGATTATTCGCCTATTTTCGCACCTAAATTGTGGTGTTCCGGAATGTTCTGTTACTTCGAAAACCAACTAACATCAATGCCCGATGCCTATCAACTGAGTCACAAAAAGAATTGGAGCTCTATCTATTACGGTTCTCGAGAAAAAGTGGCTACTCTTCAATAAGGTTTGCGCGAAAGAAGAAAAAAAATAATAATAATAATAATAAAACCAGCAATAACAATAGTATTTTAGATTCTCTAAAATACTAACTAGATATTGATTTGTGTTTGCGAGCAAAAACAAGAGTATTTTAGAGAATCAATGATAATCATAGGTGAGAATTGAACACCTGACCTGGCTGCATTGAGTCACCCACTCCACCAACTACTCCATCAACCACTCACTGGAAAAGGTCAATATTAACACAGCCAATATTCTTAAACATTATAGTTGGTAGTAAAATTGTACTTGCAAAGACGTTTTACGTGAAAAAAACTTCCACCACTGGGTATCGTACACGGACTCTTGAAACAACAAGTGCCAAACTTACCCATCAAGCTATAGAGACAGGTTGTTGATGCACAATCTAGTTTAGTACAAACTGACAATTGTTCTGCGATAGCTTTATTTTTACAAAAAAGCAGCTCTTTCAAGTGCCCAGATGCTTTTTTTGTGCTATGGCCAGACAAGCACACATTTCAAAACTGCCAATACAACATGCACTCCCGTTACTACATACACTCATGCTAACTTGGCCCCTCTGTTCTGACAATAGTTTTTTACGCGAAAAAGAAATCCCTACCTGGGAATCGAACCCGAACCATATCAACAGCGGGTCACAACATTAACCATTTAGCCATCTAGCAATGTTGGCTGTGAATCATAAACAGCCAAAGATAAAAAAGAAGGTGGTCTGGCCTGCATACAAAAAATTATTTTGGGTTCGGACATCGTTAAATACTTATCGAATATTCTCAATTTTTTTCAGATTTGTTTAATTTGTCACGTGAATACTAGTTGAGCTAATGTTTTATAGGAGAAAAATTTTTCCGCTGTGAAAACGGTAAATAGCGAACATTTTTGACACACATTGAAAACCGTGCGCGCTCTGACTCTTTCACCTAAGATCCGAAATATGACGGGTGTTTATCTGAAAGATGGTTACAATACGATCGCAACCATGCAAAACTTATGCAAATCGGAGAAACGGCCCCCGAGTTATAGTCATTTTTTCGTTCGGAAGACCTCTTTTGAAAATGGAATAGCTGTGTTGGCGCTATTGCGAGAAACTTGTAACCTCTACTTTTAGAAAGTTCAAGAATTGGGCTATGCTGCCTAATAAGTTACTTGTCGCTGACTAGTTCCATTCTGGTCTCGGAAAGCGTTGAAAAGTGCTGTTTCCGTTTAGATTTTCAAGTTTGAAAATGTAAAAACTTGAAACGGTTTTGTACGATCGCTTTGAAGTTCAAAATGGTACATCGATACACTATGGCACATGTTTGTTGCAAATTTCAGCTAATTCGGCCCGTTGGTTCTCTAACGGGAAGCTCTTTTATACTTAAAACTGTGATTTTCACAAAAATCCAAGATGGCCGCTTCCGAACGTTTTTTTAACGTCGTGTCATGATGTCGAATCAGAAAATTAGCGAAATGCACCATCTTTCAAAAATTGGTATTTTTTCGTCAATCGGGTCTACGTTTTTTCGGCCAATTTGATGCTTTTAAAAACAAATTTTTACCTGTTTTCGCACATGAATTGCGCTGTTCTGGAATGTTCTGTAACTTTCAAACCAACTTACTTTTTGTCCCAATGCCTATCAATCGGTTCGCAACAAAAATTGTAGCTCTATCTATAACGGTTCTTGAGAAAACGTGGCCCCAGTTCGGGCAAGTTTGCGCGAAAGAATAAGAATAATAATAATAATAAAAACAGCAAGAACAATAGTATTTTAGATTCTCTAAAATACTAACTAGATGAAATTGTATTCACGAGTGAAGACAAGAGTATTTTAGAGAATAAATACCCAAAAAAAGGAAGTCACACGGGATTTGAACCCCAGTACCTAACTAGTAAAGACACACACACAACCAACTACACCATTACACTTTTTATGACAATTTACATTGAAACCACCTGAATAATGTTAAGCATCAGGGTCATTATTGAAAAGATATGTTTAAAAATGCATCAAGTAAAATAGGTACTCCACAACCGGGGATCGTACCCAGACCCTACAAGCAACAGGTCAAATTGCTAACCAGAATGCCCATAAGTGTACTTGACAATTGCATTGCTTTAATTGTCAATAAAAAGGGGCTTCTTTTCATATGTATCATACGACAGTTAGATTATTCATGCAGAGGTCGAGGATTTGCCAGCGGAGAGTGGTGACAAATGACCACTTTTCTGAAAGCTTGTTTTGAGGGGAACTCTTTGGCGAAAAAAGTAAAGTGATCGGATCTTCGGTTCTTGAGTTATAGCCATAATTTGATTTCGAGGTCCCATTTTGGAAATGGAATAGCTGTGTTCGCGATCGTGCGATGACTTTGAAACGTCTACTTTTTGACAGACGCCGCATAGTTCTATAAAGTCAAACTTTCATTTTTCTTCTAACAGGTTTTGTTCTTGTTTGGGAAAGCGGTGAAAAGTAGTGTCTTTATTGAGATTTTAAAAATGAAAAATGAAAAAACTTGAAATGATTTTGCACGATCGCGCTGAATTGCAAAATGGTACACCGATACACTATATTACACTTTTGCACCAAGTTTCAGCTGAATCGGCCTGGTGGTTCTCTAACGGGAAGCTGTTTTGTGCTGAAAAGGGGTTTTTCTTGAAAATCCAAGATGGCCTCTTCCGAACGACTTTTTAGCATCGTGTCATGGTGTCGAATCAGAATGTTAGCAAAATGCACCATCTTTCAAAATTTCGTATTTTTTCACCAAACGGTCTTTGTTTTATCAGCCACTTTGATGCTTGGAAAAACGATTGTTCGTCTGTTTTCGCACTCGAATTGCGACAATCCGGAATGTTCTGTAGCCTCATAACTAACTCATTTTTTGGCCCGATGCCTCACGGCCATGTCACAAAAAACTCTGTAGCTCTATCTATAACGGTTCTTGAGAAAAACTGATTAGAAATCGGCAAGATTTGCGCGAAAGAAGAAAAAAAATAATAATAATAATAATAAAACCAGCAATAACAATAGTATTTTAGATTCTCTAAAATACTAACTAGATGAAATTGTATTCACGAGTGAAGACAAGAGTATTTTAGAGAATACAAAAAAAAATGACACTGAATGGATTTGAACACCTGTACTTGCTGCAGTGATTCTTGTATAACCCCAACTACACCATCAACCTTTGACTGAAACGGTATGCTTTTGACACCCTCATTAATCCTAAACATTATATTAAGCAGTAAAGTTATACTTGCAAACACTTTTCACGTCAAAAAAGTTTTCACCACTGGGAATCGTACCTGGACCCCAAACACAGCAGGCAACCACCTTAGCCATCCAGCTATAGAAACATGTTGCTGTTGTGCAATCTAATTTAGTACATGCTGACGACTGATTTTCGATAGCTTAATTTTTGCAAAAAAAGCAGCTTTTTGAAGCTGCCTTGATGCTTTCTTTTGCTTGAGCCACACAAACACACAATTTACATTGCCAATACAACATGCAATCGTAGTAATACATATACTCATGCTGTCTTGCTTCCTCTCTTCTGACAATAGTTATTTTCATGCGAAAAAGAAATCCCCACCTGGGAATCGAACCCAAACCCTGTCAACAGCAGGTTGCAGCATCGACCATTCAGCCATCTAGCAATGTTGAACGTGGTTCATAAACAGCTTAAGATAAAAAGAAGGTGGTGTAGCCTACATACAAAAAAGTATTTTGGGTTCGGGCATCGCTAAATACTCGATGAATATTTTCAATTTTATTCAGAATTGTTCATTTCGTCACCTGAATACTGTTTGTGCTAAAGTTTTGAAGGAGAAAAATTTTTCCGTGGTGAAAACAGTAAATAACGAACACTTTTGTCACACATTGAAAACCGTGCGCGCTTTGCCTCTTTCATCCAAGATCTGAAAAGTGACGGGTGTTAATCTGAGAGAGAGTTACAATGCGATCACAACCATGCAAAATTTATGCAAATCGGAGTAACCGTCTTTGAGTTATGGTCATTTTTCTGTTTGGAAGACCTCTTTTGAAAATGGAATAGCTGTGCTGGCGGTATTGCGAGAAACTTGTGGTCTATACTTTTGGAAAGTTCAAGCATTGGGCTATGCTGCCTTATAAGTTACTTGTTGCTGAGTTGTTTCATTCTGGTCTCGGAAAGCATTGAAAAGTGCTGTTTCTGTTGAGATTTTCAAATTTGAAAATGGAAAAACTTGAAATGTTTTTGTGCGATCGCTTTGAAGTTCAAAATGGTACATCGATACACTATGGCACATGATTGTTGCAAATTTCAGCTAATTCGGCCTGTTGGTTCTTTAACGGGAAGCTGTTTTATGCTAAAAACTGTGATTTTCACAAAAATCCAAGATGGCCGCTTCCGAACGATTTTTTAATGTCATGTCATGATGTCGAATCAGAAAGTTAGCAAAATGCACCACCTTTAAAAATTTGTTATTTTTTCGCCAATCGGGTCTGCATTTTTTCAGCCATTTTGATGCTTTCGAAAACGATTTTTTACCCGTTTTTGCACCTGGATTAGGACCTTCTGGAACGTTCGGTAACTTCATAACTAACTTATTGGTTGGCCCGATGCCTCACGACTGTTTCGCAAAAAACTCTGTAGCTCTGTCTATAACGGTTCTTGAGAAAAACTTGACCGAAATCGGTCAAGTTCGCCGCGAAAGAAGAAAAAAAAAAATAATAAAACCAGGCAGAACAATAGTATTTTAGATTCTCTAAAATACTAACTAGATATTGATTTGTGTTTGCGAGCAAAAACAAGAGTATTTTAGAGAATCAATAATTTAGAATTGAACCCCAGTACTTGGGTTCTACAATCACACACTGAATCCTCCACACCAGCGCCTTTGCATTTATCAACAGCACAGGATTACATCAAACATCGCTAATGGTATGGTTCCTCAAGAAAGGGACCATTGCAAAACACCTTTCAAGAGACAATAATTCCACACTTAGGAATGTAACTGAGAACTGAACAACAGCAGTTCATCAAGTTTAACTCTGATGCACCTTGTAATGTGGGCGGCTGAACATCAGTACCTGTTATTAAAAAGTAGTTTGGCCACAGGATTAATGATTACGCTAGCAAATATTGATAGCATGTCAGTCTACATTGGTAGCCATTAACAAAATATCATTCAGCTAACATTCTGCATACTAAAATGTAAATTGAAAGTTGTCTGCTCCAGGTTTGCTGTGAAAGTAGGAGAAGATTACTCCAGCCAACATATCGTTTAATAAGTTACATACACACCCCTCTAGCGTGTGAAAAACATTAAACCAGGTAACTGCAGGACCAAGTGAATGATAAAAATAAGTTACTTTTCTCAAAAGAAATCTACGCAAAGTATTTAATAGAAGTATGTATGCCCAATGGAATTGCTAACTGAGTTAAAGCCAGTCATTTCCAGCGTGTTATTTGCATGAGATTGCCTTCGGTGAAAAGCAAATGTTCAGTGAGGTAGTAAATGTAAAAACTTATTCTATGGAACAACGGACTTGGTTACGGAGTATTAGTCAATGGATCAACATTCATTTCAACGCTTTGCGCAACTGCTCCAAAATATACACACAAATCTAATTGTTGTAATACAACTCTAGCAGAAGTTAACTCTGCTTGTTGACATTATAGAGATTCCCTGTCTCTCTTTCTTTTATACCAAACTGAAGTGCTTTTAAAATTGCTGACTGTGCTCGGTTATGGATTTTGGGAGTCGTCTGCCACTTGCATTCATAGCGTTTGTTAGAAGACAACTCCAAGTAACTTATACATGCCGTGCAAAGAACCTTTGAGGAATTAACTTACTGGGTATGCCAGTTTTCCAAAATTGATATAAAAAAATCATTGCATACTGAAGTTAGAGGAACTGATTACATGTCAAAACTTCCATTACAGAGAGGATAGCTGGCACGGATTATATTGCACATATAATCCATACGAATGATTGACAATTTCTATAACATATGATATGATTAGTCAAGCTGGAAAGATTAACTGTCGATAATACTCTATATACTCAATTCATCATTATTTAAAATTATTGGCAGAATTAAAATTCAAAAACAAAAAGTATTACAAGTTATAAATTGGTATCGGTAAAGAGATGATTGTTGAAGTTGGAGTTGTCTATTACTACATAATGTAGCAGGAGACAATATGCAAGTGGTAACAACTCCGACAGCAAGAGCTAAATTTTTGTGCAATTTATGTATGGTCAGAACGTTCGGTGACTACAAATTGCAAGCAACAAAAGTTACATTATGTCAAATGGTAACAACAACGAAGCAAATTGGGATATGCAGTACAATAATCCCTGTGGGCTGGGCTGTAACTTGAATGGTTCTTGCTTCAACTACTGTCAGCTGCTAGTACCTGCAACAAACAAATCAGCTGATGTTTAATGGCAACAAATGCTCAAGTAATGGACGCAACATTTCATCACTTGCATCAAACATTGATAGTCATCACAATTAGGAACAATGATGGTTTGAAGTGTGGAAGACTGACAGAAATTATAAAAAGATTAATAAAAATATAAAATAGTAAGTAATTGGTCATGGATACGGATTCAATGCTAATAGTATTGTCAACGACACAAGGTATAATACGGCCAAAGAAAGACCGAGTTGTACAAAGGAACAATGAATACTCCACATAGTATATGTCTATGTTTAGTTCAATAGAATAGGCATGAAGTTGCCGTTGACATTCAACAATTGAATTAAATGAGAGAGAACAGAGCGCACACTACACTCCATACATACATGACAGCAACTGAAATTGTATGAGTCAGTGAAAAGTCACCACAAATGTAGTGCAAGTTTCCCAAAATTGCATGATGAGCAGACAACTCCCACTAATTATGCAGCATATCAGTTTCAGCTAGTTACACCAATGGAAGAATGTGAAAGGCTAAGGTTAGAATGTGTTTGGTTACATGAATAGTCAACTGACACAAGAAAATTGTAAGAAATGTGGAATTGACTTTGTCGCCATAAAACAAAGTGTTACAGAGCAGACGTGATGAGAAACTAAAATTCAAAATAATACTGTGACTTATCACAAAGTACGAGTACATATTGGACAGCAGTAGTAATACCCAAATGCATGCTAGCTAGCTATATATCCGTAAAAGTTTTTGTTACAATCTGCAGTACATAAACTTGTTGCATTTCAACAATAATTGATAGACAAAAGTTAAAGAGCTAGAAATTGATGCAATCATATCGTAGCTTTTCTAGTAGGCAATGGTTAGAATAGGAATAAACAATGTTACATTATATAGCACACAGACAGGAGAGCAACAACTACAATTGCTCAAAATAATCTATTAGGTTGCAAAGTCTGAAGTTGTTTGCTCTTGGCACAGATAGACAACTCAAAAAAAACAGCCGTACGAGGTTATCTTTGTTGCTGTAACCATGGCTATTTGACTTTTGGTTTGAAATGATAAACCACAATTCAATTTTCTAGATGTTAAAATTTTTGAAAGCCCCAGAATTATGAATTATGAATTTTGCAGCAAAAGTGAGAATAAAATAAATAAAACGATTCAGACATTGTTATTTACTGCTAATTGTTATTTATCCATAGTTTTCAGGATGTGTCCTCCACAAACCCACATACATGGGCAATGTACCACACACAGGAAAGAATACCCTCAAGCAGTCAGTTTTATAAAGACAAAAAACGGCATTTAAAATAATCAGATAAATAGAGACAGCCTCACCTTCATAACAAGCTGTTAGATTTTGTGTGCTCTTTATGGGAGGGTAAACAGTTGCAGTATTTGATGATGTCAACAGATCCCTCAAAGCTACAAAAGGTGTCCCAATGCCATCACATGCTGATACGCTTGTATGGTTTGACTGGCTCCACTTCGTCGCGTATTTCTATAACCGAAAGTGTAACAGGATGTAACTCTCAGTGTTCCATAGCACAGGACAACCAGGAGAATCCATAGTTCAACAGGCACGTGACAGTAACAAAGTCACAACTAAGTACCCACAGCATTAGCATGGTATACACCAGTATATGGGGGACAGTTGAGAGCAGACAACTTCTGTTGATATAACAATTACAGGTTTTTTTGTAGATGCATCAGCTATAAAGGCATTACATAACTTAAATGCGTTGACAGCAGCTACTCATGGCAATTTGATTGTTTTAACAGTATTACTTACTCATAATTACATATTACTAGCTCATAGATGTGTCAGCAGTCAACTCTAATCAATAGAGTATACCAAACAATAGAGCGCGAGGTGAACAAATAGTATGGTCTACTCATACTTGCTAGGCACAGAACTGTTGCATGAGGGGAAAACAAATAACTAAAACTGAGGTTAGTTTTGGGACTGAAACACAAGACTGTAACTACATATTCACTCAAGTCGTTGCAGCTGGACAAAATCAGAAAAAAAACATGGATGCTCACTCAAAGTCTCTCTAATTTACGACGATTAACTTTTTGCTACATTACTTGGCCTCACCAAAAACGATACGATTGAAGACAAAAACACAAAGCTTGACATGAGCTACATGTTGTATGTTGTTTTGGAGAAAATAATAACACAGCCATATCTTACCTTCATGTTGTGGCTGATGTCATCCAGTGATAGACAGACACTCACATATGTGGATACAGCAAGTTTAGTCTCTGACACAATCCACACATCAATAGAGTTCACAATTGTGTCATCGAGCTGATACAACGGCAGGTTTTGAGGGAGTGACCATATATGTAACAGTGGATATCATTGTCAGACCTGTGAAAGGGTATAAGAGTTTCTTTATGAAATTAATGCACTAAATACTATTATTTATCATATAATTTCGCAAGATCAGCCGTGTGTGAGCATAGCGTGTTCTCATGTTCTTCTCTAATCATTTGCAATGAACAACAACAACAAAACGTAGGTCATAATGCACAAAAAGTAGAACTCAGTGAAAATTACTCGACTGAACTATATTCAATGCTCAGCCTGTAGCTTCAGCGCAAGGGCAACGCAGTCTTAGACCACCCAAGCAGACAGAAATGACAACAAGGTTTTTAGGAGCTTTTTGATCCAGTGCCAACACAGGTAAGTAAACAAGGTGTCAAAAACATATGCAATACAATAACAGAACCGTGCCAGCCTTGCAGTGTTAATACATCTCCCAATGTATTGTAGTGTGTATCAAATATTACTATGTAATAACTGTACAAAAAACTGATAAAATGATTGCTGGTGACAGCAAGTCATTAGCTACCAATAAAACAACAGCTCCGGCGTGAATGAAGAATGGTCTAAAGAGATTGAAAAAAATTGACATTGCTGCATGGTATTGTGTGCAGCTGATTGCTAGGAACAACTACTACTAGTAACTACTACTTCATACTAGGCCATCCATTGAGATATGACTCATCGGCTGCTGCATAACAAACATTGGCTAAAAAAACAAGCCAACTAAACCTGTCCAAGAAAATTTTCCAAGATGCACAAAGATGACAAGTAAGTTTCAGCTGCCAGTTTTGACAGAAAAAAAATGAGAAAACATTGCAGAGCCACCAATTTATCACTAACACAGTAAATGTTACATAGAAACTAACACAAAAGAACAATCTATGATGCATTGTTACTTGCTGATAGAAATACCAACAATCAGCTGATAACAAAAACATTTAACATAGGTGCAGCCAACTGCCTGTGACCAACAACAGTAGACAACAATATATATAAAGCATAATGAGAGCAGTTGTGACACTACGGTTCAGTAAGAAATTAATCTAGCTCTCGAACAACTTAAATAAATCTGAAGGTATTTCGTAAGTAGAGCGAAGAAAGTGACTTTTTCAATATATGATCAAATATTACAGCACGCCATGCTTACATCAGCATTATAGAAAGAGAAAACAAGTATGAGAATATCCCCATAAATTATACTACACACCGCATATCACTTGACATGAGCTACATGTACATAACACACTGTATTACATGTGGAGACAACAATAACATACCCATATCTTCACATCATGGCTGAATACATCCAGTGATGCACAAACACTGACATCTGTGTAGACTGCAAGTTCAGTCTATGACACAATCCACACATCAATAGAGTTAACAAATGTGTTACCAAACTGATCCAGCTGCAAGTTTTGAGGTAGTGGCCATATAACAACCGACCTACAAAATACCGTAAGAGTTAGTTTGGCAACTGACGTTCACATCATCCACTTGGAGATGATCAGCTTTGTGTGACTATGGCACATTCCGCGTACAGTGGTGTAAAACATCACAATAGCAGTATTTTACATACTGCACAGTGATACATGAAACAAACCTGCAGAACTGATATGACAAGATATTGTATTGGATGCAAGTGTAGTAGCCTACAGATGCACGCCGAGAAAGACCACCCAAGTGACACAAGCTTTTTTGAGCTAGTGCCAACACAGGTAAAAATTGACAGGTGTCAAGTCAGATGCTCATCAACACTACAACGATACAGACCTGCTAACACAACGCTAAACTATATTATAGTATATTGTAGATCCAGTATTCTTGAGTACTGTACAACCAACCAACCGAACAGAGGGATGCCTCGCAAAAAGTCAGCGGCCAGCAAGGCAACAGCCAGGAGGATACAGAGTAGGCAGAGAAAGCTGATGCAAGCGGAGACTACTGCCGACAGCAGCAGCGCTGACATAGAGGTTTTGGAGATTGCTACAAGCACTGAAGCAGTTACACCACCAGCTACCGTTGCCTCCAGCCTGCCGGTGAGCCCAGCTGTGTGCAGTGAGACAGCATCAATCTCTGAGGTACCAATTCCACCAGGTACAGCTATATCTGACGCGCCGGTAAGCTCAGTTATGTGTACTTTTCATCAAGGTCATGGTCAATTTGGTATTGCAGCTGGCAAACAGTGTATGCCCACAGCTTATTGTGCGATTGCGATTAACCGTTTTTGTGTGAGTGCGGATGAGTGGAGTGGAAATATGATAGAGTTGATTATAGTAGAAGGTTCGTCATTGTATATAGAGTATAAGCCAGTTAGTTTTGAGTACTTTAACCCAGAAGACTTGCCAGCAAATTTTTCAGTATTTGGTGTGAATGTTCGTAGAAGAGTATTTATTGATGGGTATGGTGTAATAGAGTCTAGGTATAATGCAGAATATAACGCATCGAAGATATGCACAGAGCTGACCAACATATTCAATAATGAGAGTGAGCAATTCTCTAAAGGGGTGTTGCTCACCATACAATCATACACAACAGCAATATTAAAAACCAACACAGGATATCAAGTGCTCGACACCCATGCAAGAAATAGGTCCGGTCAGCCAGCGACAGATGGCCGTGCAGGTTTATACAAGTTTAACAATTTAGGATCTGTAGCTGCATACATAGTAACAATTAGGTACAAACTTTCCAATGCACCAGAGGAACCCTATCATTTATGTGGGGTTTTAATGGAGCGAGTAGCAAATGAGTTAGAGCCACCATCAATAAGTGCAATTACAGTAACAGCAAGAACTGACATAGGTAGCAATAAAAACACAAGTGTAACATATGCAAGTGTTGTACAGAATGGTATAACAAAGAATAATGCAGGAACAAAATATAGTGCTAACAAATGTATTATAAGTGAACATAGCTTGAAAAATCAAGAAACAGCTAATCAGCCATCACAACCAAAAGGAATTAAACGGACGAATGACAACCAGAATGTAGGAGATGACGATGGATCAAAGAGGAAGCATGTGTTACACGAAGACGGCAGGAAGAGTACAAGCGCACAAACAGTATCAAGTAAATCTGTGGAGTCAACAGCTACAAAACGCAAAAACAGCTACAAAGACAACGCAGAATACCGAGAAAGAGTTAAAGCTAGGTCACGTAAAATATATGCAACAAACAAAGCACACCGAGAGAGTAAAAAATCAGAAAGTAAACATAAATATGCTACTGATGAAGAACACCGAGAAAACATCAAGCTGCAAAGTAAATCCAAATATGCTACTGATGAAGAACACAGAGAAAACAAGAAGCTGCAAAGTAGATCCAAATATACAACTGATGAAGAACACCGAGAAATCGTCAAGCGGCAAAGTAAATCCAAGTATGCCACTGATGAAGAACACAGAGAAAACGTCAAGCTTCAAAGTAAATCTAAATATGGCACTGATGAAGAGCACCGCATTAAGAAAATATCACAGATTAAAACTAAATATGCAACAGACCAAGGTTACCGAGAAAGAGTAATTGCAAGTGGCACAAGCAGGTATATGAATGATGAAAGTTATAGAGAGCACCTGATAGCAAGTGGAAGAGAGAGTTATCGCAGAGAACAAGGGGAGCTTGCAAGTATACAAAATGCAATCATCAGGTTTAGATCAGAATCAACAAAATATCCCACATTTGTATGCTGTGTATGTGATCGTCTATTGTTTGACACTCAAATAAAAATATTTAAACGACACTTGTACGCGCACGCAGATTTGGTAGCACGCTGCGTTAATGATAATTATTTGCACGCTAATTGCGGAGGTTGCGGGGAGAATTGTCAGGGTCACCAATATGTTTGTTATACTTGCAGTAATCACATAAGCGCTGGGAGACTTCCACCCCAGGCAAAAGTTAATAATATGTATTTAATTGAAAGAGCTGATCATTTCCAATCAATGAATTCACTCGAACAACAATTGATATCTTTATACTTGCCATTTGAAAAATTAGTTACATTAGTGAGAGCTGGTCAAAAGGCTATTAAAGGACCAGTAATTTGTGTTCCGTCTAATTTGCGAGCAGTGGCCAATGTTTTGCCACAGCCATTAGGAGAATCACTACTAATTCCTATTAAACTAAAACGTAGGCTAATATATAAAGGTTATACAGACTACCAAATGGTTGATGTTGCAAAGATTAATAAAGCGTTGGATAATTTGAAACAAATAAATCCTTTTTATAGCGAGGTGGAGGTAAACACATCATGGTATGATACTGTTGCACAGAGCACCAATTTGTTGAAAGACTGTGTTATTAATAATAATGATCCTGTGGTTGGCCATGAATGTGTGAATGAAGATGACTGCGCTATAGAAGAATGTGTGATGGATGTCTCTGGTGTGTTAAATAGAACAGACAATGACGCGGCTGCAATTATTGATGGAAATGTTTTGGATTCGTGTTTACAACCTATCGATCTAGTTAATGAAATAAATATTGATAATATTGATTCAGTGGCAATTGCCCCCGCCGAAGGTAATAAACCTATTAGCTTGCTTAGTGATAATTACATTGAAGCTAAATGTTTTTCTGCACTGTTTCCGGATGGAAAAAACACATTTGATCAGCACAGAGAAGTTAGAATCACTAGAAATAAGTATTACAATGCACGATTATTTTCAGTGGACACGCGCTTTGCTTCTAACGCACAATATATATTTTTTGCCCAATACGTATATGAGATGGAGCAATTGCTTTCTAGTATTTCAATTAATTTGAGAAAAGGATCAAATGCCATAAATATCACTCGTAATATGTTGCTAGATTCCGAAACGCTAAGAGGTATTCTTAAGTCCGACCAAGGGTTCAAGTTTTTTCGCACAGTGAGGGGGTCACCAGAATTTTGGAGGAAAACAATGAATGATTTATTTGCAATGCTTAGGTGCCTCGGCCTTCCTACCTGGTTTGTAACTTTTTCAAGCGCCGAAATAAGTAGATGGACTTGTCACTTAGGAGCTATTTTGAAACAATCTGGTAACTTTTTTTCAGAAAACGAAATACGTTCGATGGATTACAAAGATAAATGCAAAGTATTAAGGTCTAACCCAGTAACTGCGATAAGGATGTTTTATCATAGGGTAGAATTGTTTTTTAAACACATTTTGCTAGGACCCAGTAATCCTATAGGAAAGATTGTAGATTATTTTTATAGAGTAGAATTTCAAGCTAGGGGAGCACCTCATTTGCACTGCTTATTTTGGGTAAAGGGTGCACCTAAATTGAATAAAGACTCGCACAATGTTGTTGTTGATTTTATAGATAGGTATGTCTCGGCAACACTGCCAGACAAGGACATTGATTCAGAACTGCACGAGTTAGTCACCAATGTCCAAACGCACAGTAAAAATCACTCGGCATCATGTAAGAAGGGCAAAAATAAAAAGTGTAGATTTAATTTTCCTAAACCTGTATCAAATATGACATTTATTGTTGAGCCATCAAATGAAACAACTGCTTCTAATAAAAACAAAGATGATGAATTGTTAGTTAGGTTGCACGATTTGCTAGAAAAGGGAACAGAAGGAAATGCCAATGACGAACTATATAGAGAAAGCGGTTTTGATAACTTTGCACACTTTCAAGAGACTATGAGATTATTAACAAAGAGATCAGCTGTTATACTTAAGAGAAACTCTAGTGAAACTTACATTAATAATTATAATGAGCACCTGTTGAGAGCCTGGAATGCCAACATAGATATTCAGTATGTCATAGACCCTTATAGCTGTATTATGTATATTGTATCGTATATTAGTAAGAGTGAGAGTGAGTTAGGAAATATCTTAAAGAATGCTCGTGATTCACTGGTTGAGGAGGGTAAGGATTTGAATACAGCTAGGCAAATGAAGGCTTTAGGTCATAAGTATTTTACTCATAGAGAAGTATCTGTACAGGAAGCTGTGGTAAGATTATGTGGTATGCATTTAAAACAATTTAGTAGACAAATAATTTTTGTACCGACTAATGAAGATGATATGAGAATGAGTGTACCTATTAACCAAATCAATAAAATAGCTAACAATGATGATGATGATGACGATGTTGTTGATGGGGAAACAAAAAAGATTTGGATGACATCCCTATACGATAGGTACTGCTCTAGACCTAGAGATGAGTTATTTGAAAGTATGTGTCAGGCTCGTTTTGCTTCAGACTATAGAGTACTTAGTAAATCAGAAGTAGGTAAGAGTATTAACAGTGAGAATGTGTATAGATTGGAGAATGATTGTGGTTATGTGATGAGAAGAACGAAAAGTAAGTCTGCAGTAATTAGGTATACAAGGTTTTCTGAAGAGTCCAACTCTGAAGAATATTATTTGACTCTTCTTAAATTGTACTTGCCGCACCGAAACTTAAAACAACTTAAACCTGATAATTATGATACTTATAGAGAATTTTATGAATTTGCTTCTGTTAAAATATTTCTATCTGATCCACCGATGAACGTTCGCGATATTGTCAAAGCTAATCAAATGTATAATGATGAAGGTAATAATAGTAGGCTTTTTGATGAGGCGTGGGAGCTGTTAAGATCAGACGCTAATTTAGAGGACGCGTGGGCATTGCTAGCGCCTAATACTGAGTTTGACCGCCAAAACCAGATTTGCGAGCGTGAAGACGGCGCCCGCGATAACTTGGAAGAAAATGATATTTTATTACCAGAACTTGATAACGCTAACAGTAATGCTACCAATAACCTTTGTGCTATTGAGTTGTTAACTAATAACATTAAACCTTTGATGCGATCAATGAATGAGAAACAAAAAGAGATATTTTACTATGTAAGAAACTGGTGTCTTAATGTAAAACGCTGCCGGCGCGCTTCTTCTCCTTTTCACATCTTTGTCACTGGTGGTGCTGGGGTAGGCAAATCACACATTATTAAATGCATTTATCACATGTCGCACCATATTTTAAGAGATAGTGAAGCACCCGATGATGTAACGGTTTTGCTCTTGGCACCTACTGGCACAGCTGCACACAATATATCTGGTCACACAATTCATTCTGCACTTAAAATACCTGTAATCACTGCAGCACACTATCAACCATTATGTTCTGATACGTTAAACACACTGAGAGCTGTTCTCGAAAATGTAAGAATAATAATTATTGATGAAGTATCAATGGTGAGTCCGAGGCTGCTTGAGTATGTGGATGGAAGGCTGCGGCAATTGAAAGGTGTGAGTCTGTCCGATGAATCAATGTGTTTTGGTGGAGTGAGTGTGCTTGCTGTGGGGGATTTCTATCAGCTGTCTCCTGTAAGGGCGACAGCATTAGTTATCCCCAAAATGTGCTATGGTAATGCTTTGTTTAGGGACAATTTCATGTGTGTTGAGCTGAATGAAGTGATGCGACAAAAAGATGATGCCTTATTTGCAAACGTATTAAATAAATTACGAGTTAAGCCAAAACGTGCAAAGTTGGATATCGAAACTGCTACTATGTTATCCAGCCGAGTTGATATTTCACTACTACCAGATGATGCTTTGCATGTCTACGCTACAAATAAAAAGGCTGAAAGTTATAATAGAGTTAAATTAGATGAAGTTTGTAATGTATTGTATTCCATTGATGCGTATGACTATCTTAAAAATAAAACTAGTGGTACATTATCTAAACTAACAAAAAATAAACCAGGCACCTCGAATGATCTGCCCTCCACACTTAACATAGGGATAGATAGTAGAGTTATGTTAACCAGGAATATTAATGTAGAAAATGGTTTAGTAAACGGAATATTTGGTACTGTAGTTCATGTAGATTTAAATAATAGCGATATAGTAGAGAAAATATATGTAAAGTTTGATAGCGATAGGGTTGGATTAGGTCTCGATCCTGTAATACCACCAAATGTTCCAAAGAACACTATGGTCATTACAAGATTTGATGCTGTGTTAGAAAAATCAAAACACATAACCCGGCGTCAGTTTCCTTTGAAACTGGGTTGGGCAGCCACCGTACATAAGACTCAGGGTATGACACTTGATAAAATGGTTTTTGATATGCATGGAACATTCTTACCGGGCCAATCGTATGTTGCTTTAAGTAGAGTATCTAGTTTAAATGGATTATATATTAAAAACTTAAAATCAGAATACATATACATGGACGAAGAAATACATAATAGTTTGAAAGACCTTAAAAAATTGGATTTGAGTTTATTTGCAAGAAGTAATGCATTTATTGGTTTACATAACGTTCAAGGATTGCGTAGTAAACTTGATGACATTAATAAAACTTATTCCTCTAATTATGAAGTAATTTGTATAACTGAAACCTGGCTATCACCAACTATTAATGACTCGACTGTGAATATCCCTGACTTTAACATCTTTAGAACGGATAGAGACCAAGAAGACCATAACTGTGGAGGCGGTGCTTTAATCTATGTTAAAACTAACTTGATTGCTAGTAAAGTTGCGATTGATTCAACTGTTGATAATGTTGAAATTATTTTAGTAAAAGTGACCCACTGCAATATTAATTATGTTATTGGTTGTGTTTACCGTTCCCCTAGGTTAAGTATTAGTGCCTGCATCCGTAACCTTAGCGCTTTAATAGATAAAACTGAGAGTCTACCTAATATAGATAGTATAATTATTGCTGGAGATTTTAATGAGAACCTACTTTCTGATGCACGTCATAGTATTAAACTGTTCTTCGAAGATAGAGGATTTAAACAGCTAGTTACATCACCTACGCATATTAGTGGTAGTTTATTAGACGCCGTGTATGTTAAAAGCCAATTAGAAATTAATACAAAAGTAACGCCTATATATTTTTCTGATCATGATCTGGTAGATATTGTAGTGAGTAACAAATAACTTTTATTGATAAATTATTTATTTAATCGTATTTAACGTATATTTATCACATACTAACGTATTGTAATGTTATTTTTTATTAGTATCCAGCTTGTGATAGTATGTATTATTTAGGTATAATATCATATCAATGTAATGTTTTACTGACAAAGTTTACTGTAATAGAAATAGTATAGAAATAGATAATGTGCAATTGGTGACTTGGCATAGATGTTCTGTTATTATTGCAAAGTGTTTGCTTTATGTGCTCTACATTTGTTGTAACTGTAGTTATTCTGTAGTGTAATTGCTTTTGTAGTGTGTGTGTGGATGCATGAGTGAATGATAAGCTGTGGTAGATGGATTGTCGAAAGGTACAAGCTTCGTTTGGTCAGCATTAGGGTAAATAGGAGGAATAGCAATAGGTAGTTAGCCACATCACAAACGTTTTTCTAGCGGTTCTGGTATGTCCAGTTCCAACTGTTTAGGTAGGTAGTGGAGGTAGCATAGGACAAGGATGAG